>BLKR01000562.1:0-471179 GCA_011170035.1 Teleogryllus occipitalis
GTAAAGATTAGTTGATTTTAATAATATTTTAAAAGTGATATGGTATTGTTTTATTGACTGTTAATGACTGCTAATGACTTGAAAAAATCAAGAATAGGACAGAACTTTAATAAAAAAACAATTACAATTTGCTCACAGGTATACGAAACTGATAAACAAGTAAACCTGTTTTTGCTCAAAATATTCAGAATTGATTACTTTTGTAGACTATTTTTATTTGTTTAACATGCTTTATTTATTACTATTGCTCAGAAGTATAATTTTCTTATTTTTTATTTATGACTCTGTCACGTGTACTTTACTAAGAAAGAAGAGGTAATTGTTTGAATTGTGTGGAAGGAAACAGCCGGAAGTAATTGTTTAAATAAACAGAAATACATCATTATTTTGCATATTTCTTCACATTTAAGCATGACTGGATAGATGGACATAAATTCTACACAAGTGTATTGCAAATTTAGAAAAGATTCTAATGGTTGTTTGCTGTTTGTTATTTAAATCACATCTGACTCTGTCATGAATAGAGTACATTTTTACTGTTATAGGTCGGTAAAACACTACTTTCTCTTGGATCAAGGAGATTTTATAGTCCAATTTATGGACAGTTGTGAGAGTGAGTTGTGTAAGAACATTGATGACTTGGTTCCCACACGCTTGGAAACCCTGTTAGAGTTGGCACTGAGAACCTCGGCTGCCAATCAGGATCCTTACAAAGAGGAAATAAGCATGGAACTTCTGCCATATGACTTAATCTTTCAAATGTGCAAGATTTTGAAAATCAACGATACAGAATGTAAGTGTGTTTGAAAGAAATCAATGAATTCTTCAGTGCGTAATTGGTCCTTGGAGTGCTCCTGAACTCCTTAACACTTTAAAATTTCCTTATGCCCTTAAACCATTAAGGAATGGTTTGCCATATAATTGAATCACACAATGTTATTTGGCTTGGGATAAATGTTTCTGTTCCTTGATGCTGTCTGTCCATGTTTCTGACAAAATGTGTAGTATCTTTAAGCATTTTAATATGCAAATTAAAAATAATGGCTGATACATAACAATTCACACATTGAAGTTTATGTCAAAATATAGTAGAAACAATGTTGTAATAGTTACATTTATTACAGCAACATAAATGGATATCTATATATTTAAAAAAATAAGGTATTCTGCCATGGCTTCGTTTAGAGCTTCTACTCAACCGATTGTAGTAAGTTTTCCTTTAAATGAAAGAATGTGATCCCTAGATGTGTTATCTGATATTGTTTGTGATCATTCACAAACATTTACGGTGTAAATTAAGTAATTAAATTATTCTTTAATAGTACGTTTATTAATAGTCAATTGTTTTCTTCCAAAGGGTGGCTGTTTCAAAATTTAAAATATGAGTCGATAGATGTGAGTAAACGTTGCTTCATGGTAGCGCTGCTTGATGTTTTGTTTTGATTGTTGAGATTTGTTTACAATTCGTCAAGGTTTTGTTTCAGTGTAATAATTGCATTGTGGTGTTGCCAGTTTACATGTACTTTAGAAATAATATCCGTCAGTATAATAGTGCTCTTTCTTTTGTGTCATTTGGTGCCGATATTACATGCCTACCTGGTCATAAGCCATACGTGTTCAAAATTTCGGGAACTCCACAACACAGAATATCTCCGTTATACCCTGAAGATCCAAACAATGCATCGTATTGTGAACATTAGTCTGCGCACAGTATTTTACATTTATCTCAGATCTCACCGTCAAATTTTGACGGGTTCTCACTAGTTATTGTTTAAAACGTTAAATAAGTGTATCATGAAGCCTTAAGCATTTAGTGCATTCATTATCACATAAAATATAGTTCAGAATAATTTTTACAACCACAAAATTTTTGGTCTTTCAATGACCTTATTTTGCTAATTGTAATTTTCAATTTTCAGCTTACAAACGTTTACAGTGTGACAAGAAAGATTTGACTGGCCTCTTAGCGTTTTCATTTAACTATCAAGTTAAATGGCCTGTCTCCTTGATTCTTAATTTTAATGCTATAGCATGCTATCAAATTATTTTTAGACATCTTTTTTACTGCAAACATATTGAACGTCTTTTATGCAGGTGAGAAGGTTACTTTGGAGATGTTGTCTATTTATGTAATAAATTTAGTTTCTGTTTTGATATTGTATTACTTTTGATACAGGGTGTGGTTGAAGAATAAACTTGCAAAAACCTTTTCACTTCAGTCTTCCCAGATGTATGTTTCTGCATTTGCATTGAGGCAGCGAATGCTAAATTATGTCCAGAATTTGGAGTATTATACTATGGTCGAAGTTATTGAACCTAACTGGGTTTCATTCCTGAATAAAATGAACAAGGTAAAATGCTTCTCTTTTAAAGATAAATGTATACGTTCATCTTTAATATGAATTACCACAAGATCTCTGCTGATACAACGAAGATATTACACATTTGTTTGCTGAGTGTGTTTTATTATTTTTCTGTATCTATAAAATGATAAAACATATCTTCAAATATTTATTTATGATACAAGTGGTAAAAGTACATTTTATTTTGTGAGTGGAATTGATTGTGAAACAAGGTGCATAGGCCAAGGGGCACACTCAAGGAAATTGAAATTACTTTTTTAGACAGCCCTACTGACTGTTATTTTATTTTTATTACTTTCTCACTCGGAAGTATAGTAATGGCACTCAAAAACAGCAAATTTTTATCAGAAAATCCCATGGTGGGCCCTGATAACGAGAAAGTGGATCAATCTTTTCCCCACATATCATAAAATAGTCCTCTAATGCTTTGTGTAGTCAGATTCCATGTTTTGTGGGTCCTTGATACCGAAAAATCAATTGACGGCAAAACATCAGTCTGTCCAATTTTTCAAAAATATGAGTAGTATGTGTGTAATTTTATGCAAAATATAGGCAATTCAAAAATAATTTTACCGATTTTTTTTCTCTCTCAGAAACTGCTCCTAATAATTTTTTTAAAAATTTTCTCCTCAAATGTAATAAGGGATGGTAAAAAATATAGTACTAGTCCCATTTTCAGCTCTCTCTCCATTTTATTCAAAAATTGCAAAAAGTTAACATTTCAAAACTACAAAATTTAAAATAGCGATTTTTGTCTTAGACAAAGTCTGTTGTTAAAAAAACAGCACTTCAAACAAGGTCATATTTTCAAGGTCAGTTTTTTGAAAAACAAGTACTTTTCGCGTAATTTGTGCTCATAGAAAGTTAGGCAATTTCTAAAATATATTATTCTCATAAAAACCATTTCAATTTTTTTTTCCGTGGAGAGAAGAAGGTATGCTTAAAAGAGTGGTGGAAGTCTCTTTTTTCTCTGAATTTTCTGCATTTTCAAAAATTGCGAAAACTTAACATTTGGAAGCCATAAGAGGGAAGATAGAGAATTTTGTCTGAAACAAAATCTGTTCTAAACTAATATAGAATGACACATACTTTCTTGTACTAGTTAGTTTTCAAGTTTCTTCGGTCTGGGCTAGCATTTTGGTCTGGCCCCATCCTCCTGCTAGCTGCCATCTATCATCACCCAAAAAAGGTTTTTCTTGAAATTTTCTCAAATTTTTGGATTCCTAATCGTAGAACTCAAATATTACTTTAAGAATATTAAAATAGTGTAAATCTTGCTCTACATGGGAATGTTCATTCAAAAATTTTGAGTCTTTTTTAAGAAAATGTTGGTTATCCATTACTGTAAATGTGAAATTTGAAGCTCTTTTACACAGAAATCTGTTGACTTTTCGAAAAACTTTATTAGAAGTCATTTGAAGCACTAACACTCACAAGTGCAATAATGTATACAAATAGCTGGAAATGTGCATATAGTTCCCATAACTATTTTTGTCAAAAATTTTAGCTGATATTTTGTCAGTTTCTTTACTTGGTCTTGAAAACATAGAGGGGAAAAAAAAAAAAAAATAGTCTTTGACAATAATTTATTTGTAAACTATGCTGCACCCATATGGGTGCAATGGAAACATACACACACACACACACACACACACACACAGGTTTTTATATTGAGAATTTTTTGGAATTGTGAAGGAAAATTATAAAAATTGATTTAAACAAAACAAATAAGAAGAAACTTGCTTTGTTGTTTATTTAAAAATAGTTATAGTATTTATAGTATAGTCAAAACAAGTTCACTCCTCTGAACAGATATATTATTTCTGTTTATATTATTTCTGTTTCTTTCAAAAAATGTCTCCATAGACTCATCAAATTTCAGAATTTGATTATTTATGAAGTTATCAATTTATCATGGACATTATCAAGAATTTTTTCTTCATGAACGGACGCATCTTTCATAGTTTTGTTTTGAGAATACATGAAATTATTATCGGCACAATGAATATAACCCCAGAGAGTTTGCATTCGATTCAGTCTCTTTCCTTGTTCAACCATATCATTTTTCGTATCAGATTTCGCACCCCAGTAATTTTTGGAAACTGGTAATTGATTGTATCAACTCGGTATAAAAAATCGTTTTTTCTTTTCTTTTTTCAAAAACTTCCTTTTTTGTAGACTTTGTTATCCACTTGTCACAGTTTCCTGACAATGGGACTGTATATTTAGGTGGTGAACTAGGGGGACTAGGCTCAGTCTCAGCTAATAATTTTTCAATGTGTGTATCTTCCTCATCTTCATTTCATAATTCTTCATCAGTTTGAACTGCAAGATTAGGTGCTACCACAAACACAGCATGTGGTAAAATATCACCAGGTAAATCACTTTCTAGTGGATCAATAGCCTCTTGAAGTGAAATATAAGGTCCGCAATAACAGAAAAAAACATGGATGTTACTTCCCATCGCACCCAAATGGTAAGGCAGAACAAAATCAGATTATTTGCTACAAAGTAGAAATTATTTTTCACTAATAATTGTAAGAATATCTTCCAATATATCTCTAGACCAATGTTATGATAAAATGATTTCAGAAAAATTACATTCAAATTAATTACATCAAAATAGATCGTAGAAGGTCAACGTCAAACTGTTCTTCCATTTTCCAACCAATGTCCTTCTTCGGCAAATGCAGACAAGCAACTGAGCTAGCGTGTGTAATATGTCACAATGTTTCAAAAACAAGTTGGAACATCCTTTTCCATTAGATTTGGGCTGGGGGAGGAAAGCAAAATGAAAGTTTGAACATGCACGAGGCGTTACCTTATGGGTGCAATGGTAACTAATGGGTTAAAGGCGTCAAAGATATTTCCAAAAAATTACATTTGTGTAATGTAGTATAAATTAATGAATGTTTTTCAAAATTGCAGAGCTCTGAGCGAAGCCAGATCGATGGTTTTATTCAGTTTGGAAAAAATCGTTAATATAGTTTAGGCACTAGTTTTGTTTACACACGACAGATGGACATTTTGATAAAAAAACAAACCTTTTTCAGTATCAGAGGACCCAAATATGTGTATCTCCATTGAAATCTTAAAATCAGTTTTCCGTAGCATTATGTATCTTTCTCTGTATTATATATAATACTCCATATATATGTATGTATACATGAAAGTAACTGATGGTGCTACAGAACTAGACTTTCTCGTACTAGTTAGTTTTCTAATTTCATCATTAATAAAATTTAATTGCTGTAATTTAGTTACATGCAGTTATTATTGGTTGACACAATTGTGTTTCTTTTTCCAGGTGAACAATATTGATGATGTTTTGGTCTGTCATTCAGATTTTCTTGATTCGTGTTTGAAGGATTCCATGCTCACAAATCCTGATTTACTTCAGAATGTGTACTATCTGTTGGATATCTGTATGGAATTCTACGAATTTATTCAGGTATGTTAAGTCCGGAAAGTTCATAAACCATTTATATTGAGTACTGTGTGTGATGTGAAAACATCAGGGTAGCAACAGACTTGGTCAAGTGGGAATTGTCAGGGAATGTGTATGAAAGGGTCAGGAAAATCAAGGAATTACTTTGTTGGAAAAAGTACTTTCTACTACTTTTATAGTGTTTGTTTATGTAAACACACTGTCAAAGAGAACAATCAGTATAAATGGACAGGGTTTATCATGAACCATCTTCTAAAAATCTATTACTAAGACTTGTATCACTCTGCAAAGAACATGCAGTCATCCATGTTATTGACTATCATGAACTCAACTGAGCTTTAGGCAATGGTGAAAAAGGATACTGTGAACTCAAGTTACTGGAAGTTTCCCTCTTTCCACAAAGGACATTGACTTAACGTTTCTGAACCTTTTCTCTCTGGGTGGGTCACAGCATAATTTCCAGTTCGAGTCCTATGGCCCACCCAATTACCCACACACTTCTCAGTATCAATCCTTCGTTCCATGGTGTGGACCAGTGCTGTTTGGATGTGCCATCTCATATGGCGACATCCAAAAGCTTTAATAGTTTACTTTTTTCTGCTGCTTTGGTTCATGTAACTTGAAATGTACTGTCTTTTCTTAGCTTCTTCGCAGATGTTACCAGATATAAAATAGCAATGGCATCGACCTCAAAGTGTGTGTGTTTAACATAGAGTTAAATAAATGATTTAGATTTTAATATTGCGAGTGGTGATTTATCTGAATTTGATTTTGAACATAATATTTTGTATTTAACCCATTAACACCCAAATTAGTTTTATGCAAATAGTGCTCATCCATTGTCGTCACATCTGTGCATGCACAGTCATTGTTGGAGCGTTCTGGTAACATGTTTTTGCAACATTTAGTGCTAATCCATTGTTGAGTTGCTAAATTATACTTCTAGAGCTACTACTACTATGAAGGTAATATTTTGTTTTTAAACTTATTTATTTTATTTATCTTCATTACATCATGCTGCTGTTTCCCCTCTGAACTGCATTTAAATGGAGAGTGCTGGGCGCTGCTGCATTGGATACTTAAAGAGGGAATTGGCACGGAAAGGGTTAATAATTATGATAAGTAATTTAGATACTTTTAAGAATTATTTTCTCAAGAGTAAGTGCTGACTGAGTAATGTATGAGACATTTGAAATTCATGACTCTTAGGTTTAATTGATAGCTGGCAGGGTTGGGCTGTATTTAAATACTTGTACTTGAAATATGTACTTTAAATACATTTTGTATTTGAAAAACTGTATTTTTGTGTTTTTTTGGACATGTATTTTAGAGATGTATTTAAATACATAAAATAGGTGTATTTAAAAAAGGAAATACTTCAAGTACAGATGAAGATAATGAAGTTTTTTTTTGCTTGATTCTGCTAGTGAACAAACCTCATTGAAACAAAAATAAAATCCCCTTTCAGCTGTTAAATTTGGATTCTCTTCATTTTTAAGTTATAAATCTAAATCATTGAAAATGCTGGACAATTTTCTGTTAACCAAAAATGATTTTTGTATAACACTAATTAACATTCATCCACGCCAGTAGAACAACCATTTTCGGGTTTTATACAAGTCGCCAAATAGAGATTTATTGTCTGACGATTTGTTTGAAAAATTTGTCACTATAGAAGGAAATTCCTTATAAGTAAGTTGCGGATTTAGCATACTTGCATGTTGTTGGGTTTTTTTCCTTAAACATAATGATATGCATAAAGAACATAAATTCATTTCTTGTTTGGGATTGGTAAACAAATTCATATAGTGGATGTTTCTGCATATTTATGATTATTATTGATATTTTTATTTTAAGAGCATACATATTTACATATTTTACACTTTTTATTTTTTTAATTATTTTTGCTAGTTTGTTCAAAGTAGGTGAACTGTATTAAAAAATTTCAAGTGCATCAATGTTTGCAAACTGCATCTCATCATAAAAATGCATTGAAAAATAAATTCAACCTCTTCTAGATTTGAAGCCAAAGGAAAATGAAAATGATAAGATCACTGAGGAGTTATGTGAAATTGTGAAGCCCTTGTTGTATCTACATACCATGGTAAAATCTGGATAATCCTGTTTTTAGAGTGTGTGCGTGGTTGTTGTTTTGTTGTTGTTTTTGTATGGTTTTGGTTTTGTTGTTGAAGAAGAAATACACCAGCAGAAAAATTCTCAACAAATCCTCTTCACGAAAAACTGCATTAATCCACATTGGCTTTCAATTGATGAAACAACTAATTCCTGTGGAAGGTATGTAGTTGTGGATAAATTGGATTCCAAAGATGCAGGATCTCATTGCAAGAACTGTGAGAGATGCATTATGTATGGTGACCAGCTGAAGAGCATAGAGATTCTTGGCATTTCTGATGGATAGTGCAGCATACATGCTGAAAGCAGTGGTAGTCTTAAAGTGTTCTACTCCAAAATTCTCCACATTACTTGCAGTGTTCATGGCCTCCATCGTGCTGCCCAAGAGATTCGTTCGTAGCACTAAAAAGTTAATAATTTGAGGTCTTCTGTTAAAAGAGGGTTTGTGAAAGTCCAAAACAGAGATATTCAAAGAGGAACTACCAGAAATTCCCCTTCCACCAGAGCCTGTTCTTACTAGATGAGGAACATGGCTAAATGCTACACTTCATTACTCGTCACACATTGAAGATATTAAGAAGGTACTTCCTTTATTGAATGCAGATGCGATGTGTTTTAATTCACCAATAATGGCTGCAAATGATGAAGGAATCAAAAGCTAACTAACATGTCTTGGTGCACACTTTGCCTAAAATCACTACAAAGCTTGAAGAATGTGACCTAGAACTAACTACTGCAGGTAAACATATTGAACTCTGTAGCATCATCACTCAACAATTTACTGGAACCAATAGGGCGAGTTTTAGCTGAAAAATGAAGAAAAATTGAAGAAAGAAATCCTGAGAAAATTTGAGAATGATCAAAAAGATAAGTGGTATTTTACATGACAAAACAGTGTTGAAGATTACTCAACTAAAGAAATTGCAGCTATTGTCCCATAAACTCATGTGAAGTTGAAAGAACTTTTTCTGTGTATAAGAACATTTTTGAAGGTAACAGAAAGATTCACGCCAGAAAAATTTTGAGAAAGTATTATTTGCAATAGGAATTATTTCAGTTTGTATCATTCAACCATTTTGTATAGAATAAAAGATGCACTTTTGTCTGTGCATATTTTTCTTTTTAAGTGAATGTTTTCCTATTTTTCAAAGCATATATTCAGGATTTTTAGTGCATATGAATCCACACCCTACTTATAACTTATTGTTCAGAAATTTATTTTGTCAATTAGTAATTTATTGTAATTGACAATTCTAATAATTTGTTGCAATAAAAAAGTAATAATAAAAAAATATTGTATTTACTGAATTTTGAGTATGTATTTAAATACTTATTTACAAAGTATTTTGGTGAAGAATTTAAACACAACATTTAAAGTATTTTGCTCAACCCTTATAGTTGATTTATCACCAGTGAAAATATACACATCTAATAGTTTCCTTCATAAGAGAAATGAATTTGAGGAACCTTTTTGTGATTGAGACTTATGATACTTACGAATGATAATTGTTTTAATCATGATTGTGTTTGCATGAAAGACAGGAGTCTCTTGTGTACTAGTTTTTAATCTTTGTCTGAAAACATGGTGAATTTTATTACATTACTAACTGTGCACACATAACTGTATCTGTTAGATAATTTTTCATTTCGTATAACATTCTGACTTTCCTCCACGCTGCTTAGCACATGGGAAATTACTTCATCGATGCAGAACTTACATCTATGTTGTCTGGGTATGACAGCTCTGACTCATATGGAGAGGTATTGTTATGGTTGCATTATCCATTATTGCTTGTTTTCCTGCCTGGTTGGCTGTCGTTTGCATCCTCAAAGGACTGCAGTTTTCTCTGTATTGTTAGAGTTTCTGAATCTCATTGAATGTACTTTTCAGGAGAGAAGATGATGTTTAATGTTAATGCATGAAAATGTTATGGAACTACAATTTAAGTAGTTAAAGTGCTAGGTGAATGAATAGGTCTCTGCTTTACGCAGCAACAGTTCCTTAATCTGATTGTATTTATCTCTGAATTGGTTCTTTTTCCACATGTTTGATTTTGTAGGTATTTTTTGTGTAGTGCTTAGTTTTATATTTTAGACAAAGTATTAGACATATATTTTAAGATGATTTTTAAAATACAGTAAAACCCCTCTTTTACACTTTTCATGAGACAATAGGGAAAATGGTGTAAATTGCAGGAAGTGTAAATAAGGGGAAATGATATTTTTCCTTCAAAACTATGAGTATAGTGTGTTTAGATACAAACAATAAGCATCATAAATACTTTAATATGCCGAATTAGATACATAATAAACAATATTACAAGGTAAAATAGAAATCTGATCTAAATGCGTAATATTGAAAATTGCAGGCGTATTAACACCAAAACATGGTCAATTTTAAATGCCTCAATGACACTTCCAGTCCCTGCCATCGCATTGATGGAAGCCATTGGCAAAGCAACAATATACTCATTGATGGATGAAGAAAGGGCAATGGTATTTCTACTGTTAGAAAAAGCTAGTGGTACTACAACAGCACATACTTTCTAGCATTGTTTCTAAATTTGCATATTTCGAAAATTCAGAGTTCAACAAAAATAAAACCCACGCCATTCTTTTATGTATCCCTTCTTCTATCTGGGGGGGATTTTTAATTGCACATTTTCAATTTTAAAAAAATATTTAAATTGCACTTTTTCAATTTTTAAAAATTTGGGATTTCAACAAACGAGACCTGTACCAATCTCTTAAGTGTCCTTTATGCTATCCAAGGAATCCCATACTTTGAGCTATGAAAGGATGAAAAAAAATTATGTTTATTTTAGAATGGGAAAGTGTGAAGGCGGATGATATAAAATAAACAATTGATCGTGAGGCTACCTCTTTCATATTCTTCTAGCAAAGCATGTTGGTCATTTTTTCTTCTTTTTAAAATGTTGCTGTAATGTAATGAAATGAAAATGTGAACAGGCCTAGCTACTAAATAACAATTTTCGCTGAATTTAAATCTTCTTGATCTTGTGTAACTTTTTATAAAACTCTTTATAATATCGCATTCATCATTTCAAGTCTCTAAAATTGCAGTGACAGTGCACATTGTGACTCAAAGTGCTTTTCAGACAGTTTTGTGGCAAGCACACTTGTAAATTGTGGGAAAATTGAAATTATACTTTATAATATATTATAAAAGCAGGCTATTTATAATATTGTGATTATACTAAAATGAATGGAACCTACAAAAATGTTGTAAATTCTGGGAAAATGTAAATTTAAATTGCAGAAATGTGAAAGCAGGGTTTTACTGTATGCATATTAATTCTCAGTTTTCTATTGAAAAAATAAAGCATTGGTATTTAAGTTAGCATAAGATAATTTTTTATCCCATTTTTTCTTCTATTTCATGTTGAGTTTGAGAGCTTTATTTTACTTTTTTTTATGTATTTGTTTAGTTAAGTTTTTATGGTAATTTGTTTCTTATAATTAAAAAATTTGCTCCAACCAGTGTAGCATATTGTTCATAGATTTTTGCCAGCATTGTAAGGATCATAAGATTGTTTAAAATTGTGGAATGATTTGTGCACGATTATTTAATTGTAAATGATTAGTTACTCTGGATACTTCCTGCTGATCTTTCGAATTCTGGAATTGGAATTGTTCTGATCTGAATTGTTTAATTTGTTTGAGAAATGCATTGATTTTCTATTTTGTCACCGTTTTCTAATTGCTTTTTTCTAGGTTGCAGATAGTTCCAAACTATCTGATTCATCAATTGGGAGATCTTATATCAGAAAGCGAATAATTAATGAAACAGATAAGTTTGAAGAGGCTATAGCAAAGTTGGACAGAAGTTTCACAGAAACATTGGTACAGTTGGTAGAGCAAATAATGCTCTTTAAATCTGATAACAATAACGATAAACTTCTCAACCTTGTGTATAGGTAAGTGTTTCATCTTGCAGTTTTAAGCAGACATTTTTTTGTGAATGTGTATGGTTTCAGTCACAATTGTCTGGTAGCGATGTTCTGAGGTCAGTTAGCAGCATTATGTATATTACAAGCCTTCTAAAACATAAATCAAAATAGGTAAATAAAAATATCTTGTAAATCGCAGTTCCATTTTCAACATCTTATTTACAAGAAACAGGATTCATTACATTTTTACATATATTTGTATTTGATAACATACTATTATCAAACAAACACTTCAATTGAAAATCAAGAAATATGAAAAGTTGCAATAGTAATTTTTCAACAGAAAACTCTTATGGCTCTGGTAGCAAAAAAGTGGATAAATCTTGTTTCTACCTGTATTTGTAGGTAATTATTTTCTCTAACACATTGTGTAGAGAGAATTCATGTTTTGTAGATCCTTGATACTTGCCACCCCTAGCATTTAAAGTGTTCTCCAAAATAGATATTCTCTGATCAATGTGAACAAACTCGAGGCCCTGTGAGTTTGAAACATATTTTTATTTTTGGGGCTACATGAAGCCTCAACATTTTCAAAATTTTCCCAAAAATGGCTCCAAATATTTTTTATTTAACTCTGCCCGTGGATAGCATAAAGAACCCTTAAAATAACGGCGCTAGTCCTTTTTAGTTGAAATTCCTGATTTTTTTGAAAGTTGCACAAGTTCTAAATTTTTTTGGCATCTTTCTACAACTACAATATTGAAGATAAAGATTTTTTCTTTCATTGAAATCTGTTATTCAAAGACATCTTGAAATAAGTGTCATATGTTTGTTTGAAAATATGAGTTACTTTCACTTTAATTTGAATAAAATATAGGCAATTTTTAAAAAAACATTTTCCTTAAAAAGGTTCCAATTTTTCTTTAAATTTTCTCTTCACATGTATCAAAGTGTTGGTAATAATTTTCAATTAAAAAATTGAATGTTTTTGATTTTTTTTTTAAGCTATGAATACATAACATTGTGATGTTATGATTGAATTTATTATTTTAAATGTATTTTCAGTGAACATTTCAATGGCATTTTCAGTGAACTCAGTGTTTTGGAAAAAAATTAACATTGCAAAAGTACGATACTGAAAATAGAGATTTTTGTCTTATGTGAAAGTTGTTAAAAAAAATTAATCTTTAGAAAGGTCCTGTAGAATTTTTTTGAAAAAACAAGTAGTTTTCACATAATTTCTGCCTGAAGTTAATGCAATTTAAGAAGTGAAGTTTTGGATTTGGGAGTGGTAAATTTGTTTTGATGTATTAGCTTTTTATGAATTAAATTTTCATGCCTGAAGGCTCTTTGATTGGTAATGAGTTTGATGAGTGGTGGCTGAGGTGTAAATATGGACAGAAATTGTGGTATTATAATTTTACATTTAAATAATTTTACTACTGATGTGAGAAAACACATGCTGTTGTAGCACCTGTATTTCTCTATAATAGACCGCATGTATAATCATAACACAAAAACTGTATTATAATTATTGGAGTTTCTTCCAATTCTGAGAGTGAGTTGCTGAATTGCTAATCATGGTCTACAGTGGTTACAAAATGGTGAGTGTGAGTGTGTGTGTGTGTGTGTGTGCGTGTGCTGTGTGCGTGCGTGCGAGTGTGTGGGCGCATGCGCACGTGTTTTTTTATTATTATTATTATTATAACAATTTTGATTATAACAATTAGTTGTTGGTTCATATTAGCTATTGCATCCCAGTTGACCTCTTAATCTTCACTGACCCTTTTAAAATTTCATTGGATATTTGTCCACAAACCTCCCTTTTAGCTGGTCCCCTTCAGAGACCGGAGGAATAGTAATGAAAATTCAGTTTTTAATTGCTCCCTATTAAAAAACAAAATTGTGCATTTGTTCTCAATTATAAACTCCTTTACCCCACTCCTTTTTCCAAATATTGGAGAAAAAAAAAGGCGGGGAGAGAGCGAGTATCTCCAAATGAAGCAAAATAATTTTTCAAAAATTGTCATTTGTTTTCAAGCAATGTTACAAATGGAAACACATTTTTATTTCTGACATTCTGCCTGCAATTTTCCTAGGAACTGCTGACAATGAAAATTGTGGGGAATTAGCAGTTTTTAAACAAAATTATTGCAATGAATAACACATGAAGTACATACCAAGGTTTTCTGAAATTTCATCCAAATAACTGAAAAAGGCCTGTGTTTGAAAAAATATGGTAATTATTTCTCAAGAAAATATTTAGTCAATGTTTAAATTTCTACATTTTTATTCAAAATATATTTCAAAATAAACATTTCATTTCAAATATGTTTCTTAAAAGTTGTGTTTAAACCTTAGCTAGCATTTTGCCCCCATTTAAATTGGATATCTGGTCTTTTGTACAAATGATGTTGCCATGCTGTTGAATGTCAGAATGCATTTATCTAGAACTATGCAAAGGATTGATGAAGTTCATGTTGTTGTTTGATAGTGACACAAGATTAAATGTTTTGTTAGGATCAGAGCAGCACCAACCTTGCATTTGCACAACTATTTTTGAAATGGCACTTTCAAGTTCAGAGGATCCATGAATATGCATTTTTGCTTTAATGTAATTTTTTGATTTGATAAATATAACAGAAAATGCAAGCCCTAAGTAATTTAAGATTTCAAAATTTTAATTATAAGTAGTATTATCTTATAAGAAAAACTACTTATAACTAAAGAGTGAATTTTTGTGCAGTAAAACTCTAAAATGGGCAGTAAAAACGTCAAAACATGCGAAAACATAAAATAAAGAAATGAAAGCTTTGCAAAACGGTGTTATGAAGCCTAAAAACTCATTAATCTGCTTATCAACTTATTTTATATTTTGAATGTGATATTTGAGATGAATGAATTATGATTTTAGTGATTTTATTGTAAATAAGTTAGTACATATTGTTTAAACAAACCATTTTTGACATTTTAAATATTATTTGCACACAAAATTAAATTACCATAAAAGTACAAAAAAGTAAATACAAAAATTAAAAAATACTATAACTTTGGAAATCAAAAATAATTGTGTTACAAAAGAAATGTTCTTAATTGTTTTAATTATAATTTACAATTATGTAATTTCCAAATTTTTCTCTGAGAAATTATTATATCTTCTATCAACTAATATAGTTTCAGACAGGAAAATCTTTGTTCCACATTTTCACTTTTCTGAGTGGCAAACCTCACTCTGACGTGTGTGCACGCAGCTGGAAGCACCCAAAAACTGCGTTCATTCTCTCTCTCGTACCTCGCAGGGCAACATCTGGTCTGAGAAATTCAATGAATTTAAAATGCAGTGCACTTGCCAATAAGCTTTGCGCCCAGACATAAGGTCGAACGTGACTTGCACATGCAATCTCATATTGGTAAGTTCAGAGATGACTGACAGAACAGATATTTTGATCCAATTGGGAAGATAGACCTCGAATATAGCGTAGGCTAAACGGCAGTAACCAAGGGCCGTGGACCTAGTTCTTGGTAATACCGCATTTCCCTATTCCCAACTAGAATCCCTCAAAAGTGTTAACTAGACAATAGGCATCATGGAAGGTAGAGATGCTCAGTTCATAGGGCAACAAATTGCAGGATTGATGCATATTAAAAGGCACTCGGGTTTCACAGACCACCTGTTTGCACTGCTGGGTTATGTCATAAAATTTTTTTCTTAAATGAAACATTTAAAAAAAATAAATTAAAACAAGTGGATAATAAAAAGTTATATTTTATGCAATGAAACTATGAATCTTCCAAATTCATCCAGTAAAATCCCAAAATGTGCAATTTTCAGGCAGCATTACCTAAAATGTGCAATATCGTGCAGTAATCCCTAAAATTTGCAATTTCATGCAAAATAAATGAAGTACTAAAATAATGTCTGTTTCATGATTCAAATTTCTGTTAAGTTTTCATCCAGTTTTCAAGTTAGCAAAGAAAAGATGCAGTTACATGGGTATCTGGTCGTTACTTAATGAATATTTCTCAGTCACTAAAATGTATGGATTGTTAAATTAAATAAAACTTTTTAAATTCCATCAATTTACAAATTGATTTATTCTAGAAAAATTGGAGAAAAAAAGTTTTCCTTAAACATGTGAAAATAGGTACTGTATCTGTTAATATAGATAATCAAATATGTTTAAATTCACTTCAACATAAGTAATTTGTAAACAAATGACAAAAGTTGGAATGTAATTAATGACCAAGTACGTAACTACATACCAATCCTCACTTTAATCATTTACTCGTATACTAAGTTGCAGACTGTATATATATACATGTTAACCAAATGTATTACCAATCACTATATTTAAAATAGATTGATATCATTTAGTTTTCTTTTTGTGTTTATGTGACCGACAGAAACTTCCTGTAATTACTGTTCTTAAAAATTTGTCCCCCTCATTTGTAATACAAGTATGGAAGAATTGCCTGAATGTTGATCGAGTATACAACAGTATAAATTTATTTACTAAACAAAATGTTATTTACAGATTGGATTTCAACAGATTTTATAACGTAGCAGTGAAGGAACCATATACTCGAGGTGAAGAAGAAACTTCTGGGTAGTTAATTTATGGAGCTTGGCCAAATAGCTTGGATATTTCTGTGCAATGAGTTTTGCTGTAAGGAGGAACTGCAAACATTTTCCACATAACCAAGGCTGATATTGTTGTAAACATGTTACCGTAGGAATCTTACTTTGTACAAAGTTTTCATAATTAAGAAACAACTATGTAAATGTATTTTCTGCAATTAAAGAAATTCTGCTTTTGTTAAACTATTTTATTCCCGAAGGTTTTTATTCAGGTCCTTATTCAGTGTGTGCTGAAACTACAACTTTCAATGTAAAATGTAAACAAGCTTTTTTTGTGAATTTTAAATTTATTCATACTTTGTGAATTATGTTAAATTGTTCAGATGTGGATTGTTTCTAAAAACTTGTATCAGCATGCCATAGAAACAAATAAATTATTTCAGAATCACATGTGTTTTATTGTTGCTATGACATTCAAGATACCTTGTTATAAGTTGCTTGATGCTTCAAATCAAGCCAATTGGTTTGCCCTTGGCAAAGGAAATGCTCCATTTCTTAACCAATTCGTGCTTCCTGCTTGGACTTTCAATTTCTAAGTGAATCTTCTCAGTATTGACAATTCAGACTTGTGTTTTACTGATGTTCCTATGATCTATATTATTAATGTACAAAGACTGAAGAAATTGAAGTAAAAATGCAGCCTTTGGGTGAGTGAGAGGTGTCTATGGCTTCTTTAGATACTCAGGAAGTTGAGAACAGTTGAAAAACTTAGAATAAGTTCTCATTTTGATTGAAAAACGCAAATATTGTATTGTGTTATTCTGCCTATTCTCATACTGTGGCAGGGTGACTGGCGATTTGACTTTTTTGAATTCAGTTTTTTTCCCCGGTTTTCCAGGTCTGAGAATATAAATTTTCCAGGTTCTTTTTCGCACATTACAACATATTTACCTTTTACTGCTTACGCAGTAAAGAGAAAGTCATGTACTGCTGCAGGAAAAAGCGGCAAATTTTCGGCAGAAAAACTCGTATTGTCAGGCCCATGGTAACGTAAAAAAATGGATAAATCCAGTTGCTACGTTTAGAAAAGGAATCCTCTAATATGTGGTGTAGCCAAAATCTATGTTTTATGTGTCCTTCATACTGAAAACTCGGTTGACACAAGTCCATCCGGCAGTGAACAGCGCTAGCAAGTAAATCGTTCAGCCCATTTTCTTGAAAACTGATATTTCTTTACCAATCAGGCGATGTCGTGACCTCTTAAATTTGAAACGGATATTTTAATTTTGGGGGTTCTTTACATGAAGCCCCTGGAATATTTTCAAAATTTTCAAAGAAGTGGTCCTATTGTTTTTGATTAAATTTTGTGGTTGGATAGTGTGAAGGCTGTTTAAGAGAATTGTGCAGGTCTCATGTTAGTTGAAAACGCTGATTTTTCAAAAATTGCAAAAGTTCAACATTTTCGGCGTCTTCCTACAACTACAATTATAAAGACAGATTTTCCCTTAATGAAATCGGTTCCTTAAAGAGAGATTTTGAAATAAGATCATGTTCAATTTTTCAAAAATCTTAATACTTTTCACGTAATTTTGTGTGAAATATAGGCAATTTTTAATTTTGTTTAAACAATTTTTTTCTCAAAGACCTCTTCAATTTTCACCTCGGATAGCGTATAGGATGTTTAAGTGTGCAGGTCTCATGTTTGTTGAAAATTGCAAAAATTCCCGTTTCCGTTCACTGTCTTCCTACAACTACAATTATGAAGATTTTTTTCTTGGTGAAAGGTGTTCATCAAATACAGATGTTAAATGTCATGTACAGTTTTAAAAAATATGAGTATTTTTTGTGAAATTTTGTATCAAATATTGACATTTTCTAAACAATTTTTCTTAAAAAATGGCACCATTTTGTTTTGATCAAATCTGGGTCTTTAATAGCATAAAGTAGAGGTGCACAAGCACCCCATTTGAGCCCCTTCTTGAGGCACTGGAAAGCCCGTGCCCCACGAGAACTGGGAAAGTTGGCATAATGCCCGACGGCCAAGCTGTCCCTTCACTTTTCTGCTCTGTAGATTTTCCTTTCCGAAATAGTCAGTCACGAGATTGAACTGATGGTGCAAACCATGGCAGGTCCCGAACAAACTCAAGTAGTTGCGAATAGTCACAACTGCACGGGCATTGTCAATGTTCGGTTCCACTTATATCTGAGGAATTTTTCTCCCGCATGAACTTGCAAAAAACCAAGTCCAGAGGCCAAATGACACACTTACATCTGCAGTCAACAATGCAAGTCGCAGTGGCATAAACACTCTCGCCAAATATTGATTCTATCATTTCTTTAAAAAAAAAGTGAAACTCTTTGTTTGATAAAAACAATATGATTGTGTTTCTCGAAATATTAAAATTATTATTATTATTATCTCAAACAATGTTTCTATTTTCTTCCTTACATAAATAAAATTACCAGCATTGAAACATTTAGAAAAGTATGGTCAAGTGTATTACAACCAGATATTTCTTAATTAAATTTATTAAGTGCATATACTTATTAACAATGTTAGATCCTTAAAGATTCTGTTCTTGTTATTGAAATTACAAATAGTTTCCAAATAAGTTGCAACACTAAAGTTTCACCATTAAATTTGTGGCAGTTGTTGAGCAATTTAATCTAAAATAATGGTATACGAAACCTCCCATCTCCAGAAACCACAGCCATTATTTCAAGTCTTTAGTTCTCAAATTCAACATAATTCAACGTATTTCTGTCTTAAGAGCCACAGGGCTTTCCTCCCACTGAGGGCTCGAGCTGTGGTCACTTGCCCCAAAAGTGAAAGTTTCTCTCGAAGGCTTTGGGGTGCGGAAGGGCTGTCACTGCCATTGTGGGGCGCATTGCTAGGGCCCTTGTGCAAGCCTGACATAAAGAACACTTAAGAGAATGGTGCAGGTCTCATGTTGGTTGATATGCCTGAGTTTTCGAAAATGAAAAAAATCAAAAAATCTCTACGTCTTCCTACAACTTCTATTGTGAAGATACAATTTAAAAAAAATGAAATATGTTCATCAAAAATAGATATTCAAAAAAGGTCATGTTCAATTTGTTCTTTGTGAGTAATGTGTGTGCTACTTTCCAGAAAGCAGTTTTGTGTTAAAAAATTCAAGGGTAATTTTGAAATATTATTTGGCAATTCATCGAAAATTCTTACAAATGATGGTGATGATTTACCAAATAAGATGATTTATTCTTCTAGTATTGTGTCATTTTTACTGTAGTGCATATCAAAGTTCAAAAGGTAGACATCGCATGAATTTATGTACATTTTAAATCCAAATCTGATAAGTTTAGTGGAAACGAATTGGGATATTCTAGTTTTAAACAGCTTTTTTCCTGCTGGAGACTAGTTTATTAGTACTACTATTTTATTTGAGGACTGAGCATATTTTTGATAGTTTAGCAATTAAGTTGGCCTAGTCTCGAGTTCTTTTAATAAACAAACTCACCCTCTACAAGTTCAACTCAAGTCTATTCGTCTTTACATGTCAATCCCCTTTAACCTACCTGCTGCCTAGATCTGCCAGAGGGATGGGGAATTAAGGTTAACTAATCTGCTTTGATAAGTTTTCATCTCTCAACCACATTTATGAATGTTCAATAAATATCATAGGAGTCAACAGTATTACAGGTTGCCTTTCCACCTGTGTATCAAAAGCTACAACCTACCAACAAGTACCCCCTTTGTTGGTTGCAAGTTTTCTAATAAAAACTTCTCTCTCAACCAAAATGGAATGAAAAAGAATTCCCAGGCTTCTAAGCTGAATAAATAGTTTGAAAGGTGCCTTTAAAAATATGAATTAACCATACACTTATTATCAAGAAATTAATAGTTGACTAAACTAATACTTTACTGACTACTAAATTTACTTGTATTTGTAACAAATTGAAAGAAGTGAATGTATATTTACATCTATTGAAAAATGTTATTTTCATTTCCCTGGTTTTACCATGTTTGTTGACATCCTCTTATTTCAGGAATGGGCCAATGGATACAAAATAAAAAAAACATGCAAGTTGGATGAGAATTTATTTTTTATAATTTAAACCACAGAATGTCTAGCGGTTAACAGTACTTTCAGTACCAATCTGAACTGCAGCTAATACTTATTTATTCTTGTGCTGGATTATGCTGCCTTCTTGTACTTATACAACAGGATAGGTACACTGCAGGAAGTGATAGCATTTAACAAGAGAGAATGGAGTTTTACAATATGACCTAACAGTGCATCACATTTCTTCTGAAATACAAATTAAGAATAAATCATTCTATAGAATAAACAATAGGTAACTCAAAATTAAGTGCACAAAGCCGTGGATAAAAGATTGTTATTTTTTTTTCTTCTTTTTTTTTCTGTTTTTCTTGTGTTTTTTTTTGTTGTTTTTTTTCATTCAGTTCCCTTTAATACAGTTCTCAACACTGACAATCGGTGTCATTGCTATCTGATCTAAACATGATAACAATATCCAAAACTGTTGGCTTCCTCATCTTAATCTTCATTAAAACATAATGAATTTAGCCCCTATCACCCAAGAAACAAGTGAGATCATATTTTTACTTATTCTTGCACTCCACAACGGCAGCTGAACGCATACACAACACCAATTCCAAAAGCAAACACCAGTCACACTACTTTTCTGCACATATATTTCAGTAAGTAAAAAATATTAATGCTGAAGAAATTCAATAAAATTTAGGACATACACAGAAGAAATTGAACAAAGTTATAAGACAAAACACACAAAAATAAAAAGAGTAATGAAGGGATAGGTTTAATACATTTCTTTTTGAAAGTATTTACAAGATTCAGCATGATCATTTTTTTATATTCTCCTTAGTTACAGTCTTCTGCATCCAAAAGTTACCATAGCAAATGAAACAAAGAGGAACAAGTATATAAAAGATATATCTAAAGCATTTCCTATTGAATAAATAGTTATATCTGAAAATGCTAAAATGCAGAGTGCAGCTGTTCTGATGGCTTGAATGTACATATACAATTTTAAAAATTTAATACAAATAGTGGAACATGTGACACATGAGTTGTGAGCACATCAGATTCTTTTCCCACATTCTTCCAATGACTCCATCTTGTAAGTGAAGTAATGTCCTATATCCATCATCAGACACCACAGTCACCAGTAAACAGAAGTTTGTAGGTCTCTGGTAGGATGGTGCCCTCGCACTACTGTACACCCCACCCATCTAGGATAGCTTATCACCGTTACAATGCAAGATATGCTGGAGCACAAAACTGAACTGCCAGCACATCGTTCCAACCCTAATAGGCTAATGAATTGTAAACCTAAGGACTAGATGGAGTCACTCACTTCACTTGACAGGCAAGTTGGGCGAGTGCGGAGACCACTGTCAAACGCAGGCCTTCTTGGTTGTGCCAGGGGGGCAATGGCAGGGGTATGGGCCCGGGCAGGCACATACCCCATTGGCGGGAGGTGCACTTGGTGGAGCAGCCAGCAAGTGGCCACTCTCCATCTCGCTCACTTCTTGAACACGATTGTTGAAGCTTGCCACGCTGTTGCGCTGCCGGCACATGTATGGTGTGTCACCTGGCGATGGTGTGTCACGTCCCTGGTGAACCCAAAAATGAACGTTAGATCCAGTACAAATAACAGAATTATACAATATGCATATACATACTAGCATCCTACATAGTTGCTATAGTTGATTCCTGATCATTTTATTTGTCACAGCAACATTACCACTGATTTCTTCTTAACTCTCCATTTAACAAAAAATTATCTTTTTAAATAAGAAACTACATACCTTGGCTTGATGCAGTGACAAATTAGCAAGTTTTAATTTATTTAGAAATCTAAGCTGTTATTTGGTTACCTTACACAAATTACTATCATTAAATCATTCCAACTGCATTATTTGATAACTATCTCTCTAAAGCATAACTTCTGAAAATAAAAGATGGAATGGCAAGCAACCAAGCAAATGTGTAAATGCATTTATTTTATTTCTTTATTTTTTACTTATTAGGGTGGGAATAAGACCTACACATGTATTATGCGTTAACATTATAAGGTTTATAGTACATTTTTCAACAGTATGTCAAAAGAATATTTCTTCAATTAAGTAGACACAGTTAATATCTATTACCTGTAAATTGATGCAACATGCTGGAGTATTATAATGTTAGTAGAAGCAAAACAACTTATTTTTAGTGTATTTTTTAAAAGTACAGTATGAACAAACATAAGGAATTTTTATGACAGGTACAACTGCAAAGTTGTTTATGCTAGCACTGTCCTCATTTTCCCCTGCCAAACATACTAAGTTAGTTACTCTTTATTAAGATTTTTTCACATCAAACAGTACATGCCACTATCCCTGGTCCTGCATGAATAGTGGTCAAAGTTATAACAAAATGAAAGAGGAGGAACAAAGAGACTGCTCTCGCACAACTACAACATCAAATAACCTGGAGGCTTCTGAAAGACAGACCTGCACCCTGCCTGCGGAGGCACATCGGCCTCCTCAACGGGTCAGAGTAAGCCCCCAGGCTCCTGGGACTGAAAAGGAAACATTCTTCAGAAGAGCAAAATGGAGGTGACATTAGTAGCAACAGTTGAGTACAACTTCATGCAAAAAGTATTTAATAATGCAATTTAGCATGAAAGTAAAATTATCTTGTAGTAGGTTTGGTTTGATATTTTCAGAATCTCTAAGATTTGAAATAAATGTAATCCACTTTAACAAAAAGAACCTTCCACATTGAAATTCCACTAGCACAAATCTAAAGCATTTAATAATTAAATTCTGTGCATCTGTTGTATGATATATCCTGCAGTAATACTCAACTACAGTGAAAAGCAAACAGTCAATCACAGTCTGCTTATTCATAAAAGAAACCAGAACAAGAAGAAAAAGAAAGAAAGGGGAAAAAAAAGAGAAAACAAAACAAAACTGCACTATTTCAATGTTTTATGTATATATATTTATTATTCGGAGTCCAACGTTCCTCAATCTCATGAAAAATTACAAGTTCTAATTACACAAATTATCTATCCGCGAGCGACCCGCACAGCGTCACGACATACGACAGAATGTGTATTTTTTCATTACTGCTCAGCCCTCCAGACCTCGGCTTCCCTTTTTTTCTACTGCCCCCCCCCCCCCCCCCCCCCAATCAGACATACTTCTGCAGTAGTAGACTATCGTTGCTCTCTCCAACCAATCCCCAAATCGTTTTCAAATCTGACTAGCCACGCCGTCACTTTCAATCCCAGATGAATATTTATCTTGACAACAACTTGGGCGCCGTTGCTAAGGCGCATTTTCCTATTTAATTACCCAAGCATTTCCACCCAATTACGACAAATAACATGTAATAAATAAAATATATATATTGTAGAAAGAGGGTAAAGAACTGAGGATAGAACATTTACTTCTTTTTAGAATTTTTAACTATGGTAAATTTAGCACATATCATTTTTCTGTAGGTATCATGAAAACTTGCACTAGTAACATGTGGCCATAAAACAGAACAAATGGAATGGTTCTGAGTGCCACAATAAGAATAACTGTTTGTGTAACAAGAGATGAATTTTATAATGAATTTAAAATATTAATATCATAAAAAGATTGTCTTTAAATTTCTAATTTGCATCATTTCTAAAATGTAATTATTATTTTATTAATAAATTTAATGACACCAATTTGTTACCCAAATCTCATATTGAAAGTTTCCTCAGAATGCAGAACGCAAATAATACAATACAAATATACTGCTATCGATTTCGTTGGGAAATACTTATACTTGTTGCTACAAGAATTGAATCTTTCTTAAAAAATCATTAATTTGTGTTTCTATAGTTAGTATGAATCAAAATTGTGACCAAAGTGTTTGTCACTTTATATGTTACAAGTAAAACTCAATTACAATTTCTGAACCTCTTTGTGAAAACATTGAATTAATATACTTTCCTTTGAATACATCAAAGTACAATTCCAAAAATTTGCAAGTATAGAATTTTTATGCCCTTTTAAAATTATTATGCACTGCCAAAATCATTTCATAAGTTGACTTTTGTCATAAATATTCTCTTAGATTCCCATACTACTAAGAAAAGAAAAAAATGTTCATTATGGATGTTTAAAAATTTGAATTTGTCAAAATTTTATAAGACTCGTAAAAAGGTCTTAATGCAGATACTTAGTGAATGTCAAACAAGTATAAATCTACTTATACAGTAAAACTTTGAAAAAGATGGTGTTTTAGTAGAATATGTTGTTTTACTGATTATGTCTGTTTACCTTTTACTTAATATGTACATAGAGTTTTAATAAATCTTAACTTAAATGAACAAACACCCTTGATAGTTTTCTCATTGTCAATTTAATAAACGATTTAGGGAGGAAGATATAAAGAAAAACAAAACATGAAATAGTTGCATGTACTAATTTTACCTTATTGTTACGTAACTGTTGAAAAAAGTACTATCTTTTCTTCACTTAAGTTTGGTAGCAGTGAATTATAACTTTGAAAACCAAGTAATGTGTGTTCATAAAACTGCTAAATAGCAAAATCAGATGTTAAAATAGTTGGGAGTTCCTGGAAGGACCAATTGTCTATTGCTCTAAAAGACAGGGATATCTTTTGAGCCGAGGATGTTAGTGGTTCTTAAATGTAGTATAAGACGCTAATTGAGAGAAGAAACAGCAATACATGCATTTAAAGGATAAAGGAAGATAAGAGAAAAGGATGTTTAAATGTATTTTTATTTATAATCAATATAAAGGAAATTGAGTCGTTTATCCCACATATAAAACAAAAAACCACTAGTCCAAATAATCAGTGTATGCAATTGAAATGCACACAATAAATCAGTCATTTCCTTGAAACCAATTATATTTTATCTAAAGCAAAGAAAGATGTTAAATATCTTACAATTTCTCTTGTATTAAGTTGCATGGCATTAAATAATTCTCAAAATACTTATACAATAATCTACATTAAAATATTTGTACATACAAGCAAACTGAACTACATGCAAAAACATTTATACAAATTAATTACAAATGAACAATGTTAGTTGCAACAAGCATAATTAGTGTACATTACAATCACACAAGTTTATATTACAGAGCTGCAAAAGGTTACTTGCTGAAAAACATGCTTCTTCAAACTATACACAAGATCTCCTCTCATACAACCGACAACAATATTAACAAATCTTACTCGTATTTTCAAACCATAACACTACTACAGAGCACACTACTTCATACCTTAATGTACATGATGTACACCTGTTTAATTCAAGCACATTCATTACAGGCTGAGCACCACTATTCAGAAATCTTGGAACACAATGTTTGTTAGTATGTACAAACATCACAGTACTTTCACAAAGAAAGGATCACAAAACAAGAAACAGATGACACTGGATGACGGCACTTGGAAGACAAACAGAAAATCTTTGAGGAAATTAATGTATTGAGTCTCTCTGAGAATTGAATTCCTCTCAGAACAAGGATAATTTCTTGTTGAATGTAATGACGGTGCCGAAAATATCATATATACTATTGCATTAAGATGGCAGTTATTATGACATTGAATGTGTCACAAAAACTTCATATTTCCAACTAATATCATATAAATGAATGTAGAAGATCTGTCATTTAAATATTCATGATTTTAATATTTCTTTTAATTACAGCTTTATTAAATGTATACAGCTTCCTCTCAAAAGACTTGATCACATTTTTTTTTAAAATCCACTTTATTAAAGGAAGGCTGAAAAAATTATATCTCAAAATAAAGAATATTCAGCGAGTAAAAACTGTATAAATATATATATATATACAAAAACGATTTGAGATTGGAGATGAGCTATCCCACAACTTGCTTATAATGCAACAGGTGCACATCTAGCCAACTGCTAACTTCAAGGGTAGAACTAATCGTCGATTCCATACGAACAAAACATTGGGCAGGGCTTTGATTTCGACTCTGGAGGATTTTGAGACTTTTCAGCCTCTTCCTCTTTCTCTGACTTTGGAGACTTCAGCCGCTGACGATAATACTGGAGGAAATCACAGAAATTTGCTTTTGATTGTAGATAATTAATGTATTGTACTAAGGGTACTCTAAGTAAAAAGAGGTAGGAAGACAAACAATTATATTTAGATATCCCAGTCATGCAGATGGATATTGTTACAGTCACCAATTAAAAATTCATGTACATTAAACTGTTCAAGAGTGAAATAAAAATTAAATTCATCATGCAGTTGTGCAATTTTAAAGGAGTACGTGCCCATGACAAAGATAAGCAGCTGGACATGCATGGTAATTCGTGCAAACTCACATGTTTTGAAGGTCCACAGCAAGTGGAAAGAGTACAGGGTTTATCCGTCTTGGGGCAGTCAAGAACACAATCTTCAGTAGGAGCCGACTGTACAGTATCTTCCGAGAATTGCTAAAGATGCAAATAGCAAGTTTCAGATAAATTTTATACACATTATCCTCGACACACTCCTTCCTCCTCCTCCTTTTTGTAATAAAATGCTACATCCTCCTTAAACAGTTACATCAATACCTTTCAGATCAGAATATTTACTTTTGTTGCAATTAATTAAAAAAAACATTTTCATTTCAATGTGGATCTGATACTGCCAGTAAATATAATTAAATTTGATTCAACAGAAACAAATGTAGTTCACAAAAATATATGCACTGTTAGATAACCACACTAGTAATGATATTAAAGATTTAGTTCATATTAAATCGCTAGTTGAGAGTAGATTTTATATTTAAAGGAATTAATTCAAAATTTGTAATTGGGCTTGGATTTTTAGATTTTTACACATTTTGTTTGTTGCTTCCAAAGAAAAAAGTTATCATGTATTAATCTGAATTATGTTGGGAGTCATACCTAAAAAAATCTAAATTAAGACTTGCATACATTAGAAAACCTAAGCAGCTTGAAATTAGAGAATTAAATAATTTATTATTTTATTGATTCCTTCATGTAGTATTAGTATCTGAAACAGGAATTATAATGAGTTGAAATCTTGAAATTCAGCTATATATCTTAAAGGCTTGATTGTGACGACTCACAAATGGAAAGCCACAAATGATAAAACACTTTCACAGAAAAATATGATATCGGCGAGTTTGCAAATGCTCAGGTCATAATCAGGGAAGCTGTTATTGACGCTCCAATATGCAGTCTTGTTCTGGTTCAAAAGTTTTTGTAATTTATGTAGGGATTTCATGTATCATACATTCCAATTAATGTTTGTGTCTTTTATTTTGGTGTAAATAGAACAATTCAGTTTTAATAGATCACATTTGTTTAATCACCCTCTCCCAACCATTCCTCTACACAACTGTTACATAGGCAACATTTCAATTTGAATTGGAATTTGACTATCAAAATTGATTTCACCTTCCCTTATATGATTTTATTAACAAATCCTAATTTGCCTTTTCATAAAATCTAAGACCAATTTTTAAAAACCTAAAAACCAGGGTGCAACATATAATGTGCATTTTCTTTTCAAATATGTTCCTTTCTGGACATATGTATTTTAGAACAACCTCTTATAAAATTAGCATAAACAGTCTTTGGCAAAACAATCTTACTTCAATGAACTCAGGTTGAATTGTTGTGGAATGGATGCCTTCATTGTGGAAGAACTCTTTCACTTTTTCAGCTATCTTCATGTATTCTGAAAGATTTCTGCAACTGGAACAAAAAATTGAATTGCTTATGCTGAAAAGCAGACATTTAAGCTATCCCAGGTTAAACTAGATTACGCATAATCCATTCTAGCAGTATACATTTGTTTATGAAATAGAATTTCAATATGATCTATTAACAGTACCAATCAATAAAAAAAATGTAATAGTGGTACTACAATATGGCACAGACTTTTTTGAACAATTTGTAATGGTTAGGTAAAATGATAATTAATAAATGGCTAATTATCTGCAAATCTCCCTTCATAAAAATGCTTGATACACAGCACTATCATTTCAAATTCGCAGGACCTTGAGTGTGGTGAGATCACTCAGGGAATATCCATTTTTGAGAAAATCCTGCGAATAGTTTAAGTGGTAGTGTTGTCCACAGACACAAACTGACAGTTGTTCTGAGAAAAAAACACTTTTTTTTGTATCAGGTCCCCATAAAAAAGTTTTCCTGTTGGAAACTCAGTACTTTTTCCTGCAGCATTACAATACTTTCTCTACATAATATTATTGTATATGAAAAAGGAAAGGTATAAAATTCAATGAAATTATTACTCTTTCTGGTTATGAAGAGAAAATCTCTTCAAGAAGATAAATAATTACATTAATGCCATTTCTCCCAATTAACTTCTTGTAAGTATATACATAACACATTAATAAATCATGATCCTGAAGATAAAATTTTGTTTTAAATTCAAATATTCTTTCAACTATTATTTCAATGTTACAACTAAACTCCTTCTCCCTCATCCTTGAGTATTTAAGAGTTGCATAAGTATTCATGAAATAGGGGTTAAGTGCTTACCGAATGTGTGCTGAAGCGATGATTCGGTCACCAGCAAGTTGCCAGACATGGAATTCATGCACTGCCAACACACCATCCACTTTGTCGAGCAACCGTCGCTGAATGGCATCCACCTGGATGTGCGTGGGCACAGTCTGCAGTAGGATGAGGGCAGACTCCTGCAGGAGAGGCCACACAGACCGCAAGATCAGGAGCACCAGCACAAGGCTAAGTGCTGGATCAATGTACAAACGATACTCCCATTGGGTGAGGTATACCACCTGTCAAGAATGCAATTAATATAAATTACTGAGTATACGGAAATATTAGTTACTGATTATGAACAAATAATAATAATATTGTAAACAAATAATCTCAATTGGGAATTACATGAGGACAATGCCACCTGTTTGCAAATATATACATACATAAACAGAATTAACTTTTCCATGCAACAAAAAAATTATAGTGAAGAATTTGAAATAGAAATGAGGACATTTTATATTTGACTGGAAAGCCAATGTTGAGTGTTGGAGCATTAATGAAGTCAGGGCCTGGAACGAGTTGTCCAGGTTGCCCCCTCCCCCTATTGGCCACCCCTGATTTCAATATTCATTCTTTGATCCTTTGTATCCTGAAGTTTTGCTTGTGTCATGCTGGAGACAATTATCCATTCA
The DNA here is from genome assembly GCA_011170035.1 of Teleogryllus occipitalis. Lineage (NCBI taxonomy): Eukaryota > Metazoa > Arthropoda > Insecta > Orthoptera > Gryllidae > Teleogryllus > Teleogryllus occipitalis. The sequence goes on from BLKR01000562.1 coordinate 29,667, forward strand.
CACTCTGCAAAAAGCAAAAACTCTCCAATATTTTCAAGCTTGCTGGAATATAATGTTCCATTTGTAAAGTTAAACTCACAGTATATGTAACAATATAGCGAGTTTATAAATCACTCCACATCAAAGGCATCAAATTGCAGAAAGGTTGTCAAATGTAATAGTATTGCTTTTGCGAAAGAAGTATTTTTTTTTAAAATTTGAGTGTTCATTTTAAATAAAAAGAGATCACGTGAGATGAATACAAACACGAACCTGAACCACACAATACAGAAGCTACACTACTTTTTGAATATTCCTTGATCTGCAATGTCTGTAGTGTACATCTCTTTCTTTATATAAATATTAGCAATAAAAATACAAATCCCCGATTGCTTCATCCCCCCCCCCGACCGACAAGCGAAGTGTAAGCGACTTAAGCTCTTGGTGGAGTAAGAAATCTGAAACAGCGCAATGAGATTGACACAAACTTTTTATTTCTGCATACCCAATGCGCGTGCCAATCAATCGGCTAGTCGTTCTGACCCTCTGTTTTTCTTTTGTGTTAAAGGATTGACTACAGATGCCCGTAACGGTCGCATCGTGGTGGCGTGAACGTGCATTGCACTTTTCGTGCGTTCACAAAGCTGCACAAATGAAGTTCCGAAACCCCATGAAACAATGTAAGCAACTTAGAAAAAGTTTCGAAAGAATGGTTTCCCGCCCGAGGAGAAGCAAAGCGGTGATGATTCTATAGTCTTTCAGGAGCGCAGCTATTGGCGGGGCCCCGGACCTCTCGCAATCCTCTATAAACGATTCGTGTTGAAAAATATTTTGGAAGTACTCTCGGGTAAAAAAACCGTAACAAATTATACGTATACCAAAAATTTAATTAAGATTATTATTACTGCAATTGCTTGAGTGAGGATTATTTCAAATAAGACGAAGCATACAAACTGCGTTTTTAACAGTGCTGCGTTTGAAGGATATCACCTGTTACGATGTCATCCAATTGGAAGGCTTAACGCCACCACGACGTCACTGTAGTGACGTGTAATGTCCCGATTGGAGAACAATGTAACAGCTGATCAAATGTCAACGGCAGCAAAGTAAAAACCGCAGTATAGGCGTAGAGCTGGCGGATCCGTGGTTGAGTGAGGAAGGACTCACAGCACGTCCTCTGTTTACATTGGTGGTCAACTGATCGATTGGGTTGACGCCTACCGTCCCACTGGAGCCACATTCGGAAACGAATTCGCAAAATTTTCGATGAAACTGACACCAACATACCTAATAAATACTTAGCAACTTGTGTAGTTTGTTTTTCACGTTATACACATTACTGCGCTATGTCCATGTGGTTAACGGACAACATTTCTATGAACGAATTTTCAGAATAGGATCCCAGAGATGGAAATCTTGTGGGCAGAATCTTGTTAACCGTAATGGAGAATGAAGTATTTGCTGGTCAAATCTAAATTATAACACCGCGAACTTCTATACATTAGCTTCAAAACTCGTTTCACGTTTGGGAATTGCAGTTATGGATCCCATTTGGACCTTCGGCAATGAGAACCCGAGAACATAGTGATGCCCCTGTCGTCTTTGGAAAGTTTTCGAGACCAGATTCTTTGAGATGATACAATAAGTAGTGTCTAAGTGTATTGGCTCCAGGGCCACCTTATTATCTTTCCTTTTGTCAATGAGTTTCTTTCTCTTCTTTTTGTACTTTTATATTAAAAATGCCTAACCAAGAGGTGGGGTCTTAAGGGGTGCTAGATCTTGGGGCGAAATGTTTAAAAATGGTAACACCGAGTAGCATTTTAGGGAGTTCATTAAATGCATTAATTGTGGATTATTTTCCTTAAGTAATTCATGGGAGATGAAATTGACTTTCAGCCAAGGGACTGAATGCGTGACAAGCCTATCATGAACCAAAATATTATGTCGCTATCGAGAGCTCAAAGTTTATGGAGCTGGCTAAACGAGGATAGTCGTATGCTGACACGACGCCCGATATTCGAATAGGGGGTCTGATGAACAGCGATGAATACGTTTTACAAATTTCTGTTCTGCCTAAAATTACTCACCTTCCTAGGTGTTTCGAAAGGCCTTCCGGTCTTTCCTGCATTAGTACCAAAACTATAACTAAGAAAGCAAGGAATTGCAACCAAATTAAATTACGCACGAGAATCCTTAATTAACTATGGCTACTTCGAATATTTTGCGAAAAAGAAATGTGCGTACCAATTTAATTCCGTTGCTGTACGGCGTTCACATGCTGTAGTTTCATTGGTTTCCACTGTGCTCGCGTTCGCCACTTCAAATGCACGAGCCTCAATGGCGAAACTTAACCATGGAATCCGTGAAGAAACAATTCATTGCACTACTTAGTTTGTCTGGGCTCGGAAGGGTCGCCACCAAGATGTAAGTACACGACTTTTTCGGACGTACGATATTAGTATTTATTCTGTGACTGAATGGACTCGAAATGTCATGAGTAAGTCATGAAAAATGTTCAGGAACGATGAATCGATGTGTTTCTTGCCTCACTAGCCTCGACGTACGTTCACACCTCGAGTAAGTACAAGAATTTTTGTTTCACACTCGAGAAACACTTGAATAATTAAAGTCATCATATTTACCCATTGTTCACTATTCCGAATTTCAGACAAAATCGTTTGAATAACAAGCATGAACTAGATTCCCAGCAAGTGGTGTCAACCAGTGCTTCTGATTATAGAAGCCAGACTCCCAGAATTTTCACATTTGTGTGCACAAGACAATTCAATATGATTCTGATCAATTTCCAAGTAAGGCTATTTATGGGCAGTGTTATTTCTTATGAACATGCTCATGAACAGTCTTTATTTGCCAAAAACCATGAACTTCTGCAGCACTGGAAAGGCAAAAATATAACTAGCAGGGGCGGATCCTGAGACAAATTTTGGGAGGGGAAATTCAAAATGTTTTGGTCGAATGCGTCATATTACAGATTTTGTAAAATGTCGCAGGCTACACTCAGCTCATGCTGCGATAAAATTTTATTTGTTTTAATGAATATCTGAAAATACTATTGCTTGGAAGTTGTGTAACAAGTTAAAATTAACAGTTACTGAAAAATTTTAGGGGAGGGGGGATTTCCCTCATTTTCCTCCCCGTGAATCCACTCCTGTAATTAGAGTGGAAATTTTGTATGGTTCATATGTTATACTCTATCAATTTTTCATTCAGGCATGCATGCATTCATTACACAACACACAAGCATTATAAATAGGTCAGATTATCTTTATGTTTCATTTGGATAAGTTTTTTAGTATTAATGGTCAAATGCAGTATTAAGTACCTGTCGTGTTTAGTAACAAATCAGACTCAAAATGTACACTACATTAGTTTTAAGTAGGGAAATCCCATTGTCTAAACTTGGGGACATACCCCAGAATTCATAGAATGCTCAAAAATACTAAGGTAAGTTCAAAAGAACTAGTTGTAAGTAGTGTAATGTTGTCCTTGGTGCAAGCAACTGGGGACAGAAAAACAGTCAAGCTGTTCGTTTGAGAAGACTTTCAGTTATAATTCGTTGTTTTTTTTTCTCAAGAGATAAATTAGAATAAAGTCTTTACAAAATGAGTCACATGTAATGAATTAATTATCATTAATTATCAGTATTAGTATTAAAATATAACATTTCAGCAATGACACAGCATATTCACCATAAAGGCAGCTATGAAAGCATAAAATGAATGAAACCATTATTCATAAAGTGAAATGAAAAGTAATACACTTACAGATGCAGAGGCTATAACAATAACAGAGCCTAGGGCATCAGCCAAGACGTGCAGGAACACACCACGCATGTTCATCTGTGAAGCTGAATCCTTGAAGTTCTCCTTGGAAGCCTGCTTCTTCTTACTGCCTTCAAGGGGAGCAGGAGGTGGTGTTTGGAAGGTCTCATCGTTCTCATTGTCATCTGTTGCAACGAGATGAGACAGCCGGGTGTGACTGTGCTGAATTCCTCCATGTGAATGCCCATGACCAGACCCATGTTCTGGGAAGAGAACGACATGATACAGAAGAGAAACCAAACATGTACCCCAAGAGATATAACCACTAAATGTACAAGAAATATAATTATTATGTAATAAACACACAATGGAAATGCGTTATTTAGCAAAAAAAGGTACAATAATACTGGAAGTTACAATAACACATGGTTTTACTAAACTTACCATGGAAAAGAAACAGTCCTATAACATTAACAATTAACCCCAAGCCTCCAACTATAAGAATTAACCCTGGTTCATGGATTTCTTCCACTTCAATAAACCTAGAAACAATAATAAGTTTAAATATCATCAAACTTCATCACATGTAATAATGACAAAGGGTATTATAAAGAAATTACCTTTTACAAGCCTCCACAGTAATAGAGAAACATAAGGCAACAAGGAACACAGCATTAACTAAAGCTCCTAAAACTTCTGCTCTTGCCCATCCAAATGTGTTCTTGGACCATTTTTTAGGAGACATCTGCAAGAAAGCAATGAATTTGAGATCTCTGTCCATCAAAGAAAATTTAGATTGCATTACTAGTTTAATTCAAAAAAGCTTTTGCCAGTTTTTCATCAACAAGTTTGCTCCCAATAAAATTGAATAGATAGAACTTTGAAACAGTAAAACTGTCATATCTGTCAAACCATACTCTTAAGACTGTCCATCTCAATAACTGCAAACATGCCATTCTCAATATATGAGCCTATGAGTAAAAAAATATACATGTGTATTAGGGAATTAAGTACTATTTTCTTTAATTCAATTTTCAAATCCGAAAATAGGGCAATTCTTTGTAGACATAAAGCAAAATATAAATTTCACATTACCAAACTGAAAAAACTATGAATTTCAATGTATTAAAAAATCTATCATTGTTGTCAAATACTTAATGCCACTATATTACTGTCATGCAATACAAATTTTAAAATATTAAATTATGAATGGTGACTTAAAAACTGCATTTTGTAACATTTGTTTCCCTGTCTGTGTTGTGCCAGTCAAAATAAGGTTTTCAACACGTTAGTCACAAAAGGGTTTTCCTTCATCTAAAATGCAAGGAGAAATGTTGATATCCTCAACTGTTTCTATGTCTGGCATTACCATTGACTCCAAACGTCTACAACCAGGAAAGGTTTGGACAGGAATTCTTTATGTTAACTCTTTGATATCATTCTTCTATTTGATACTTGTAAGGTGATATATTCTGTTCCCAATCCTCTCTGTGGTACAAATCCAGTTTGCAAGTGCTTTTTTTTAATGTCCTACCAACATAATATAATTGTCAAGAAAATTATCAGCTCTCCTAAGACTGGAATACTCAAATACCATTAAAATAAAACCAAAAGCGATAGAAATGGTGTATGAATGTCAAAGCTATGGGTTGACACTGATATACAGTGTGAAATGAATAAATATGATGATGAAATAGCAAGTTTCATATTTCATATCCACATCACATTTGCTTCATATTTCATTATTTACATTTTATTTATACCATAGAAGATTCAAATGACACTGCCATCTTAAGCATTAACAAAGCACAATTGTATCAAAAGGTTCAGTAATGGCAACAGAATTCATCCAGAAAATGGGGAAACTCAGATCTAAGAAGGAAGAAGTGGAGAAAACTGTAGCCAGAAGACGATTAAGTACAGAAGAGTACAGTAGCAGTTTGAGATGTAAATTAGATGTGAGAGATTGGATAGAATAGTGACAAATTCCTGTAGATATGAATTCTCCTTCTTCATGTGAAGCTGGTTCCCCTCCCCAGCAAAGTATCATACGAGTTCCTTTCAACCCCTCCCCCTAATGACCCACCCAAATCCATTTTTCTCCTTTCTATGACATGCAATAATTGCTTTTCTTCCCCTCCTTTTTCCTAATACTTATTCTTTATCACGTGTCTCTGTTATTCTATTTCTACCAATGCTACAGTTGGTGGCCAAATTATTATGATCACTATTTTTTTTATATTCTTGACATAATTTTTATATATGCTCTTTATTATACTACAGAAGGTTCATTATATGGATTTCCTATAACTGTTTCATTATTATTACTAGCAGTAGTAGCTTAGTAGAAGTTGCAGCAACTTGCTGAATGACACTGCACAAGGCAGATTATAAATCCCGAAGGCTTCGGACTCCCGTTTTGTCATCTGGTGCCTAGATTGAGATATTGGTACATCTGTAAAGCAAGTGTCACACCTGTTTTATCATTACTTACACAACAAATTATTTAGCAGCTCTTTCATTTTTGCGCTTTATAGAAGATTTTGTGCACAAATTGTGAGTAAATTTGAATGCAGCGATTGAGTTTTGGCTGTAGTGCTATTAAGTGTATTGAGACTACCAGAAAGGGCCATGGAAGTGATCAAATTGAAAGGTGGCATCACAAAATCATAAAAACAAAAGCTCTCTATGACCTGTGATTTTTATCATTACCTTGCTTATTTCAGATGTTAAATAATCTATAATAATTGCATATTGGTGTACCACATGTTGAAGTTGATAAAACGTGACCATCAATGAATACAGTTGAAAGAAAACTGTATTATTTTCACAAGTCCAAGTGATCATAATAATTTGGCCACCCACTGTACATCGAGGCGCTGGGCGGGCGTTGTTGAGGGTTGCGGAGGGGAGGGGCGTGTCGCGTCTCACCTTGACGGAGAGGAAGGCGACGACAAGCGCCGCCACGTCGCTTAACATGTGGAAACTGTCGGCGACCAGCGCCATGGAGTTGGTGACGTAGCCCACCACGATTTCCACCAAGAAGAAGAAGGCCGTCAGCCAGAACATGGAGATGAGGCGGCATTTTTTCCCGGTGTAGCGCCCCATTGCGAGGGTCCTCCTGCAACACACAGACCACCCTCACGTCAGCAACACGTCCCTTAATGGAGCAATTCTTCAAAAAAAGGTCAAAATGTATAAACATATTACGCCGGGCTTTGTTACGCCGTAGTAAGTCATTTATGGAAAGCTCCTGCTGTTTCCCAGATTCCATTACATCGTGTCAACATATCAACAAACGATGGGGTCCGATTGTCATAGGAACTGCCCCGCGTGAACGTCATCAAAAGATAAACGGGAAAAAAGTTGCTTCTTCGGCTGGTGAGAAGAAAGTTCGTTCATCTTGTGCTACTGCCGAAGGAACTGATATAGCTTCATCGTGGATATGCACCCGTTTTTCGCCTAGTAAGAGAAGTCAAATCATTATGCATATGTAATATTGTTACATGGAATGCTGGGATATCGACAACTGACGTAAGCACTTCGTAGCTGTAGAAAGGCTACCGAAGGTCTGATCGTTTACCCTGCTCATTCTTTCAAGCTGCCTCAATTTTTCTTTCAGTTCTTTCACGCAACTGCGCTTATCTAGATGAATCTGAGACCGATCACCACACACCTTCGAAAAGATATTGCTAACAGGATTTTTAGCTATGGCATTAATTATATTACATAAGCAATGTGATGAAAAAAATGCTTGAAAGGATTGCAAATGAGACAAAAGTTCATATTTGTAATTAGGCGATTCTCTCTGCAATTGCACATCAATTTTGGAAATAATCCCAGACGTTTTTCACTCACTCAATGTTTTAAAATCAAACATGCGATATAATGAATATTTAACTATTTGCAGACTAATAAGCCCTTTTGAATATAATTAGTTTCCCATTTAACATATGCTCGTCTGACACGCGTGGCAACTGAATGGAAAGAACAGTAGTGGCAATTACCATGAACCCCATGAGCAGCAAGGATTGTAACCTGAGAGACATTTTGCGCGAATTCCCTTAAGGCACATCAAATATGCATGTTTCAGTTTTACCCCCCTTTTTTTTTCTCTCTTCAATTTACTTTGAACCGCAAAACCAAAATAGATTCGATTTCTGAACCAGGACAATTCGAGAAATCAGCCACGCAAGAGCGATTTTTTCCTATAAAATAGCATTACAGTTAATTTCGAACTGCGCTAGCTATCGGAGATGGGGCCTGCCTCAAATTGTAAAGCTTTTGTGCAGCGGCGCACTTCTGCCTAGGCAAAATAGATAACTGACTAGGACTTCGGGTCTGGATGAAATGGACATGGGAAATGACTATTTTTATGAACGAAATACGAAATAATTGCCCTATTTAGATTGGTAATTTACGAGGTAACAGGGTTCGGGTCCTATTTTGTTTGTTTTGAATCGAAACTGACTTCATTTTAAAACATTTTCAACAAGATTTAATGCACTCTCATTTCTGCAGAATGGAAAATAGTTGAGTCTGTATTCTTAAGCGATGTTAAAATGAGGCGTGGATGGCTCTCTACTGCCATTAGGTCTCCTTTACGTCCGGTGTGGTTTTGTGGCGCCCATAAAATTCGTCACAGTTTTCCCTTCCGTGTATTTTGGAGTAACCATGTCTAGCAGTTTCACTCGGAGTCACTTCTAATATTCGGGCTCATACGCACATTTTCTTTTTCGGTTTAAAGTAATTTGATAATAAAACTTGTAAATAAATAGAATTTTTGCTTTAATATCGAGTTTTAAATTGCATTAGCCTGGCCAAAAACCTACGTTACAACGCAAAGGAACGAGGATTCCCAGGGTCACTCTCAAGTTACAGAAAGTGTAAGCATTTTATCGCGTAGACAACATTTCACGGTCATCACTAACGACCTGCAAATCGTTTAGGTATCAGTGCCAATAGCAAATCAACAGTAGAAAAAACCGCGTCCATGTACAAGAATTAACCCGTCCAAATAAAAACGAGAAGTCTGAACGGTTTTTCAAAAAGCAAGTAAAATGTTTTCTGTTGTGTAATTTGTTTTAATACGTACTATTTGTGACAATACTAACTCACGAAAACAAAACTGGTAAAAATTTAATATTCTAATGAAACACATTATGCAGTGGCGGCTGGTGCCCCAACGAACTCGGCGTTGCAGGTCTATCGAATGACGGAAATGTAATTTTCAAAATTCAGAACATTAATGTATAATAACACGTATCCAATTCATGTAAACTATTTAAAACCAAGTTTAATAAAATTCATATTCGAACATTACTTTCATAATTTTATGCGAAGTGTCCATGTCAGATATGTTCATCTCCCGCTCACATAGTTCTGACTTCGATATCCAGAGGGCACTTGAGTTTTTGTATTAGTTGGGCACCGAGACAATTACCGGTAATATTCATACAAAACAAAAACTAACTAGGTTGCGAAATTACGGTGATCGCACTCCAGCACTTTGCAACTCTGAATAATGGAGAATTCAAGATGACTTAATCGAACACGTGAGCTAAGGCTCTGGACTAGGGAGGCTACGTCGATGTCGATATGTTCGAAACATCGATGTTTCTATAAATATAGCGATATTTTAAACATCGATTGATTAACGCTGATGTTTTTAACATCGATCGTCAATATCGCATTCCTACTCTGGACTCGAGATTTTCGTTTACTTTCCTTCTCAATGTATTTCACTTACAAACCTGTTTTCTTCACGCATCTAGGCGAACTCGCTCGAACTTGTAACCGATTTCGTCGGTTCCGCTTCTATCAAGTTTAACTCGCACGTTGTTGATCGTTGTCGCGACTGCACACTAAAATTTACTGGCAGTAAAGACGCCACTCCCACGGAGACTGCACTGCAAAACACTGACATATCCATCATCAAACTACACGTATGCTACCAGTCTAGTTGTGCAACTCCGTAATCGCAACGGGCGAGAGCATGTGGGCGGGCGTGTTCCCTGAACAATTTCAAAGGCAGTCCGCAGTCTTACACTTCATTCCCGTTAATATCTTCAATTCCAATTTCCCCCTTTTTACATGACAATTTCGGAAATTGTTATACATATGGGGGGAAAAACTCTCCAAGCCATTTGGCAACAATGAAAATGCTTCTTCATAAAAATAAATTGAATTCATTGTATCAATTGAATCATTAAAAGTACAATTCCATTCTACTTGTACGTTTAATTTCATTACAACAAAATAAGACATTTGTAAATAAAAATAATGGAAAGGGAGCCCAGAAATGTAGTTGCCCCCCCCTCTTGTTTTAGGCTGCGTAAGTTAATGATTCTAGAAAAAATAGTTAACGACTGGAGATCTAATAATTTCTATTTGAGACAAAATTTTGGTTCCGTTGATTTCGCAGGACTATGAAGTCCGATTTAAATACAGTGACTTCAAGATCAGGAGCTGGAAGGATAGGGGGACACTATCATCAAATCGGGAGCTTCCATACCAAAAATTTAAATCTTAAAGAAGCTGCCGATTGGATGACCTTGTTCCCCTCTCTTCCCAGCTGCTGACCTTGATGAGTCGCAATTTAAATCGGACCACAATGTCCGTGTGATAGGCCTCTTGCTGCTACGCAACTAGTGGCGAAAGGAGGTATTTACTGAAAAGGAAGATTTTATAATTTAGAATAAATGTTCTTTTAATGAGACAGACCGGCGAGATGGGTCAATCTACTTTACTGTCCTTCCGAAGGGAAGTAGACGCATACTTTTTAGGACCCCTAATCCGCTGCTTCATTCAGCTTCGAACTCCGGGACAATAGTCCGATTATGCTCGTTAATTTCAAAAATGCACAATTACATCACGCAGCTCTGATCTCCATTGTGTAAGAGGAACACAGTACTCTAATATTTCAACATTAAAGAGGTTCGAGTAGCCAAAAGCAACGCGGGTGAAGAATAGGCGATGAAAGAAATTGCAGATATGGAAGTCTGGCTCTTGACGCCCAAAAAAGGTTTCCTGTGATACTGAAGATCCCGTCGAGGTTTGCTTTCTATCGCGTGAATTGACTGTCGGTAGCTTCAAACTGCGAGCCAAAGCCTCATTGAACTGTACATACGGGACATGGGAAGGCTGCTGGCAATTCGATTGTTTCTTATGGTGGCTATGTCGTCAAAAAAGATGCCATTTGTTATGCTCCTGCTTCACCAATAAAATGTATTTCAAGTTGACAAAGATCAGACAACACAACATTCTGAGTGCGCACGGCCAGACGAGTGCTTCCAAAGGGAGAGCAGGACAGCACACCTGACGAGCGATCCGTTTCTTGCTAGAAAAATAAATGGAAATGTACACTGTGTGTGTTATGCAACTCAAATAATCATTGTTCTAAAAATTAAAGTTAATTTCTTGAGTTCGAAATTTTAAAACGTGGAATTGGACACCTCCCATCAGACTTCGGACTATAAAAACTAAATAAAAGCGATTTCGTGTTTTCTTGAATTGAATTGTTGGAACTCACGCGTTCAATGTTTCGCGACACGTTCCTTTTTAAGCGAAAATGGCGTGTATGCACGAAAAATGCGACACCCTTACGACATTCTAACGAGATTCAGTTGCACAAATATTACTAGGAAGTTCGTTAATTTATTCCCGTTCTTTCTCATCCTTCTGAAAACCAACTATTTATCTACACTATTTGTCTCTTAGAATAAAGAATATAAATACCTGTCATGTATTTAAATTTTATATATCTACCCTCTCATAATTAATGTTTAATATATAATTAAAATTTAAATAGTTGATACTTCATACCTAATATCTTCGAAAAAAAAAAGCGAAATTAATGTGAAATCGCAGATTCTTTTTCGTGAAGACATTAATGCGAAAAAAGAATACCTATGGCGGTATAGAATAGAAAGTAACGAGTAAGGGCTGCGGTTGGAGAATGCAATAGAAATAAGAGGAAATAATATGCGGAATTGGTGAAGATTAATTACCGCGTATTTCTGTGAATTATGTAAAGGACTTATTTTGCACATTCTCTCTTTTGGGGACACTTTACATGAAGGTTCTACAAAATTTTCTCAAACGCGACTCCAAATTCTTTAATTTTGCTCGAATTGAGAACATTTAATAAAAATGGCCCACGTCAGATTTTCATTACAGTCGCTAAATTTTCAAAAATGGGAAAAGTTTAAGATTTTTTCCACCCCTACCTACAAATATTAGGGAACTTATTTTTACAACGGCAACCCATACTGAATAATCGCCTTAATAAGTGCAAAAGCGATTCAAAATTTGAGTAAATTGTTCTTAAAGAGTTATTTATGGGCGGTAAGGCATTTGGTACACTTTTTCGAACTTTTAACAAGATTCATTCAACACGCTGCATATGAGACAACACCTTGCTCCAGACAATAATCACATCTTTTAGGTGCACCGGAAGCGGCGACTATCAGGTCTGAATGCGCACTATGCATCACCACGACGATACCCATTTTAATATAGCATCTCGCCTCATAAAACAATCCTTACAACTAAGGAACAGTTTACTCCACCAGTATATTCAATACTTAACAGCATCAGCAACAACTAACTATTCAATCTGGAAAGCTAGCACAATATACAAATGTCCAAACAGGCAATTTCTGCCTATTCGGATAACAAACCGTACCTGGGCAAGAAGTGCAAAGAACACAAGCCAACATTTTGCAGAACACTTCGCCACTGTATTTTAGCCCCCTTAAAATTATCGCCTCCAATCAAACAATTTTCTTTCACTGAAATGGAAAAATTGATTAAAAAGCTCATTAAGTCCTGACCATAATCTCATCACAGGTAACGTACTTCAAGAAGAACCGCGAAAGGGATTTCCTTCATTAGGGAATTTTGGTGCGGCGTAGCATATAGCAATCGACTGCATTTCTGAATCTCTGCATATTCGCCCGCCAACTTGAAATCGATCTCGAACTAAATAAAACGTTAAAAAATTAGGTTCACTTTTAAATTACTTTATTTTACAATTGCACAATATTTTAAATTTAATAATGGGAATAAAGAGATTGAGTTGAGGGTTGAAAACTGCGAGCTGAAGGGCTCAAACGATTCGCAAACTTTCCAAACGCACAACTCTTGACATACGTTGATTACAATTATCATTCGTTTATTACAAAAAAATAAAGGGCCTTATAATGCAACGGATACATTTTAGCCTGCTCTAAACCAGGATAGATATATCGTCAGTCTCATTAGAATTGGGTTTGATACAATATTAATATTGTAGGTGAATTACGATTTTTCGAGTGAAACAAACGAAGTACTGATAGTGAACCGCTGGCCAATCCCTCACGAAGAAGGGACTGAGACCGCAGTGCAAGTGTGCGATTGTTGGCCAAGGTCGAAGCACGACTAGCGCCAACAGAGATAATGCATGAAATGTTCAATGTCCCTCCCAATGGCAGAGCAGCCTTCCTGTGCAGCCACTCGTTCAGAATGGAGGATATTTTATGATGCCAGCGAGAAACTAAGTTATTCATCTATCATTATAGTATATCTTGGGAGCGTTACGATCGAAGACTACCAACACGTTTTCCTTTTCGGAGCCTGTAAAGGCCAAAGTAGAAAGAATTCATTTAGTGAAAGGGTGACAAAATATCGACGCGTAACGGGTGCCCTCAAGGACGTAACGAATTGGACCGTTCAACTGAGTATTGCATGCAACTCTACGAAATACGCCCGAAGAGAACGTTATAAAAATGCGAACTATCGCCTTGTACGTAAAGGATGGCGGTGATTGCGTCATTGCCTCCACGGGGTGGGGGTGGGGGGAGCGGGTTTGGGCGGAGGGCTCGCCGCCCCTCCTCCAGCCATGGGCCCAGCTCTGCTCACGGACCGCTACCTGGCCTCCGCTGCAAAAAAGCCCACCGACAGACCCCCTCCCGCTCTCCACCGTTAGGCCCTCGTTGCACTCCAAGCGATGGCCGCACAAATGTCGGGTTTATCCACCATCTTCTACATTTTACAGCTCGTCGCCAGGCCACAAATCAAGACGATGCCATGACCATGAAACCTGCTAGTTTCCTCGTTAATCCATTAATTTTTTCGGTGACTTCTTCAATAATCGACCAGAAATTCATTCCGTATTTTTGTACAAAACCTACGCTTAACGTGGTCAATCTTTATACTCGTATCTATTGGTCATTTATTTCATAGAAATAACATCCTAATTATTTATGCAATTAAAAAAGTTGTATTTTGAAAATGTACGAAGGAATAAAAAAAATGTTTGAATTCTTTTAGCCTTCTGCCAACTTTGGCAAAAATTGCCACTACCGTCTCTAGGACGTTTCTGAGCTTTCCGAGAGTCTCGACAAGTAGTACTCGGCGTGTTTCAGCAATTTCTTCAAAACAATGACCAAAAAATGATTGGACCACATCCCTAATAGATATTCTCATCATGAATATTTTTGTATGTGACGGAAACAATAAAATGTATTGTTTGGGAGCTGTTGACGGGGAGGGCGGCGGACTGGCATCGCGCATGAGGCCACCGCTCCCACGCACTCGCAACAAAGGAGGCCCGCGCGGGGCGGGCGCCCTTTGGCCTCGGGCCCTGCCAGCAGCGACGCGACGCAACGGGCGAAGGGTTACGTTTGGGGCTCTGCGCAAATTCCTTTTTTATGCACACCGATTACTCCATTTCCCCTATCTACAAGGCTTAGGATTGACGAATGATGTCAAGATCTACAGCACGGATTCACAATCTTTTTCTTCCGTGGACACCTTTTAGAAAAATACTGTTTGCTACATCAATCCCCTTACGTTATGCTCTATAATATACAGTATTCAGTATCATAACTAGGAGACCGAATTAACAATAAAGTTGAATGTAGTTTGTAATCAATGGAATCTGGATTAGACCTATCAATCGATGGTTCATATTCGCCCCCCTTCGGAATTTCATCGACCCACAGGGGGGCTGTACCGACGCCTTCGGGCACCCCTGATCTACACTATTACGGCACCTTCTAGTAAACGTATTCTGCTTATACGACAGTGGCAAATATAAAATAAATGTGTGTATATATAATTTAATTAATATTAAAATTTAGAAAATAGACTTTTCAAGAATCGTGAAGTCCAATCCAGAAGTTCCATTCATTGAAAACTTCCCAGAGAAGCGGAAACGGAAACAATAATTTTCCTACAGTTGTAACAGAAAGCGCTCACATAACTCAAGTCTACGTTTCATCAAAATCCATTCATACCACACTCGGCTAACTGCGACTTGAGCATCAGCGCCTTCTCTCCATGGTAGATCTACTTAAAAATATATTTACGTATTAAAAAGTCATTCGTAGTCCTCGGTAAGCTTTTTAACACACATTCGCGCTATACAATCCAAACACATATGTTGTAAGAAGCAGTGCTTGATTGTTAAAAATTTGGGTCCTGGAACGCGCCTCAAATTAATTATTAACTGAATAGAAATAGTTATATAACTTAATAATTATTCTCGAGGTACCAGAACGCCCTTCCGTCGTGTTCCGCCGGAAGTCAAACCCTGGTAATAAGTATGGAGTACAGGTCTATGTTTCTCCGATAAAAAAAAAAAAAAAAACCCAAAAAGTACTCGAACCGCTTCAAGTATTGGGTAGTATGGATTAATATTGTTTAACCGCTCTGGAAATTTGCTCCCATTGTTTTTTCTTATTATAAAAATATTAAGGGAGAGTACAAACTTTTAACTTTGTCAAAACAAAGACCATCCTAATATTTTCTTGAAGGGTGCTCGTAAATACCTGAACACTAGTTTTCACGAATTTTTCGCAGTCTACAGCTGTGGAGCAAAACCAAATAGAGTCCACTGTACTACTCTCACGTTCGTAGCGACTTCATCGCCTAGAACTGTACCCGAGTGTGTCCGTCCGCGCGAGCCAGCAAGTGTGATGCGGTGTCGTCAAAATGAAGGAGGTCATGAACAACTATCCTAGTAAATAAGCGCGTCCAATCACTTGCGGCGCGTCTGTGATCGCTCTAACATTTCATTCCAGGAATCTTACTACGTCTTCACTGGGACTGGCCAACGCGTTTTACAGAAATATGAGCGTTTATTCTCGCAAATTACGAGTGTCGGGCAATATGGAAGCAGGTGCAATTCGAAGTGCACAACGAAGTACTAAGATACTAAGCGTTCGCCCCGCGCGCAAAGCCAGTGGATGGGGAACTCAGATAATATTTCTGCAGATTTCTTGCCCCCCCCTTCCATACAAAAATGATAACATATTCTAATCCCATTCTGAATTGCAGATTCCCCCCCCACACACACACACATACACACACACAGAATTTTCTATTGTCAATATGATTTTTGTAAGTTCATACACTCCAGTGATCACAAATCCATTGTGACAAAGACGAACGTAACTTCGTGCAGTTTGTACTTGTCCCTTCGTCTTTTTTAAGGTTGAATAAAAAAATCCTTCCATTAATGTAAACGGGAACAACAAATTTGTTGACGGAAACTTCCATTTCACATCTTTAACTTGAGGGTAGTGCTAAAATGTGATCGGCGCTCTTAAGATGCTGTCTAATTAGCATCCAAATTACGGCAATATAAGAAGTGCGAATACGGCTGAACCTGATCCCTGGTCATGCTATAGTTTTCCATGTTCCGTCATACACTTTTTTCTTTCAGTTGAAACATGAATCTGAAAGTTCTGTAATTTGAACGTATCGAATCATTGAGCGCGCTACTGCCGACCGTTTTGACAACTAAAAACTTGAATGACACTGGGTTTCATTTTCTATTTATATTCACAAAATTTGTATTCTATTTTTATTCATACTATCAAGACGACAAACCAGAAGCATCCACGATACAATCATTTCTGGGATAAGCAAACATCCGATTTTGTTATTCAACGTTGTAGAACAAAAGAAGTTATAACGAGAGATCTATTGTTGTGTTGTTTCTTTCGCAACTTTGCTTGGGATAGACGTTGCTGAAATAATTGGTCAGGAAAGGAACACACACGACATATCTAAAAATTTGACTGAATTTAAAAGGGTCTACACGAACAAAACATTTAGATTCATTATATTTTGTAGAGTTTAAATGTAATAAGTCTGTTCTACAAAATTTTAATTAACGTTCATTAAAGTAGTAAGTTCAGTAACAAGTTGTAGCTGCGAGTTTAGGGAATTAATCCTGCATTTGTAGTAGCCCTCTCCCGTTACATATCAAAACCTCATTCCTAATAGACACCAATTCCGCTCTGGATTCGATTAACTAGGTTTGAGCACTTAAAGTACGAAGTCAGGTACAAGTCCATCCCAAAATTGAATATAATAATAATAATAATAATAATAATAATAATAATAATAATAATAATAATAATAATAAATTAACACCGTTTAATGTGCAACCATTTCACGCAACTCATTTTAAGTCAAATTATTTTACACGTACAATGTAAAAAATTGCAAATAAATTTGTGTAACATTGCCTGCCGGGTGTGGTCGAGATGAAGTGTCAAACTTTCGAAGGCGGGATTCGCGAACCGTAGGAAACGTACAAGCGCCTGCGTCTGGAGTCGCAAGTTCACACGCAACAAAATCCAAGTGCGACGACGGGTTCATCCACGTGTGGCAGCGGCAGCAGGAGCAGCAGGGCGGCGCACGTGGACTGGGCGCCCACACGGCGGATCTCCAATTCCACGCGCCCGGCACATACACACCGCACCACGGAGTGCGTGGCGTCGCGCTGTCAGGGGGCTCGCTCCGCCGGGCGCGCGGCAGCTACTTACGAGTGCGGGCGGTCGGCGGTGCGGCGGCGGTGCGGCGGCGTTGGGCGTCCGGAGCGCAGCGGAGCGCCGGTGGCTTTGTTCCGCGGCCGCGAGCAAAAATGCCAGTGTCGGGGGGGCTCCGCGCCGCGCCGTGCCCCGGCCGTGCCGCACGGCACCACTGGCCGGCGAAGCCCGCGCTTGCACACGGCTCGACAGCGGCGGCGCGGCGCGGCACGGCACGGCGCGGCGCGGAGCGGCGCACTCGCTTCGCTCCCTCTCTCACACACACACTCGCACTCACGGACGCCGCCGCCTCCAGCGCCCCGCCCCCCCTTCTGCTGCTGCCGCCGCTCCTGTTCTTTTCTTTCTTGCGCCCCCCTCCCGCTCCCGGCCTTTTTGCCTTCCCGCTCCCCGGCTGCTTCCTTTGTGGCCCCGGGGCCGGAACTGGGCCCGAAGCGCGAGCCGGCTACCGACGATCACACACCAACTACGCCCGGCTAAATTAAAGCTTATGACCACACATTGAGTGCGTGCGGATTCCAGAGGAAGTTGTTTCCCCGCCCGACAGGAATTGTTGATGCAGTGCGTCCGAATGTTACGTCATGAACGGACTTGTGATCGAAAGGGCGCGTTCGTACAGCGCCTCCTCCCGGTTTCGCATCAACGGAGGGCGCACGTGGAAATAAGGTTTCGACCGCCCCCGCCCCCGCCCCCGCCCCCGCCCTCTCCACCACCACCACCACCCTCGCCACACTCGGTTAACGATTTTGTGCGGCGGCGAGAGGCGGGGGCGGGGGCGGGGCGGGGCGGGGCGGCGGCCTGGCACCGAGTTCCGGGTGCGTGAACGGAAGACGGCGGGGCGGGGAGAGGCGCAGGGCGCGAGCGAGGAAGGGCGGGGCGGAGCGGGGAGAGACTGAAAGGGAGGTGAATCAGAAGCGGGAAAGGGAGTTGGGATGAAGCGCGAGCAATGAGTCAACGGGGGCGGGCAGGTGAGGTGAGGGGCCGCGCGCCGAGGTGGGGTGGGGGCGGGGCGGCCAGGTGCTGCTGACTCACGGCGCGGCGCGGCGCGGCGCGGCGCGTTGGGTCCGAGTGCAACGGCGCCCGACAACGCACCCTTCTCCCCCGCTGTCGCACCTCGACGAAGTCCTCCGCATAGTTTCATTTTAAATGCGTGCGCACTGGAACACCGCTGGCGGTGGACGTCAGCGAGCGACTCGGCTTCGAGATGGCGCCGCGCGGCGCCTGCCCGCCCCTCCCTCCCTCCCTCCTCGGCTGCGCTGCGCCACGGAGGCTTCGCTTGCGCCGAGTACGCAAGCGCGTTCAAGTCTAGCGGATGCACTTCAAACACCCCTTTTGGGAATCAAAGCAATCATCAAGATAATAAATAAGAAGAAGAAATCGCAAATAAAAAATTATTAACCCTAAAGCTGCATAATCGGCGTCATTAGAGCGACAGTGGGTGTCCTCTCCTTAGCTTCCGTTTCATCGAAAAGAAAGACCCCATTCCGGTTGGCGGGCCGGACGAAAGTGGCCGGAGACAAACACCAACGCGGCGATGCTCCTCGATGTGGCCGCGCGACGGAACAAATGAAGACGACAAGCGCTCAGTGAAAGCGCCCCACGCGACGCTCCACTGCGTTGCACGCCGCCTCCCGCACTCCGAGCATAGCCTGCGCCCACTCACAGCTCAATGCACCGCCCTCTCCATATCGCCTATTTCAACTGTTTGATATGTAAGCCACATCGACACCAATATCAGTCATCGTTTCTAATTATAGGTATTTATTTCTTCAATGTATCAATGGTGCTAGTATCGAAAATTTGTATCCTCACAATTTACAGATGTTTATTAAAGAAGTAGTGAATGAAATACAACATTCCAGTAAAAACCCACTCTTCTAATCAAATCCCAACACTGTGTGATGCATCGTGTCTCCCTACAATTTAGATTTTATAGTCTGCAAATGTATGGTGCATAATTGCTCTTCAAGAAAGTTACTCTACACAATTAATTGGTAAAGGGCCGAAGTACACGAAAAAACAAAGAAATCTTCCTGGAATCCTTAGTTTCCTAATGAAACTACGAGTGTATCTTGTGAAAATACATCATCATTTGGGATTGCTATTGCGAGGCTTTAAGCATCCTCCCTCCGGGTAATTGAGGATAAAAAAATCATCACCGAACATCGTCATACGATGTTGAAGGAGTAATTTATATATTTTCAATAAAAAAAACTCAATGATACGTAGGTACCGTTCGTTAGAGGGGCATCAACACACTATGAAGAAAGATTTGCGTAATTCTCTTTCATCATAAAAATGACAAGTGCACTAAAAATGTTAGGAAGATGGGATGTGCGTAGCAAGTTAACGAGGCAGTTGTGAGTGACTCTTAGAGACCATCAAAACTTCTTATAATATTTCATTCGTTTACGTGTAAGTAACGATAAAGTATGACATCTCATGTTTCGTACGAACAAGTTATGCATTTCTATTAACCCGAAACGGGTGGCACAGGCCATAACGAACGGGCGAATTCATTTGTATGAATTTTCTTGAAACGTTGAATTATAGAAACAGCTACTTCCCTCTTCCATAAAGCCAATAATTTCCATTCCGCCCCAAATCTTAGATCCTCTAACTGAAATTCGAACGCCTCGCTGACCAGTACGAGGCGAACGAGACGGATTCTGCCGTAAGGTAGCAACACCGCTCTACGTTTACGGGCGGCCACTGCAGCAGCAAGCGCCTTGTTTCGGTTCCGAGTCGCGGCGCGGCCGGTAGACGCCGTTCCTGGAAGAGCCGAAGCGAGATGAAGAAAGGCATTCCAAGAGCTCCACGACCGTCCCCCCACCCGCACCCGCTCGCCCAAGTGCTCTTTGCGGAAAGGTTGACACGAGGAAGTCCACAGGCAGTTGGGCAGAGCACGTGCCCTTTGGGCGTTGTGGCATTCTACGTAGTACATATGCGTTCATGAGACCAACGGCGGGATGCTCGTTCGCATCCGAGACGACTCGTGAATGTGACACTGGTTAACAGTTCTTTGTGATTATGTCTGGTCCTCACTGTACAATGAGCCAAACTGACGTAAAAGGAAGATCTCAAAGTGCATGATTCCGAACATCTCTCGACAGAGTATTTATCTACTTTGGTTCACATTTTCGATGCTCACTCTGATTATAATACATTGTTCATTCGGGGAGGGTGTGATCAAACTGTCCTTGGGTTTCGGTATTTTCAGGTCTTGAATTTTATTTCGTTGTTAAAATTAGTTTTGGGAATATATTGGAATTACAATGAAATACGATTTTAAAGAATACATTCAGGTCTTCAAAGAATTCGAATGATTAAAGAACCACAAAAATTCGAGTTTTCGATCATACATACGTGTGCACAGCTTATAAGAGTGTGGGGGCGGGACTACATTTGTGGGCCCCCTTTCCCACTGAACGAATAATTCTAGCAAAATGAGATTTTGGGCAACGGGGCCCCTTTCATAATATTCAGGAGGATTATAGTCTTCCTGCTCCCCCCTCATTTGTGCACGCCAATGGAAGTTCTGAAGTTTCAACAAGATTCAATCCAGTTGCAACGAATCCGATACTTTAAGAGGCGTAGATGAGTGAATATGAGCTCAAAATTTCTTTGTGCATTTATGCGGTCGATTTTCAAAGTACCTCTATAGAAAATTTAATTTATCATGATACGTAAATAAAATATTTCAATCTTCAGACAAAGTCAACCCATGGTGAATTTCAGTCAATTCTAATGTAAAAATGGCTGGATGGCTTCATTTAATCTAGGTGTTCAAAAATGAGCATTCACTATTCCCACCATTTTAAGTGAGCTTTGTGAGTTCACCGTTCTAAAAAAAATATATACGTATAAATAAACATGAGTAACAAAACACATATTCATCAAAATCTGCAGCACGTTTTAAAATGGATGAGGGTGAAAAAAATATCTCAAAATTGCACGTTTATCTCCAATTTCCTTCGCGCACTCGGATAGAAAACAGATTCATGCACAGTGGCTTACCGCATATTTTCTGTTGGTATTCACTGCTGACGTTAAAATTATATCGCTCTCGTCAGACATGTGGTCATATTTTAACCATTCGCGGATACGGCCCTGCTTACTCTCTGTGACTGCTATGAAAACGCCCGGACAGCGAAATACGTATCTTAGGGCGGAAGGGAAACCCTTTGGCGCTGTTCATGACGCATCGACACTAAGCGCGTATTCCGGAGACGAAAATAAGTTCCTCTAATGTAATAATTCAAACTCAAGAAAACCGACTTCTATCAAAGGAC
The DNA here is from genome assembly GCA_011170035.1 of Teleogryllus occipitalis. Lineage (NCBI taxonomy): Eukaryota > Metazoa > Arthropoda > Insecta > Orthoptera > Gryllidae > Teleogryllus > Teleogryllus occipitalis. Next base: position 51,540 of record BLKR01000562.1, read on the forward strand.
CGTCGTATTCTAATGAATTCCTCGGATTTACGGAATATTCGAAGATTATTCACGGAAAATATCTTATGTTACAAAATATCAAATGAATTACGCATTAAGTGAAGATAATGTAATAGATGGTCATATTCCAAATTGTTTTTTTTAATTACTGACACGGAATTATTGAATAGTCTTCTGCAAATGAGAAATCGAAATGTATGTGCGAATAAGAAAGTATTAGTTTGCAACCACTGCTACGACAGCTACGGTGAGTTCGGTACTACCAATGACTTTTGAGAAGTTCCCAACGAGTCTTTCGCGCGGAGAAACGATATATATTTTCGCTGCAAACCTGAGACAAATTATTTAGGTAACGTAGATATTGCTATAAGCATAGGCCAGATTTGATCTTCGATATAGTCTATCCACACAAAAGCCGCTAAATCACTTAGAAATGAGCAGTCTCGAGTGTCCTTCGTACGAGAGAAATCCTTCTTGTGAGCAGACTCCGACACGGAACTTGGCGCCACTCAGCAGCGCTTGCGAGTGGCGCGTCCGCTGGCAACGCTTTGCTTCAAGCAGAGGTCTTCCCACGAGCGGCGGCGTCGCGCTGCTGTGGCTTCCGTCGCCAGCGGGGCAGACGCGCCTCCGCCACACCGCACAACACTTCTAAATGCCAGCCTTCACACTGCACCACTCGGATGCGCCACTCAACCGGCTTTTACCTGCTGGATGCCTTTCGGCCGCCTGAGCCCACAGCGGTGAGACTCACGAAACCTTCCACCCCCGCGGTCGCTGTGTCTGACGGGCTCTGCCGCTTGTCGGTGGCGCCTCCGAGTGGCTCCGTGTGAAGGCTGCCATTTGGAAGTGTTGCGCCGGCGGTGGCGGGAGTTGGCCACCCCTGCGCCACAGCAGTGTGAATCCCTTGCTTAAACGAGCGCTTTGCCGGCAGAGGCACCACTCGGAAGCAATGCAGAGTCGGCAGGTGGGCCGGTGGCCGAGGAGCGCTACCTGATGGTCCGTGGGCAGCGGCTGAGGCGGCAGGAGATCCCGACTGGTCGCCCCGAGCCCCGCCGCCGAGCACTTTTATTCCGCGCGCGCCTTCCGGCCCGTGCCCGCCGGTGCCCGCCGGTGCTCGCCAGCGGCCGGGCGGTCGCGGCCGGCCGCCTGCGGGGGAGGTCGCGGGGCACGGGGGCGTGGCAGCCCCGCCCCGCCCCTCCCCACCAGCGTTGTCCTTTTCACAGTTTTATTCCACCCTCTGGCGACAGACACAGGGGAAGTCTATTATGGACGAAATTTCAGTCGGTCGGCTTCGGACGGACAAAACCAAACGAATTTTCGTGCGACATCATCAGAAGAGGTCGTTTGCATTCACTATGACCATTTCTATTTACCAACAGGTGTTTGAACGAATACGGAACGTCGGACGAAAACGGCCGACCGGCTAAAATCAGATCCACTGTGACCGCCGCCTCAGAACGTTTGAACAAATCAACGCATTTGGAGGGTCGAAGGACCGAGTAATGTATGCTCAACTTGCAATTTACTTTACGAAACGACTTAAAAATGAATAAAGCCAAAACTCAACAAGAGAAAAGTTATAGAATGCAGGTATCTAGTTCCAGTAAAAACATGTAATTACATGGCAATCCGTTCCCTTATTATTATTTTATTATTATTATATTATTATATTATTATTATGATTATTATATTATTATTATGATTATTATATTATTATTATTATTATAATTATCATCATCATCATCATCATCATGTTTATACAGCATTTACTGAGGCTACACGCTTGCTTTGACATATGTGAAGTTTTATCAAGCTCGTCTCCCTAGAAGTTTCTAACAAAGGGCAAGTATCCAATATTTCGGATTTCTGCATTTTTCAAAGATGATTTTCTAATTCGAGAGTTTCCAAGTGTTTTTTCGACATACTCGAAAAAGGCAACACATCAACAAGAACAGAAACTATTGTAATCATTCGCCCAAAATCGGTGATTTTTCGACAAAAAAATTCTTATTGCCGGGCCCTGGGAACGAAAGTGGATAAATATTGTTCCTACCTACAGAAAATTACTTCCTCTAACACCTTATGTAGTCAGAAATCATGTTTTGTGGTTCCTTGATACCGATAAATCGATTGTCAGCAAAGCATGTCTGTGGTCAACGCTAGCGCCTAAAACATTCACAAGATTTCTCTAAAATCGATATTCCTCGATCGATCTGAACGAACTCGAGGTTCTGCTAGTTTGATATTTTCATTTTGAGGTTACTTTACATGAAGTCACAAACTTTTCTCAAAAATTGCTTCAATTTATTAAATTAAAGATTTCTTCGGGTTGCGTAGAGACCTAGGCACGAGTCTCATTTTCGTTTAACTCTCAGAATTTTCGAAAATTGAAATGATTAAATTTTTTACGGCATCTTCCTACAACTGCAAAATTGAAGTTCGAGATTTTTTCCCGCAATGGAATCTTGTTGTTTAAAGACAGATTTTGAAAAATAATGAATAATTTTTCGAAAATCTTAGTAGACTTCTGACACTTTTGCGTCATAAAGGCAATTTATATTTTTTTTTAAAAAAGGCTTCAACTTTTTCTTTAATTTTTTACTCTTAGTTTTCTGGCAATTTTGCGTCAAACACGCAATTTCCATTTGTTTTAAGGCTCCAATTTTTTTCTTTAATTTCTTTACTCGTACGTATCAAAGGCCAATGTAAATATGTTCCATTTCCTCTCTGTACTTTCGAAAAAAGTAAACAGTTAATATCGCAAAAGTACAATAGTGGAGAGACAGATTTTTGTTATAAATGAAATCTAATCAGAATCAGATCTTAAGAAAAAGTCATGTACAATATTTTGAGAAACCGAATACTTTTCGCTTAATTTTTGCTTGAAGTGAAAGCTAATTATTAAAAAATCATTTTCTCAAATCAGCCCCAATTTTTTGAAAATTCTTTTCCACGTATAGAGTAAAGCTTAAAAAATGGCTACAGATGTCATTTTCATTAAATTACGAAAATTGCAAAAGTTAGAAATAAAACAAGAAAGTATGTAGCACCACTCGTTTGCTACGTTGTTGCCTTTATTCTGTGTTTTCGGGCAAACAGGGTCCCTAGTGTTTCTACTGTATTATGGCATTTTCCACGTTTGTCGTCAGAAATCGCGACGTTTATTACGCATTTTCGATAATTTCTTCTAACTAAAACTGTTTTGAATCGCCATCATCAACCCAATTATTTCGTCGAAGTGTGATGTGCTCTGGAGCCAGATTTGTTACTTTCTGGCTTATACGTATTACCTTTTCCTACCTGTGTAGGGAATGCACTATGAAATTATCCTTCTAATCAGTTGATGTGCTTTTTGAGATGAAAATAGCAGGGCAGGTGCAATGGGATTGTGCCGAAATCAAACATTACAAATACTATTGTAAGTGTGATGCTCGTGAGTACGTTCTTACCTTATATCCCTATGGTGTATTCTAAAAAATCACCCTTTTATTATTATTATTATTATTATTATTATTATTATTATTATTATTATTATTATTATTATTACAGACGTTACCGTCATGAATATTACTTCCCCCTCCACGTGCTTGCTTTCTGTAAAAGTGCGAGGTTAAATTTCCCATGGGAACTTACGACATGCAAATTTCTCGGGCTTTTAAAATAGACATTTCCTGTCACGAAAGCTCGAAGACGACGCTCAGACGCACGTATCGTTCATTGAAAATATAACACGAGATGACAATCCCATGATAAACATATGCAAATACAAATAGTAATAATAATAATAATAATAACAAAATAATAAATGAAATTTGGACATGTAAAGACTATGAACTGCTTCTGAAAACTTCAGTCTATTGTCAATTGGGCTTGTGCGTAAGAAAGAAAAAAAGAAAGAAAGAGAGAGAATGAAAGAAAATCGTAAATGCAAAACATCACAGGTAAAACGCATTTGTGATATAATAATATGTAATTGGATCATCATATCATTCTGACGAATCCGATAACTCTACAACGCGCAAACTCAGCAATGACGCATTTGCGTTCCCAGAAGGAAAAAGAGCTTATCGAATGACGCATAGAATTGGGGAAGTTGCCGGTTCGCTTGGAAAGCGGCCGAAAACAAAGGTCACCCCAACATCCAACGCGCACGCGTTGCTTTTTCTAGCAAGATCATTGCGAAGGAACAGAACGATGCGAGAGTGAAACCAATGGTTTAAAGTAAAATGGGATTGAATCTGATGACGCCATTTGAGATTCTCGATTAGTCCAAAGCGACGAGGGGTGCAAGCTGTGCAAAGGAAAGCCGAGTGTGTCCCCCCCCCCTGAGGAGAGCGCGGCGTGGCGCGCTCGTGAGCGTGCGGGGAGCGGGGGAGGGAGCGGCGCATCGTGGCGAGAGCGAGGCTGCTCTCCGATCAACACTTCTGGGGGACAGTTACCCAATCGGGACTTCAATTCCAAACATTCCTCTCTTTGCTCCTCCACCGCAAAGACATCGCAATCGGAGAGTAGCGTGTGATGCGAGGCCGAAGCACTCGAAGGCGGCGAGGTCTTGGACCACAAAAGGTTCGTAGGGCGGCGATGGGAAGAGGCGGGTAGAGGTGAGAAGCCTCAATACGAAGGGAAGGAATAATAATAATAATAATAATAATAATAATAATAATAATAATAATAATAATAATAATAATAATAATAATAATAATAATAATAATAATAATAATAAATGAAGAAGAAGAGAGGCAGGGAAAAGAAGGTGCGGAGCTGGGCGCGATTGGACGAAGCAACGATGCGGGACACAGCTGGTCTAGGCGGGCCATGGAGCGGGGTGTAGCGGGGCGGGGCAAGGCGAGGCGGGGCGGGGCCCGCAGCGGCACCGTCCCTGCCCCAGTTTCCGCGCCGCGACCTAGGCCTCGCGCCTCGCCGCGTCGCGCCGCGCCGCGCCGCGTCTCCTCGTCGGCAAGCGGAAACGGCGCGGCGGGTGGAGGGGCAGGGGAGGCGGAGACGGGACCGGCCCCAGTCGAGCCTCTCCCCGCTCCGAGGAATGCACACGCCACGCTTTTCCCCTCCCAGGCGGAAACCCCTTCAAGCGGGGATCGCAGGACACTCGATCGGCAAGGCCAAAAATCCACACCGGATGCCCAAATTTCTCCTGCAAACGGAATACGCCAGTGATGTGCGTTTCAACTCTTCCTATCTATTTCCTCATAGTGTTACTTCTACAACACAAAGAAAATAAGATGTCGGTTGTTAAATGGGACCTTCTTCAAAGACAGTTTATACCTGTCATTGCGTCTGTTCTTGGATGTCTTTTGAAAAATCACGTCTTAGCAGAAAATTCGAGTCAATATTCTACATAATAAATTGAACGAAACAATATCCTAATAATTTCTAAAACACTATATTTTTAACCAGTGCAAAATAATGCATACGTTTGTGCTGCCTGCTACTTGAACGGCTTCAGTGACATCCCCAGATCCCAACTCGCCCTTCGCATTGTCCTCATGACCACGACGCGAAAGGACGACTGCAAGGCGTTTAGGACTTTTTTTTAACAAAGGCGCTTTCGGATCAATCATAATTGCGTATTTACATTCATTAAGAAGGATGTCACATACTATGACAACACGACGTCGGTAAAAACATCACAAAAATGTTGTCACTCCTTACATTCCCGCGTTGTAAAGTCTCATCGATATAGATGGGGGTTAATTGGCTGCCCCGATTTTTGAGTGATGTGCGATTTCCACGCTTTCATGTAAACTGTTCGTGTCCAAACTACGCAGAATCTAGGACGCATTGTTTATTACATAATGCTGCAGTGAAAAACTTACTGCAGTGTTAAACTTAAACATATTTCGAAAAATTCGTTTTGTAGGTTCTCAGTGCCGAAAATCTGGTTAATTCTTGTTCCTCAATGTAGTGAATAACCTCTTGAATCCACGTTTTGAGGGCTCTTAATATGGAAATATTGTTATCGGCAAAACATGTCTGTGCGTCCGGCAACAACGCTATCGGGTAAACCGTAGGCAGACCAATATTCATATTTCCCGATCGATCAGGCTGATGTTGCGGACTTCTGAATTTAAAACATATATTTTAATTTTTTGAGGGGGAGTACTTTACATGAAGCCACATGAACATTTTACTACTTTTTCTGGAAAATTACTCCAAATTTTTTTATTAAGTTTTTTTTTAATCGGATAGAGCAATGTACTTCGAAAATTACAAAAATTCATTTTTTCGGCGACTTCCAGCAACTTTAATATTGAAGACAGATTTTTCTTCGGGATAAAATCTGTTCATCAAAGGTAGATTTTTGAATGAGGGCATACACGATGTTTTATTTTTCGTTGGATTTTTTAAATTATTTTTTTTAAATATGAGTAATTTTGCGCGTATACAGGTAATTAGAAAAATAAGATTTTTTCAAAAAGGCTCCAATTTTTTTTTCGACAGTTTTGTACAGATAGAGCTACAAGCTGCCTTTTGTACATACAATGCTTTAATGGATTTTTATTGAAGTTCCCCGAAAACTCAAAATTGCGCATTTTCAGAAATGCTCAAAGGACATTTTCTCGAGAATAGCTCCAAATTTTTCAATGAAAATTTGCATATAGGACCTGCACATATGGCTGATTTTACTCTTCTATAACATATTGAATGCCATATTTTCCATTCAATTATTAGGAGAACGAAAAATTTAGAATACCTTTTGAAAAAGTCGAAAAAGGGTGAAAAAATGAGAATAGGTGTAGCTGGGAACAGGATGAGGTAATACTGAAAAGCTGGCTTAGACTAAAAAGAATACTAAGTAGTGCGAGAAAGTATGTGCCATTTTGTGGTCCCACTAGTTTTTATTATCTTAATATATTATATTTAATATAATAATATTTTATTATCTAAATATATTAATGTTGTCAGCACAGTTCCTTTCCGTTAAATAATAGCATGCTTTACGCTCTGAACCAGAGTACTTTCCGATGTGATACGCAAAATAACAAATATATTAGCAAATATATTTTGCATTTTTGTACTTACTGTGAGTACGAAATTTACTTCCACTTTGGCTGCTTGCTCACCTAAAAAGATAAAAAAACGTAATTTTAAAATTTCTCGTCATTAGAGCAGTATCACATTAATTGTCGTGGTAAGGACTCTTTAAGAAGTGAGGTTCTTAATCGCCTTAGGATAACCAACAGTAGCATCTTACAGAAGTATATGGTTGAAAAAGGGATCTGATAAAATGTCTAAACGAACAAGAGTTGAGAGAGAGAGAGGAGCCAAGATTCATTTACACTCTACACTAAGAATATTGTTTTATTTTAATATTCCGTTGTTTAATAGGTAGCGTTATCAAAATTCGATAACAAATGTTCATTTTAGAGATTGTTATAAAAATATTGATTAAATAATAAGGCATATGAAAAATCCATGAATAGAATTTTCAAAACGCTAGGGAAAGCTCGAATATCACACGAGTTCGGACAATTCCGCCCACTTTTCAGTAGCCATTAAGGCAATGAACAACCTGCGATATTCGGACGAGGCAGACGCTGATGATGTTTGGGCACGCCAGAGCGCAGACTTTCTCCTGTTCCGCGCTCCCACCACACCAGTCCATCGTGCAGCGAACAATGCCGGACTCAACGATGCAGGCTTCTCGATCCGACAGGGCTCGCCAAATGCCTTAATTCAAAGCGACAAGGGTTTTCTCCAGAAGACACAAAACAAGGCTTGACAATGGAAAGTCGCAAATGAAGCATTTACAAGGCAGGGTTACGGCTGCAATGGTTTCGCTGTGTTTTTGTTCAATTACGACACGTAAGTCTCGAGTGATGTGGCATATTTGAGAAAACAATGAAAATTAACAAACTAATCTAAAGCTAATTATCATGCTGGCTATTTATGCTGCTTTAAATCAAGTCAAAAGTATAAGACTGTGATGATGCGTCATTTAACCAAAAAAAAAAAAAGAGAGAGGAGAGAATGGTCCGCTACCGGCTAGCAATTCTCTCTCTCTCTCTCTCTCTCTCTCTCTCTCTCTCTCTCTCTCTCCCTCTCTCTCTCTCTCCCTCTCTCTCTCTCCCTCTCTCTCTCTCTCCCTCTCCCTCTCTCTCCCTCTCTCTCTCTCCCTCTCTCTCTCCCTCTCATACACACATACACACACAGTTTAAAAACGATTTTTTAAAATTATGTTTTGTACTCGATGTTTTTACGCTTTCTATGTTTTCCTTGTGAATAAAAAATCCTCATCTGAGCACTGGGAGCGGTAGCTCCGTGCATCAACTGATGTCACTGCAGTGCCTCTGATCGGGAGGTCCTAGGTTACACTCCCCACGGCGGCAGGATTTTCCACACTAGCTTTTCAGCTAGGTCCAATTCAGTCGCTGTCTGGGGGAGAATTCTAGCGGCCGACTGCTCTGATAGGTAGTTTTCCGTGATTTCTCCGATCAACACCAGGCTAATGCCGGACAGTACCCTACCAAACGGGCCACGGACCGCGCGCGATCTGTCCTTCCTGTTCCTTGTCCTTTCCTCTCTCCTTACACACACATACACTAACATGCACTACACTACCACATATTCCGGGAGACCGGTCGGGAGCTTAGAGCTTGTCCCGGCTGGGGCGGTGCCCCGATGGTGGGAGAGTCTTGGTTAGGGGGAAACCCCACTAGCCGACGGTAGGTCGGCGCCGGATCTCGCCATCCAGCGGGGGAAGATCACAGCCATCTTCCGAGAAAAACATGTACTACACTAACGGGACTGATGACGAAAGCGGTCGACGCGCCCGGAAACACGAAAAAAATCAATCAATCACCGTATTGCAAAGGTTAAAATATGACAAAAGGGATGGTAGCACGCGCGCTGTTCGCACTTCCTTGGTGGAGCAACCTCTCGCCCTGCCTTCGCCATTGGCGCACGGAGAGGCGGCAACGCCTAGGCTTCACTGAAGACGAGGCCCTCACGTTGCCAGGTGGTTTTGCCCTGTGCTTTATTATTTGTCAACTTCGTTTTCAGTTAAATATTAATATAAACTATACACACGACCACTGTCAAATGGAATTTAATATTGTAGGTTACAAAGGCAGCTTTAAAAAGTCGATGGGTTTTAGTCGATATACTATTAACAGCGACATTTAATTTTGAACACCGATCTTTGGTAACTCGTTAGCGTTGTCACAACGCGAAGGCAATGTTCCTTTGGTGGGGCACAGGCGAGCGCGGGGCTGCCAGACGCGGAACGTAGGCCCTAGGAGAAATGGATGAGAGCGATCTGCGGAAAGCTCTTCTCCCAGCCACCACTGCACGGCACTCCGCAACATTTTTGTACTCAATTTGTGTTGGGGGTTGGCCGCGGTGTGCGGTCTCGTGATGGCACGAGGCAACGAATAGGCTCACAAGAAGGGACAAATCGTGTGTCACCTGGAACCGCACGTGTTTCCACTTCTTAATCATCGTAATTCTATCAAAATATTATTTCGTATTCAGAGTATTTAAAGGTAAAACCAGTTGTCCGTTTTTAATGAAAATTGAAAAGGGCTTTCTACTATGTGATCTGTATGTTTACTTGATAAATAGTGGCTATCTATCACCAATGTTTACGCCATCATCGCTTTCTTTAAAGAAGCGGATCTCGTGTTTTCTCTGGCAAACACTGATCCCCTTTCCTTGAATGTGGAAAGTGCACGCCTTGCGGATGCTCATCTCTGGGCCAAGTAGCTCCGTGAAGGTCGATCGCTGCACCCCTGCCACTCTTACCATCCCCTATGCAGAAACCATGGTCTCGTAGGGTGGTTTTCGAACGAACTTATTCCTCGCGGCGGGCCCCTATCGTCTGCATGTGATTATTTCAAGTAGAATCTGTTACATTTCCACCATTCTCTCTTTTAGAATTATTTTCTTATTTTATTCTAAAACTAGGGGACCTGTGGTGTAGTGGTCAAGCACTCGCCTTCTTCCTCTCGGTACAGACATTAAATCCTGGCCGGCCCATGCGCGAAGGGCTTATAATAAGCATCTTATACTCCGATTAAAATGTAGAGCGAATCCATCAGGTGAGACCTGGTTATCCATTCGGTAGCTTCGTTACAACTTAATTTTGGATATCGAGGCTTCCAACTGAATAACTACGACACAGGTAATCACAAGTCAATTCGACCTACTTTTTGATGGAGTATAAGGGGGCATGAACTTGACCAAATTATGACCAGAATAAAATGGATAATAAAATAAACTGTAACCTTTGCAATTTAAAAAAAATAAAATAAAAAAGAGGGGGGAGGGAGGAAGGGAGAATGTTTGGTCAGATGTGGGCTGCAGAGATGTGAGAAAGTAACTCAAAAGTGAAAGCCCCAATGAAACAGTTTGTGAAGTGCCTGAGTACACTCGCTCGCCGCTATTCTAGTTCATACCGTTCAATCCTTTTAGGTATATTTTAAAATACCGTTTTGAAATTATCCTACAGAAGGTGAACTTCACACGAATATTATCGCATATTTTGCGATATAGCGCGTAGAGAAAGAATGACTCCCCATCCATAAACACCCTAAGTGGAGGTGGCAGCACTGTGGCCCTGCGCGGAGCGGTGAAATGGCGTGGCGGGGCGGGGCGGAAGGGCGGGGGAGGGGGCGGGGCGGCCAGGGCCGTCGCCGCTTCGCGACGCGTCGGCGACAGCCGCGCGATAAGATAAAGCGCTGCCGAATGCCCCGCGCGAGGAAGAAGCCACAGCCACGTGCGAGTTGCGTTGCAGGCGCTGGCTGCAGGATGCGCCTGTGAAGGAGAGGTCGGGCGGCAGACAAACTCTGCAAAGTGGACCATTACGAATTCCACGTGGACATCGATCCCTACAAGAAAAGAGAATGAAGAAAAAACTTATTTGCTCGTAGGCAATCAGCTGGACATTTCGTGTGTGGACTGGTTTCAAAGAGTGGATCTCGTGAAAGTTCACGTCAACACGCAAAATACCCACAGGCTGACCGAAAACGAAGGAGTGCTCTTTGCGCAACTGGCAAGTGGGAGAGGATAGCCAAGCCACAAGGCGCTGGCGAGCTCGTTGTCCTCGAATAAACGGAAGTACGACTGCTCTGGATTTGGACCTCACTCGCACGGGGCGTCCTGGACCTTAAGGGCCAATGTGACACATTTTCACTTCTGGGTGCTATCCCCGGCAAATTATATTAGGGATTTATGATGGTCAAATCTACAGTTTCGTACGAGTTTGTCAGATCTGGGATATCTTTCCGCTTCTGCTCATTCACATTATCATCTTCGTCAATTCATCAACCTTCCCTAGTCTCGGTCTTCGGCGCAGGAACAGATAATTAGCCACAAAAAGTCTTAAAACGTATGGCATAAAATCGGGGCCAATACGCGATTTTTGTAGTTGTATTCCTTGTAGACCATGCTGTAACACTCGTTTAGAAGCCACTCATAGCATGCAAGTCGAGGTCGGCATCAAGATCGACAATATTACTAGCTCAGTATATCAACTGATGTCACTGCAGTTCCTCTAACTGGGGAGGTCCTAGGTTCGAGTCCCGACCGTGGCAGGATTTTCGACACTGGCTTGTCAGCTAGGTCGAATTCAGTCGCTGTCTGGAGGAGAATTCTAGCGGCCCGCTGCTCTGATCGGTAGTTTTCCGTGGTTTCTCCGATCAACACCAGGCGCATGCCCGAGCAATACCCTAACAAACGGGCCACGCACGGACCGCGCGCGATCTTTCCTCCCTCTTCCTTGTCCTATCCTCACACACACTTACACTAACATGCACTACACTACCACACATGCAGGTACACCGGTCGGAAACCTGGAACTTGTCCCGGCTGGGGCGGTGCCCCGCTGGGTACACTAAAGGGACTAATGACGTGAGTAGTTGACGTGCCCGGAATCACCAATCATAAAACAATATTACTACAGATCCGGCAGCGCAAAAGCGACTGACAGTTATCTCGCCACTTGTGATACGTCATGTAACCTGCTGTGAAGCAATCAGCTTGCGAGAATTTGTTAACTTTCTCAGAGCCAGCGTTCAGCTTAGCCGCTCATCTGACTCTCACGAAGTCGCGGAGGGGTAAGGTTCGGATTTTGCGGTAATGAGAACATAATATCAACACATGTCATAGCTCGTCAGTAATTAATGTTAATGCTTTGGAATTTCATTTGTCCGTTCATTTATTATGAAGGAGGTACCATGTGCGTAGTAATGTGTAGCAACAGTGTATTGAACTGCCAGAATCGGTTTTACAAGTATGTAGGGGGAGGATTTTAATGAAATGTCATTTCCCCCCCCTTTTCACTTTAAAACATGCTTTTTATTTTAGACAAATTTTATGTTATGGCAAAAGGAAATTACTCATTTTTAGGACTTTTTCTTGCATTTTTCATAGATTTCAACTAATATGTCATTTTTTGCTCTTTTCCGTCATTTTTACAGCATTTTCCTCCGATTTAATCGTTTTCATATCATTTTAATCAGTGGCGTAGAGAAGTGGGGGTGGTAGAGGCAGCGCGTCCAGGGCGGCACATTTAGGGCGCGGCAAAATTTCACAATAAATAATACCTTGCAAAAATTTGAACCATTTAATTTTTTTGTCGCACCTAGGATTCAGACCGATTGAAATGACCACGGAATCTTTCATTACTTATTCTGTAACGAATTATTCAAATGAATGTGTAATAATGGCATCTTGCTCATTGTGGCGACTGGCAAAACCGTCGGTACTGACTTGTAGGGATTACGCGTTTTTGTTTTTGCTTGGATTGTTTAAGTTTAATATTCACGACAATGACTTCTATCATAAAAAGATATCTTATAACACCTGCAAATTAGATTACAGTGCGGATAAGTCCCATCAAGGAAATCCGTGAGTGACGCTTTGACAATTCAAAGAAAGTTTTATTGATGGATCGTCAGTCGTCCAATTGACATTAACTTAATCGTGTGTGTGTGTGTGTGAATATTATGTAAGTAGCTTAACTCGCAACCCATGTCCGAGACTTGTTCTTATTGACACTTGTTCTTATTTTGGTAATTTGGCAAACGCGTCTCTATGCCATTTATTAAGACAGCCGTGCCAGGCACGTCGTGACAGCAGAGGAGGCGACCGTCGGGTCATCAGCTGCAGCAACTTTCCTGTGTCTGTGTTTTTCCCACGCAAGGGCTTAGGCGGACAGGTACGCGGCTCACACGTCGGAATCTTTTCGCGCCGCACAGAGTGGGTGGAGTCGGGTGGGATGGGCTGAGGATGAGCGGGTACTGAACATTTGGAGGAAAGTTCTGAGTGATTTATCGATTTATTAACGGCAACATAACAATAATAAATATTATAAGAAAAAAGACGATGATTCCAGTCAATAAAATATATTTAGAGCAGACGTTTCGGCCTCAATTGTGAGGCCCTCTTCAGTGTCTGAAAGGTCAACACACCAATCAGTTATAATTTTACATAATATTACAGTATAAAACAATTAAAAACAAACCCAATGAGAAAAAAACAAAAATAAAAAACGTGGTACCTGTGAGTTGTTAAGGTTAAGTTACACCATAATGTTGAAATATTAATATAACCAGGCACTTGTGATCTGAACTAATGGTGGTCTAAAGGACCATATTAAAGAGGCATAGAGGAATGTAATGGTTTATCTGGGAAGATCTTCTTCCAATTGAAAATTAACACTTTAAGATATCCGCGCATGTTTGATATACCACGGTTCAAGTACTGAGTAAGTGGTGCCAACTTCTGTACAGTGAAACATCGCAAGTCTTAATGAATAAATAAGGTAAAGTGGAGGGGGAAGGGAGCCATAGGTTACTCTGTGTAAACATAATATCGAAGAGAGGTGAATTTGTGCTAAACAAAGAAAGTTGAAAAATTAAAGCCGTGTGTTGAAACATACTTTACCAACGGGTTAAAGTGAACAGGGAGTAGAGGGGGGGATGGAATCACCTAAAACGAGTTGATTAATTTATCATAAATATGGTTAAGGTTGGAGGAATCTTTTTGGTCATTGAGGATGGAATTTTGTTTTTTAATAAAAAGCATTTCTGAAATTAGCCTTTTATGCCAATTGGTTTCTTGGTCCAGTATGGTGGGATTTTCCCAGTCCATACTATGTCCAGAAATTTGGATGTGCTTTGAGATGACATTGTCATCACCCTTTTTTTCACTGTTTCTCTGATGTTCTTTAATTCCAGTTTTAAGGTGACGTTTGGTTTGTCCAACATAGACTTTGTTGCAGCCTTGAGTTATACAATCAATTTTGTAAACTACGTTTGTCTTGTTATTTTTATGGAGTTTATCTTTTCCAGTTTTGATAATGTGTTGGAGTTTGTTGTGGCTACCGAAAACCACATCAAACCCATAATTTTTTAAAACACCTCTGATCTTGTAGGAAAGGCCTTTGACAAAGGGGATGACAATAGTTTTTATCCTGTCTTCTCCATTGGATGAGTGGGTTGAAACACAGTTTGCCTCTGTATGTAAGTCTAATTTTTTAATTTTGGACAAACGTTTGGCAATAGCAGTATTGATATAATCCCGAGGGTAATCATTGTTCATTAAAATTTCTTTGATCAAATTTAGATTGGCCTCATGGAACCTTTGATCAGACAATAAAATTGCTCTATCTACTAAACTGTTAATGACACTGTTTTTATGAACATTAAGATGATTGGAGAAATAGTTAAGATATCTCCCTGAAAAGGTGGTTTTTCTATACCAATTAGTTATGATACTGTTGTCTTTTTTCACAACCTCCACATCTAAAAAATTCAATTCAAACGTCTGCTCTAAATATATTTTATTGACTGGAATCATCGTCTTTTTTCTTATAATGTTTGATTTATCCAGTGAATCCTGATTTAAATAATAAATATTTAATGAAAGCCGCTTAGAGAGATATCAGAAAGCTATCTTGTAAAACATTACCGCCAAGCTCTTTATTATTTATAACAATAATACTGTATTACTGTTATAGAAATCTGCATATTAAGTAAATAAGAAAATCTTAATAAAATTATTAAAAATACTAATAAAATATAATTTCCTTAAAAAAATAAAAACACGACCTTCGAGTAAATCCTCAAACTTACCCCCACCCACCACGAGACAGGGGTTTACTCTTTTCAGTGCAGTGGCTGCAGTACGTTGAAGAGTAACAAGGAGCTTCAACTTGTGCTTTCTCTTTCTTCCAACTAAAATTAGACACATTCCCTCAGCCCGATATCTGAGGACATGCAGCTGAAGTGCGGATCGCTAAAAGTGAAAGGGACGTCGAAGGTATTTCACGCGTTCCTAAATTGCCAAAACAAGAGGTGGTGTTTCCAGACATAGTTTCTGAGTTACGACAAAGACCCGGTATATATGATTGATTGATCGATTGATTGTTAGTGATTCGGGCGCGTGAATACTGAGGTCATTAGTCCTATAAATGTAGTGCATGTGTTTCATCGAGAGGTGGCGGTGATCTTCCCCCACTGGATGGCGAGATCCGGCGCCGACCTACCATCGATTAGCGGGGTTTACCCCAACCAGATATCTCCCACCAGCAGGTCATCGCCCCAGCAGGGACAAGTTCTAAGTCCCCGACCGGTCTCTCGGCATGTGTGGTAGTGTAGTGTAGGTGTGTGTGTAAGGGGAGAGGATAGGACAAGGAAGAGGAAGGAAAGATAGCGCGCGATCCGTGGCCCGTTTGGTAGGGCTGCGGCTTTTGTCTGGAGTTGATCGGAGAAATCTCGGAAAATTACCGATCAGAGCAGCCGGCCGCTAGAATTCTGACTGAATTCGACCTAGTTGAGAAGCAAGTGACGAAAATCCTGATGCCGTCGGGACTCCCTTTTACATTGAAATACCTAAATAAGGAGGCGGCGAAATTTCCCTCCGATTCGGGCGCCTGACTCCCACGCTACGCCACTGACTTCAATAGTATTTGCATCAAATATTTACGAGATGAAACAAATGTTCTACACAGAATTTCGGAGTAGCCTAGATTCGATTTCTTCCCTCAGAAATTGTAATGTCAGCCGTGGTGAGTAGACGTTGAGAGTTGTCAAGTTCCTGTGGCTCGTATAGCGCAGTTCTGGATTCAACCGATTTCGCATTAACTAAAGACCGATTTCCTTTTAGAGAGCACTCCTAACCAAAAGTTTGCAAGCTCAGTTCACTTGCACGAAAGGATGAAGCCTCTATTACAACATCATGAACATGTCCAACAGCTTGAGTTGTTCATCTGAACTGGTTTTCATCGATTTTTTTACGTCATTTTTGTTTGGTTTTAGAGCACTTTGGAAAACTTTTCTGTAAAGCATTTTATTGATCATTTTTGGCGATGTTTTAGTTCATGAAAATCCTCCTCCGAGTGCTCTGTGTTTCACAGAGCGAGTTGACTAACCAGGATCTTTACACAGAATAAATTTACAAGCCACCTCGTCAAGAGGCACGCGAAGAAGGGGAGAGGGGAGGAGTTAACTGCGCCGCAGCTTCGCTGGGGTTGGCAGCGCGTGGGCCAACATTTACAACGGGCTCCTTCAGGAGCGAGGAAATTCGCCAACTGATAGTCACGGGTCGCTGTCCAACCGTTTGACCTACCCGGCACAATTGACTCATTCCTAGCAGGATGCGGGCGCAATGACAATTAAACCTCCACTCCTTGCAACTAGTCATAATAATAATAATAATAATAATAATAATAATAATAATAATAATAATAATAATAATAATAATAATAATTTATAAAGTTTAAAATGGACAATCCTTTCTAAAAATGTAACTTTTACACCTCGTAGTATTGCATAATTCATGTAACGATTGACTGCGACGAGATACTGCGAGTTCGTTGCAAATTGAGGAAAATCTGATAAGTGGACTGCCCTTAATCTTGGTGTAGGGCATTTAGGCAGAATCGGTATTTATTTGATCTTTTATTAATTGATACAATGGGACTTCGCAAAGATATGTGAAACCTTACTATAAATACTTTGAAGGACTTGTGAAAAGCATTTACTGCAGTTATCACACCTGAAATCTTGCTATATTGGTCTCGTAATTCGTTATTTAGTTCTTGTGATTTTTAGTTGATATATGGCACGAAATCTAAATCTAGTATTCTAGTATCTAAATCTAATCACGAAATCTAAATCTAGTAGACAGTTCATCAAAACCCACAAACTGCCCAGGAGATGATCGGTTCTGATCTCATCCAGATGATATGAAAATCGTTCCTGTGTAAATGGAATTCGCCAGAAAAATGCACCGCGTTGGACAGGACTGATGTAGGGTAAACCAGCATTTTCCCGGAAACCCAACACGAAGAATGTGTCAAACTTCGCGCCGTGCCGTGGGAGAGAGCGAGGACGCGACCGAGCAAAAAGCCGACGAGCCCAAGGCAGCCACGAAAGCCCAAGGGTCTCCGCGCCCACGTGCTGTGCGAACGCAGCTCTTCCAGCGACAGTCCGGCGCAAACCGGTGAATCCAGTGCGGCGAGAACGAAATCCAAGCGGAGGCAGGGATAATATTTTAGGCGGGCGGGCGGCGGAGGGAAGGATCGCTGCCCCACTTGTCAGTGCCTAGCGGACTCCACCCACCGATCCACTAGCGCAATTCGAAGGCCGAACAATTACGAGTGCCGCCTTCGTTACATACGGCGGACGGGGAGGTCCTTAATATTTGTAATTTATAACAAACTTTTTACCGTATTTTTTACTATTTTTGACATTGTGTAATTCAGTTTTCAAAACTGTTTTTATGTAAATTGACTGAAACTAGGGATTCGGTTACATTAAAGCCACGTCGTGTTATGTCTAAAGAAATGGAAAATAAACACATGAACTGAGAATTTTTTCCATTTACTTTTTGATTCTCAATAATTGTTTTCGAATCTTCTATTTCCATAGTTCTAACGCTACAATCATATTGATTTCTTGATTTTCCGAAACAACAAAATCTGATATAACAATGGGCAACACTTTCTTTTCCGTGAGAGTGGCATAACATGCGTTTCATACATAAACTCGGACAAACGAGTATTACAGGTCTAGGGAGGCTATAATAAAAAAAAAAAAAACTTTTATTAGACTCGTAAGCACTAATGATATACATCTACTGATGGAGAAAGCGTGTCTTCAGGAGCAGTCTCTAAACAATAGACACCGTCTCAAACGTCCCTAGCACACGTATCAATAAGCGGAGGGGAAAAAGCACTCAAGATGAGCCGACTACTGTCTCGAATTTATAAGAAGGATTTGAACATGAATATAATGAAATATGTGGAGAAATGCAAGGCGGGAGTGCTGTAATGAAGTTGCTGTTTTGTCGTGAGCGGCTGGCCGCTCTGGCAGGCCGAGCGCGCGGAGACGGCGCGGCGCTGCTGTGGCCCCGGCCACGCCCCCCGCCGGGTTATCTGGGGGCGCCGCGCCGCGCCGCGCCGCATCGCGCCGATAGCGCACGCACCGGGCGGACTGCGCGCCCGTGCACACTGCGCCGCAAGCGCCTCGCCCACCTTCCTCCACGCCACACCCCTCCCCTCAAAGGCCTTCTTCATGCAAGGATTCACACTACAACTGGAACATGCGTGTTTCGTTATTGTTATTCTTGTATTATAGATGTGTACCAATTGCAATTATGACGAATGGAATATGAAGTAATTAAACAGGAAATCCCAACCTTTGTCGTTCATCTACTCCTTTTAAACAAATTTCTGGCTCCATCGACATCCTCACGGTATTCTCTATGAAATATAATTATAACCCAAAGAATTGTACATAAATGTTAACAATTTCGTACACGAATATTTTTATAAATATCTAGATTTACAATCCAAGACCATTCGGCTCCTGAGTAGCTGAGTTTCTTGGTGTGAGATGGTTACAGAGGTTGAGCTTTTTTTTTACCCGACCGCAACATTTCCCCGGTGCGTATAGAAAGAAAGGAGTATTTTCTTCCATGATAGAATATTGTAGTCGATACGTAGTTATATTCTGTTGAGTTTTCTGAACATCCTAAGCGATTGCGAAGCCAGATTCTCCGATGCCCACGTGCAGAGAGTGGGGCCCATAACGTGCAATAAACGTGAAATCACGAGTTTTAAATCTAATTGAGATAAATACAAGAAGAGAGTGAAAGAAATGGGGATGGAGTTATGTTCCTTGTCGATACCGTTCGCGATGGTCCTTCCTTACGGCGACCAGTTCAATCGCAGGTTCACATTCGGCTACAGATCCTGCATCGACCTCTCGATCACTAGAGACCGGAAAAATATGGAGTTTGAAAGGCAAAATATGTAATGAAAACAGTAAGAATAAATATGTAAAATCGGATAAAATATGTAATATCAAAATTCACTAATTATAAAACATTTACATAATACGAAATTACATTAATAAAAAAATTCCAAAACAAATTTTAAAAATAATACAAACGTCTTAAAAATCATTTGGAGAGCGTAAGTTGATGCACACTTAGCACTATACAACTTTCGTATCAGTAGTAAAAGCTTCATGCTTAGCAAATAGCAAACAGCTATTCAGGACTTTAGGTTTGTAGGCAGGCTCGACGCAATAGAAGACATCGTTCAAACTAGCGATATCTACGACCAGCAAACATTACTGCAACGTGAAGAACACTCATTGAATGTTACACTTGGCGATCGCAATGTTTCTCCAAAATTAAGGTTAAAAGTCACGATCCGCGACGTCAGTGATACATTTCACGCCTAAAGGTGAAAATGAACTCAGTCGCTGACGCGCACTTCCCGCCAATGAGATAACTGGAAGCAGACGCGCGGGACTGTGAGAACATCACGCCTCTTCACACGGTGTATATGGAGGAAACAGTACGCAGTAATAATGTAAGAAAAAATGCTGATTTTTTAATAATATTTCTTTAAAAAAACGTAATAAAATCGGGGAAAATGAATATAAAAAATTATATTTTGTGAAAATACCAAAACATGTAATATAGTACCAAATATGTAAAAAAATGCAACGAAAAAATTGAATATTGTGTTAGGACGGGGCCAATTCGCCAAGATTACAAATTTGAGAACAGTAAGTAGAGAGATAAAAAATATGTAATTACATACAAATCCGGTCTATATCAATGAAATTGACTCCTTCAAAATTTTATCGAATTCCAGGGGTTTGATACAATCCCCGTTGGGAAACCCGTTTCACTAAGTGCCGCAGCAGGCAGGAAGGAGCTTCTTCTTGATCGTCAGACCGGAAGGCGTCTTATTTTATCACGCGACCCCTTCAGAATTCCTTCAACACGGACGCACCCTCAAGGACCCCCAGCGGAGACGGTCCGCAGGCCGACGACCAACAGCGCCGGGGACGGCCACAAGGGTTCACCCCGAGACGTCACTTACGAGGATCTCACAGAGCTCATGTTCACTGGAACGAAGGTCTCTGTGTTACTATCCGTAGATAACTATTCACGTAATAATGTAACAATGAACTTTGTACTTTATCACTTGAAAGGAACTGTCTCTTGGTTAGGCACTGCGAGAAAAAAAAAATTGCTTGAGAAGATAAAGCATCGCGTAGTCTTCTGAGGTGACATTCGATTCGGAATATAAACAATTCGAGATGAAATTGTGATTGTGAATGCGTCGACCTGCCAAATTAAATATCTGCAAGCGCGATTGGCCCTTCGCAAGTAACTTCACCATACGTTATATGGGCATTACATTTACAACGGTTCAAAAGAAAACCGAATTCGCTCCTCTCCGAACCTCCTCCTCGTACCAACACATTTTTCAAAATGACGGTGAATACGGAAGGATGGAGTGTGCTGCAAGTGCAGGTGGGGGATGGAAAGCGGCCGGCGGAGCGGAACCCTCTTCCCCTCCCCCGCTTCGCTGCGCTGCGCTGCGCTGCGTTGACCAACGCCCAAGGCCCCGCGCCGCGCCGCGCCAACCGGGCCACGGCCGCCCCGCGCTTTGCGGCCGAAACCTTCGCGCGGCGCTGCCGCCCAAGGCGACAACCCCCACACAGTGTGGTGCCCTGCCAATGGATCGATTGATTAGTGATTCCGGGCGCGTCAACTGCTAAGGTCATTACTCCAGTAAATAGTGCACGTTTTTCTCGGTGATCTTCCCTCGCTAGAGGGTGACATTCGGCACAGACCTGTCGGCTAGCAGGGGTTTCTCCAAACAGGTATGTCTCACCACAGGGGCACCGCCCCAGTCGGAACAAGCTCTAAGCTCCGGGACACGCTCTTAAGATCTGCACTCTGGTCTCACGTCAAGTGTGATAGTGTATTGTATGTTAGTATAAGTAGGTGTAAGAAATGGGAGAGGATGGGACAAGGAAGAGGAAGGAAAGATCGCGCGCGGGCCATGGTCCGTTTGTTAGGGTACTGCTACGACATTCGCCGGCTATTGATGAGAGAAACCACGGAAAAAGACTGATCAGAGTAGCCGGCCGCTAGAATTTACCTCCAGACAGCTGTTGAATTCGCTCTCTAGCAAGTGTTGAAAATACTTCCATCGTCGGGACTGAAAGCCTAGGACCTCCCGGTCAGAGGCGCTGCAGTGACATCAGTTGATGCCCTGAGCCACCTAAGCCGGTTTCCTCATGAAATTCATCAATCAATGTCTCAAACTAATCTTCTAGTGTGCAGCTACAGATAACACGCTATTGGAGATAGACGTAGACGGTGGAGTTAGGGTAGAAATGGTGGGGTAAGGAGCGTTGGCTGTGCCACAGGCGGAACACTTCACTCCGCTCCGAGGCCAAGAGCAGCCACCCCGCACGCCTGGTAACCAAAGGTGTCAGGCACATTCCAACCGCACGGAAAGCTACTCTGCACCTAACCTAAGAGATCTCGACGGCAATCGTAAAGAGAGGTGATTACTCTATACTCAACCAGTCCATCTATATTATTCAAGCCATGTGATCTAGTCTGGATGATGTTCCGTGAATTTTTCCCTAATTTCTTCTTCCGAGGATCCAAGGTTCCTGAAACATGTTAACGTTTTCCCTTCCGATCTAATATATCTCTTCCTCTTTTGAGAGAGGAAGATCAGCAGCAATTGCAGCGAGGCCTCGAGTTGGTGCGAGGTGGCGGGGGAGGGGGGAGGCGGTGCAGCGGGAGGTGGCGCCGCGCCTCCTCCCCAGCAGGGGGCGACAGCGATCAGCTTCCGATCAACTCGTATTGAACCTCCCGGCAGGATACATCGAGAGGTCCCAGCAGATCAAAATCAATTCGCCTTCACTACGCTCGATGAAGGAGCGTGCAAATCCTGCCAAAAACAGGCTGATGAGCTCAGAGCCAGCAATACCGTGCTCTCTGCAGCGACTCTGACCGGATACTCCTAGAGTTCGAGATACCACGCTGGTGGTTTGGGATTCAAATTATTTCCAATGTAGTTTTTCGAAAACTCGCAAGTAGTCAGTGAAAAGAAATCAAAATTGCGAATTTTCAGAAATGCTAAAATCAACTTTTGCCAAAAACGACTCCAAATTTTTCAACGAACACTTGCCTATAGGATCGGGTTTTGCCTTTGTATCATAATTTTTCAGTTTGTGACTTAAAATCATAATTTATGACTGCAATTAGGGGACCGAAAAATTGAGAAAGTGTGAAAAAAAAACGTGATTTTGGCAGCAACAGATGACAGTTGGAAAGAGACGGGGAAAACCCGAAAAGCTAGCAGAAGGCTAGAACCCACGTTTAGACACCTCTGCCCTGCGAAGATCTCGTTCGGCTACCCAGGTCACCCTTCTTAAGACTACTAAAACAATTACATCATCATTGTATTACGGCCCAAACCCTCTCGAACAGTGAGATATTACTAAGATTCGAGATATCACACTCCATAATAACTAAAATCATCCTTGAAGGCATTTGGTTTTTATATCGCCCCCTCGTATTGCAGATGCAATGGTTCCGATGCGGTGCCGTGGAGCCGGGGCGCGGGGCGCACATGGGCGCCATCCTGCGGAGCGGCGCCGCGCGGCCGGACGTCCGCTCGCATTGGCCCCTCCCGTCCCCCTGCTCCAGATAGCAGCTCGCGCCTTCCGGCTTCGCACTGGGCGAAGCGCCCCTGCGTTTCCAGCGCTCCCTCCACTCAGCAGCCACGCCCTACGCTTCCGGTCCTGGCGGTGGCGCTTTTTCGACACTAAGTTTCTCCGATCAAAACCAGGCGAATACCGGAGCAAAACTCTAACATACGGACCGGGCGCGATCTTTCACTCGTCTTCCTTCACCTATCATCTCCGCGCACGAACAGACGGCAAACGGTCACGTGACTAAAATGAGCGGCTGAGCATACGAATTTCGGCGATGGGGCGACCATTATGACTGAGTTTCGGTAATCAGTCATAGAGGAACACGCTCTCTGTGGTGAGTTACCCCCAATTCAGTAGAAAATGATTAGCGCCTTATCAGACTGTATTTGGTCTTTAATTTTAAAGACAGGAAATTGCTTTAGGATAACTATTTTTCATAAAATACAATATGATTGCAATACGTTATATGTCATACATAATATATTATATGTCATACTGGTCTTAAAATAATTTGATACGGGCGCTAATGACCTTAGCTGTTGAAGCGGCCTTAAACTCAGTCAGTCATAATAGCAATAACAACGTTTCGAAAAATAATTACTTCCATCTTCAGGCTTAAGTGTCCTACGAATTTGATCAGCTGACGAGCTACGTCTGTGTCTCTGACAATGAGTTCCCACCTCCTTCACGAGTTCTCCATCAGACGATCGCTCATGTGGTCCACAAGCTCCAGCTCTCTAAGTATTCAACTCGCATTTATTTTTGTTTATTTTATTTTACGTCAAAAACAGTTTAAAAAAAACTCTGTGACGCGGGGAGAAGTGCATTCTGTGCACGTTCTTAATTCTGCGATCCCTATCCTTCACCATTATGAACTGCCAATACCGGAAACGTCCATTTGCCATTACTCCCGCGAGTCACGGCGCACGTCTACACGTCAGGCGCACAAAGGGAGTAACCGCGTACCAAGGGAAGTTTCAGAAGCGCCTAAGTTGAAAACTTTCCCAAAGTGTCGAGTCAAGAGCACCGTCAGCAGTCCGCTTGCCTCAAGAATCACATCGGAAGTGCCGGTGCGTGGCCGGGCACGCTAGGCATTGAGAAACCTAGGCTTCATACACCATTCTCTTGGGTTATTGCATTGAAGATAGAGCATACATCCGATTGGCTCTGTGCTTTGTAAGAAACAGCTGTCTGCTCGCTATCGTTTGATGAAAATCGGTTCGTCGCGGGTCTCTCCTTAGGCTTGGCTACCGAGCCACTTTTCCTACAAGAAAGAAAGAAAGAATGAAAGATTGTGCAATTCTTTACATTTTACACCGCTTTAACGTAAAAGCACAGAGACGTCGGGGAAGTTTATTACGGACCTTGAGCAGCGATTTCAACGACCGTGAAGTGTTGTTTGTTCGCCTCCACTTGAAGCGCTCCCTGCTTGACAAGCGAGTGTAATGTTATTTTCTGAGATGCTTTGAATCCCTTACGGGGTGCAGAAGTCTGGTTGAGGGCCGTAAGTCGCAGTTTGTGGTCTGCGACTTCGCGTAATCATATTCCAAAATACGCATGGTCCAACGTACTGCTACATTGTATGGAGAGGTGAACATGCGGTCGTCGCCACGGTGTATAAAACTCGGATGGCAATCGACCTTCCGGAAATAAACCGTGTCCAGAACGAATGGGAGCCAACTATCACTTGGCCAGGAACGTGAAGAGACCGCAATAAAAGTGACGGACGCGGCGACAGAGGCGAGGGGCTTTTGGAGGAGACTTCGCGTATTGCAACATTGCGCTGGACAGGAAGGAAGCCAGGCTCGCCCAGGATCAACATATTATACCTATATTAATAGTGAAGCAAATTCCAGCCATTCATAGCATACGTCGCTACCAGCCTTGATTCTTCTTTTGGACCAGGGACCGAATACCGAAATATTAGCGGTAAAGGTATTTATACCGGTATGGAAATATCTTTACCTCTATTATACCTTTAAAAATATCGGTATAAGAGGTGAAATACCGGTATTTTCGAGGTATTTTACCTTTATCCGATGTCTATACCGGTAAAATACCTCTTTTTAAAGGTATTATACCGGTATTTTTTCATGAAAATAACGGTATTGATATCTCCGATCATTACCAGGCGAATGGCGAAGTAGTACTTAAAACAAGCCACAAATCGCGCATTATCTTTTATTCCTCATCCTTTCGCGTTAAATATGCATTCCTTCACACACTCCACTATTATGAGAGGAGACCAGTCAGAGGCTGTAGTTTGTTCCTCTTGATTATTGATTAGCGATTCCGGGTGCGTCAACTGCTGAGGCCATTAATCCCGTAAGTGTAGTATTGCATGCGTTTTCCTCGTGAAATATCGATGATCTCCCCCCTTGGGTGGTAAGATCCCCTGCCGACCTTCATTCCGGTAAGGGTGTTTCTCTCAGTTAGGTATCTCCCACCAGTAGGGTCCCGCCCCAACCGAGGCAAGCTCTAAGCTCCCGACCGGTCATGTGTGGTAGTGTAGCGCACGTAACTATAAGTGTGTGTAAGTAGGATAGGAGAAGAAAGAGGAAGGAAACATTTTGGCCCGTTTGTTACGGTACTGCTCCGGCATTCGCCTGGTGTTGATCGGAGACACCACAAAAAATACCGTTCAGAGCAGCCGGCCGGTAGAATTCTTTTCGGACCGCGTGCGATGTTTCCTTCCTCTTCTTTGTCCTATCCTCACCCATTACTTACACACCGTGACAGTGTGACACAGAGTGACTTACAAGCACTTCACTACCACACATAGTACCGGGAGACTGGCGGCCGGAACCTAAGAGTTTGTCCCGGCTGGGGCGCGGCCCCACTGATGGGAGAACCTTGTTGAGGAAAACCCCACTAGCCGACGGTCGGTTGGCGCCGGATCTCGCCATATAGCTAGGGAAGACCACTGCCACCTAGCAAGGAAATGCAAGCACGAAACTCAGTGACCTTGGAGCGCCCGGAATCACTAACAATCAAGATAACGGAATGTTCGTGTGCGGCGCATTTGGTAAAGAAATGCCCAGGCATTCGCCTGGAATGGATCAGAGCAGCCGCTCTTATGCCGCGCCGCCGTTAACAGCCTATCTTTCGCATTAGTTTATGATATCCTTCCAACTAAATTCAGTGGAATTGTCAAGAACGCTTGTCCCTGTGCACTTCATACTAAAAAGTGTCCACCGGATATGGCCTTTGCCATCAGATATGAAAGGACGTATGTTCTAGAGATCTGACACCGGTTGATAAGCTTCGCGTAACGTTCCTGGCGCTGGCGATGGCTTCTCGGAATCAGTTGCCCCTTTGGAGGAGCTGCGAGGGCTGCGTCGTTGCGTAGGTCCGGAGGTCAGCGTTTCGGCCCACGGACGTCTCCGATTCTTAGATTTCGCTCAGACAGGATAAAGCACTCGACACACTCCAGGCTACCAATTTCTTCTCGCAGTGTGAAGGGTGGAAATGTGAGCGACGGATGTTTGACCGTTGACCCTAGTAAACTTTTTGTCGAATGTTTGCGAATGTGTCTGTGCTTGTGAGAGTGAGAGAGAGCGAGTGTGTGCGTGTGTGTGTGTGTGTGTGAGAGAGAGAGAGAGAGAGAGAGAGAGAGAGAGTCTGTCTGGATGGGGGTGTGAGAGAGGTGTGTGGGTGTGAGAGAGAATTGTGTGTGTGCGTGTGTGTGTGTGTGTGTGTGTGTGTGTGTGTGTGAGTGAGAGTCGAAGTGCATGCATTGCGTACATGATCTTTTATTTAATAAATAAGCATTTCGCAAATTGGAATGAAGTTATTTTCTCTTTGGTGTTGGTGTGAGCGACATTATTCCCTTTGAAAATACCGGTATAACCTTCATGGACGTCCATACCGGTAAAGGCCTCCTGTAAAGGTATTTTACTGGTATTCAATACCTTTTCGTTCCCTGTTTCGGACTACTTTCTCCTGCTTGTAGAGGTTTTCTAATTGAATCACATGAAATCAATAAAGCAATTATTCGTTTCGTATAGTTTAGATATTGTTCGAGCAAAATTTCTGACTTCTTGGCAGCTAACGTCTGACAGGGTAGAAGGGTATCCGTTATCCTATCAGAGGCTTCAAATTCTGATGTCACTGCAGTGTTATCGATGCGTATTAAGACAAGTAATACATCAACAAATGCGAAGTAATTGAAAATTGGAGAGCGCCCTTACTTGTTTAGTTATGCGTCTTCTGTGCGGTTCTCTGTCGTCTGTAGTTATGCGCCCACATAGCGATTTGTTTCTTGTAACTGGTGCTGCTGTTGTGATTTGATGCACGAACGACCACGTATCTACCACCGGAGTGAGTGGCAACATCTCTCTACCCATCCCCAGTTGTCAAGTAGCCATAAATATTATTTGGACAATAGGAGTATGAAGAGGAACTGGTTGGCTCACGTGCAGGAGGAACAAATGTTCACACAAATGTTGGTAGTGAGTGTGCAACGTCGCGTTTCAAATATCTTATTCTTCAGTGTAAATTTCATGCGCCCCTGAGCTGTTCTACCCCACCTCCCATGGCGGATTCCGGGGTCCCGGTAGTAACGGCCCTCCCCTTGTAGATAAGATTTCGGAGACAAAGCAACCTTTGCCTGAAGTCGTCTCTCCCACGAAAATCTTCCTCGTACACTAACTAAACTAGTGGTGCTACAAATGGCACAGACATTCTCATGTTAGTTTTGTATTTTCTTTGGTCTTGGGTCTCCCACATACTCTTGCCAGATGCCATCTATCGCCACCCAAAGCACATTTTTAAAAAATTTCTCAATTTCCGTTTTCCTAAATGCCGCAATATTACGTTAAGAATATTCAAGAAAAGTAAAAACTCGTTAATTACAATTTTCCTTAAAAAAATTGAAGATGTTCGCTGGAAATGTGTTTATTAACGGCGTTGAGAGATATTTAAAAAAATAATTACATTTGTATAATTTTTTAAAAAGCAAAAGGATACTCCAAAATAAACTTTATGTTGCATTAAACAGTGCATTAAGCACTATCTGCAGGAAAAGTTTGAAGAAAAATTTGGAGCCATTTTTGAGAAAATGGGTTTGAGCGTTTCTCAAAATGCGGAATTTTGTGCTCGTTTTCACAGAAAACTATTGAGTTTTAAAGAAACTTCATTAGACATCATTTAAAGCACATGTACTCGTAATGCGAACAAATCGCCGCTAATGTAAATATTAACGACATGACAGGCTAGTAAAAAAATTTAATTCTTGTAATTTTTTAAGAAAAAAAAAGGGCAAAATTAATTGTATGACATCTTAAACAGTGTAATTAGCACTATCTATACGAAATTTTGAAGAAAAAGAAATTGGAGACGATTTTAAAAAAGGTCGTTTGAGCGTTTATCTACTTTTTCGTTATCAGGGTCCGGCAATAGGAGTTTTCTGCCGAAAACTCGCTGTTTTTTCGCGTAGCATTACATAAATTTCTCTCTACTGCTTCAGCGTTAGCGAGAAAGTAAATGCGTCGGTCACTGAATAAAAGTGAAAAAGCTTGTTCGTTCCCTCCCAAATCGTTAGAACTGAAGAAAAATATCCCGCAGTACAACGTGTTTGAACATCAGCCGTTTTTGCTGGAATAGCTATGCGAGTATAACGCTGCGAAAGATAAATCACATACGAGTATATATCACTTTCGGCTGCCCGAGATTTGAATGGCTGCTGAGAATCCGGATGCCAAATGCCGAATCGAATCCAATGGCTGTTTGTTCCTTGTACCAGTGCACGTGAGTGTGTCCATACACCGTGTCGTGCCTTGCCGCAATAAGGGGCTGAGTAATTTTTCTGCCTCCGAGAATATCGCAAGATTGAGGGCCCCATCCACTCGCAATCGAGGCTTACAAGCCAGCTTGACGCCAATTGTCAATATGTTGTCGCTGTGATGATGCTAACGTTCTTACACTGTGGAACCCATGTGGCGGCAACGGTTACCCGCCAGGCTAGCGAGCATCGCAGGAGAATGGTTGGGGAAGGAGCTCCTTAGTGTTTAATGGGTGGTTCGGGAAACACACGGAAGGTTGCGAAATATAAACAATACGTCTGCAAAATTCAAATAGATGACGCTGACTCTGGTGTCTCTTCTTTTACCTTCTAATACAATGAAGATGATGATGATAATAAAAATAATATAATGCGAATTAATTTCATTAATATATTGCAAATATCTGATTATTAAGTAACTATATTTTAAGACTCTCAATAACAAGGTCAAGTAATATTTTAGTTAAAAATATAAAATTTCAGCTGAAAAGGATGAAATGATACACTAAAAAATAGTCAACAAACGGTACCAAATGTGGAAGTTGTCAACCACCCAAGTAGAACAGTCATTTGGAATATGAACCCCAATGATCGTTATGTGAGCGAGTCTTGGAGGCAGTCGAGCTCTCTGTCTCCATGGAGTTCTCCTCGCGCGCGGGAAGAGCAGAATCAGCGATAGGAAAAGTCTCCTGGAGGTTGGGTGACTCGCCACCGAATGTCAAACAACTGCAGAAACAGAAACTGACTCCGCAGGATTGTACACGATTATTAGCTCTCGGTTTTAGTGATTGTACGAAAAGCTCACCAATGTAATATTGGAAAAGCTAGGGATACGGTGGTGAAATACGTAGGCCGAAATTGTGAAATAATGCCAAGAGCCAGACTGGAAACATATTGCGCATAGATTTATCCATATTTGTACATCCCCATCCACGATTATTTCGCAAACTAACTGTATATGAAAGTCCTGAAACTAACTGTATGTCCAGAAACTGAAGTTTATACATTTTCTCTAGCATCAGGCGCTGCGAGTGTGAAAAGATTGAACGGGCATCTTATAGTAAAGTAATGAAGAATGCGAAATGATTCCTGAATATAATTAACAAAATGATCGGTTTTAATCTGAATTCCTATTTTCTATTTCAGAATCCGCGAAGCAAAGTATGAATGATGCAAACGAATGTATTCGAGCAGGGGCATCTGAGAGAACGGCCTGCGTTGACACATCCATCGGGGCCTCCTTCAAACAGGCTCCCCCTACCAATTTATAAACATAATTCATTCCTTGATGTAAAATCGTTAATATTATCGCTTACAATCCAGCTATTTCACACCCCGTAATACATTTTAAATTGGAGACTTTCTAAACACTATTCACAGAAAAAAGGCTTTAGCTTACCATAGATAATTTGGCGAAATCGGAGGCATTTCATCTGGGCAAAAACACGTAGAAAAGAACGCTCAAAATCGCTTTCTTGAACTTGAATAAATGGCATACACGCTAGAAGTCAATAGTTCGATTACAAATAAGCTGGAAGAAAAAGATTATACAACATGCAAGTGTCATCGAAATTTCACTTACATTATGAAATTCTAGTACACAGTAAATTATCTCGCCCTACACCTTTAATTATGATTTTGTTATATCCTTCCATTAACATCTATCCAAAACTCAATGGCAGCGGAACCTTAGCCCCATCCTCCGTGTGTTCACTCTACCTGTTGCGGTGTATTTCCTAAACTTCCTTCGCTTCCCAAGCCCGTGCAGTCGCTCGCAGCAACGTCACGACCAGCTCAGCTTACTTATTCTAGTTGCAGTCGTGCAACGATGAGTCATAAGTAAATTCATTTCATCTGCATATCTTAACAGCAACACAACACTCTTCTAATCTGCACTAGATTTGATTACCGTTCAAGGAAGTAGATCATCAAAATAAACAAAGGAACAAAGACGATCCTGTTCGTTCACTTTATCCTAGAGGTCGAGATCTCGCAATTCACTGCTTTAACGACAGGCTGCCCAAGTTTTGTCTTGGTGAAGTTCCCTCATTCGACTCCTAACATGGGAAGCATTTCCTGAATATACAACGCTTAATTCTAGGGTAAATCTGAAACTCCGCTTTTAAATTGTTACTGAAATTACCTTCTGTAACAATCTATACCGCAATTAGGAGCAACTGGAAGGAAAAACAGAGTATAACGGAACGAATCAATACCGAGGATGCAAACAAATATTTCTGAAAATTAATATATCCACACAGTAATTCCACGAATATCCGAAACCGAAAGAAGTCAAATAATGAAGTAGAGTCGACTCTGGTTATAGCGAACTTAAAGTCATCGGTCCCGTTTCACTGACATTAGAAATAAGCATAAAAAGATTGCGTTATAGTGAACCTGAACCTCGGCTATAGTGAACGCTGGAAATAAATTCCGTTCCCGGGAAAGCATATATGGCCTGAGTGCCACAAATTCCAACACTAGGCAACTTAAAAAAAAGATCATCAAAAGGTCATAATCGAAGAAGTGTCCCCTGAGGTGAATGACCAGGAATGGAGAAGTTACTGATGACTAGACATCGGATGTTTAGGAAAATGCCTATTTTTTTTCTAGAGAACTTATTTAAAGGCTGATAATATATGTCCACGAATCATGACAAATGATGACATATGACGGAATTTTATAATGCTTATTTGAGCATAAATGCCTATTTTTTGCATAAATACATTTTTGAGGACTTTTTTGCCTTTTATTTATTATATTTATATACAATGTTAAGATATCGGAAAATCAGCGATGTTCCAACGTCACCATTCATTACGAAACCTTCAATTCACGTCTTGAAATTTAAAATTACGAGAGAATTCCTGAAAGTATACCAACTGATTTTTCTCCATTTTCCTATTTCACAAATACTAGCCATGATCTGAGAACATGGACGATTGAAAATACACCGAGGGAACCGAAATTTTAAGTGGAAATAAATATAAATTTTCAAAAGGTTTCAGTGTTGCTAGTGTTGGACTGCTAAAATATATGCCAGTCACATCGTTCAGATATCCTTCTCCGCATTCAAACTGATTTTGTCTCCCAGTCGTCGCAAATTCGAAATTGTGATCCTTGAAAAGTTACTGGTAATATGTAAATATTACTGGTTAATGGAAACTATTAAGAATAAAACGTAGAAGAGTTGTAAATATGTAAATCTAGTTTTACATTAAAATACACGAACTGGTTTTGTGCATTTAAGTTTACAAAATAATGTATACAAAAATTACAATTTTCCATTTTATGGTGTATGTAACTTATGACAGTGCCTTTTTCCTCCTTATTCTTGAGTTTTTCAGTGCCTTTTTAGGCGCCTATTAGACGATTTTTTAGTGCCCAAACATCCGATGTCTACTGATGACCTTATGCCACTCATTTTCACTGCGGGAACAGAAGCCGTTTCGTGCGTGGGCGTCAATGGCAGTGGTGACGCGCAAGTGCTTGCTTCGGTATCAAGCTTGCTGTTGCTAGATATTCCGCGGGATATTCAAGTTGCTAGATATTCAACGGGACAAAGCGCGTTGACTTGTTTGTAGGCGACAGGAAGCACGCGACTGTCACAGCCTGGCGATATTCGCCGTGCCGTGCGGAAAAGCTATCAGTTTAATGAACCGCTTGCCCCATCCCGCTACCGAAAGCATCTGATATGTTATTGGGCGAGAAAAAGAGCCTTCGGAGAGTGGGGTGGTGTTCCAACACTGCAAGAGGCATTGGAGCGTGTCAAGACTGCATTACAATACTTAAACCTAGAGGACAATGCACAATCCAGTATGGAAGGAACACGAACTTTCGAGAAGGATCTGGAGAAATTACTAACGACAAATGTGCGAAGCAACCAATTGAATATAATAGATTTTCAATTCTCTGTATAAACAAAAATTGCTAGATTGAAAGTAATTTTTTCATACTTTTGTCGCAAATGTTCTGCTAGGTACATTGATATAAATCGTGTCCAGTGTCAACTGAGTACATCCAATGAAGGCCACTCCCAAAGAACTGGAGCATTGGTCGTCATGGTGACTTCGTGGCAAAGGGAAGGATTCCCAGCCCGCGTAGTGACGCTTTGACCACTTTGAATGGAGATGTTTTTTTGAAAGGGGGCGTGGTGGGCGTAAACGAGCCAGGCCAGGCCAGGCCAGACCAGGCCAGGCCAAGCGCTGGGCAGCGGCTGCAGCTGGCGCGCGCGTGCGGAGGGCGCCAGAAATAGCGACTCGCCGCAACGCACGCACGGCCACATCGCCCAGTGGGCGTGTTTGCAAACTCCCTCCCCCACCAACATTAATTCGTCCTCTACTGCTCTCTCTTACGCTTTTTTGCATTTCCTTTCCTTCCATTTCATTTCTCCCAGCTTTCCATCTTTCCTCCTTTATATCTTCTCTCTCTTCCACTCTCCTCCTTTTTCTCTTTCGCTCTCTTCCCTCCACTCTTAATGTCCTTCGTTCTCCCTTTCGCTCTTCTTCTCTTTCCTCCTCCCTTCTTTCGCTCACTGCCACTGCCTTTCGTACTCCCCTCTGCAGCTCTCACACACACACACACACACACACACACACACACACACACACACACACACACACACACACAAACACGCACACACAAACACACACACACAAACACACACACACACACACACACACACACTTCTTCCAGAAGTTCTCATAGTTGCCCACTTTTCATAATCCAAAATCATTTTCACTTGCCCATGCCAACATCCAAACTCCAGTTGTTTTCCTTTTCTAAGTATCGTATTTGATACCATAGACTAAAGAACCTATGCTATTCGTCCAATGCTATTTCAATATCATGAAAACAATTGAACCGATAACAATGTTTATGAAAATAGAGTATCGCCATTGAAAAACGCTAAACGATATCGACATGCGCAGTTTCTGTTATAGCCATTCTAAGACGTTAGGCGCGATAGACTCGCATCTCCATTTTCGAATAGATCGATTGTTAGAGAAGCCGGCCGCATCAACAGCAAAAGTCATTACTCCTGTAAGTGTAGAGGGTGTTTGTTTTCCTCGGGAGTTAGCAGTGATCTTCCTCCGCTGGATGGCGAGACCCGGCGCCGACCTACGGTCGGCTGGCGGGGTTTTCCCCAAACGGGTATCTCCCACCAGCGGGGCACCCCAGCAGCCAGGAACACTTGACTGGCGTTAAGATCTGAACGCAAATAATTTTGGTTTATATGTTGCTGCCGTGTGGTTGTCCTTAAAACCGGCCAATTCTTTAGTTTAAAATGTCTAGTGAATCAAAGGTGAAGTTGACATCTCCAGAAATAAGAGGAAAATCCGAAAATGGTGACGTCGGATTTACTGCCGCTACTTTTCTACTCCCTCGCACGCGGTCTGGTAAAACAAAGCCACCTACGGTGGGTAGGGTAGGAAGCTGTCCGCTTAGATGCTCTTGGCTGAATTCTGCGTGTCAACTGCCACGAAACGATTCAATATGAAAGTTTAACTTGTGTGATAGTGTAGTACATATTAGTGTGTGTGTAAAGGGAGAGGAGAGGACAAGGAAGAGGAAGGAAAAATCGCGCGCGGTCCGTGGCCCGTTTGTTAGGGTACTGCTCCGGCATTCGCCTGGTGTTGATCGGAGAAACCACGGAAAACTACTGATCAGAGCAGCCGGTCGCTAGAATTCTCCTCCAGACAGCGACTGAATTCGACCTAGCTGCTCAGCTAGTGTCGAAAATCCTGCCGCCGTCAGGACTCGAACCTAGGACCTCCCGGTCAGAGGCGCTGCAGTGACATCAGTTGATACACTTAGCCACAGCTCCCGGTAATAATAATAATAATAATAATAATAATAATAATAATAATAATAATGTGTCAGTCTGCTGTGACAGTCTGCTTTCAAGCCGCACACAATAGAAAACAGCAATTGCCGAATTCATTTTCTTCGTAGTGTGGCGGCGCTCGGCCGCTTGCGTCGCAGCGTGACCCCCCGGCGCGCGCACGGCACCAACACGCATGCCACACTGAGTCACGGCCGCCCGCGCCGCCCGCCACGCGCGCCATGCAGCACGGCACCAACGCCCCGCCCCGCCCCGCCACTGACGTCCGCAACCTTCGGGACGCCAACTCGCGCGTTCCCAGGCGCACACGCCTCTCGCTCCCACGAGCGCACATCGCTTGCGAAGCCTCCCGAAGAGGAGCCGTGTCTTCAGCGACTCCAGGCAAAGCGTGCCTGCCTGCCTCCCCGCCCGTCCGTTAGTTACGATATAATACACATTTGAAGTTCCCTGATACCGAAAAAATGTTTTCCCCTCGAAACGTCTGTGTGTCTATCCATCCATCCATCCATCCATCTGTCTGTCCGTCGTGTGGCCAACGTTACTGTCTCAACTATTTCTACGATTTTGCCAAAATGAACTTAACCTCATTTTTCCGGACTGATTGAGGCTCTGTGGGTTCCAAAGGGACTCTTAATGGAGGCTCTAAATACGAATCCCCTGGAGCAATTTCAATATTTTCACAAAAAGATTTCCAATTTTTTATTTTAAATTTTTTGTAATAATATAGCGAAATGCACTTATAAATAAGGCACAAGTCCGATTTTCGCTGTTATTCCTGTATTGTCACAAATTGCAAAAATTTTGAATTTTTTTCCGCCGTGTTCCTACACCTACAAACTAAAGATATAGATTTTTTCTTCAAATAGAAATTGTTCTTTACAATCAGTCCTTTAATAAATGTCAAGTAAACTTTTTGAAAATATTAGTAGTTTTCGTCCAATATTCAGTACAAAAATGAACAATATAGAAAACAAGTTTTTCTCAAAAACAGGTTCCAAAATTGTCTTTACATTTTCTATACGTACGAATATAGAGCTAAATAGTTAATTAGTAAATAACAAGACATAAATCATTCCATCAAAATGACTTTTGTTTTCCAAAAATTCACACAATGTTTTTGAATATCTCTTACGTCGTTAATATTTACATATTAATGGCCGTTTTTAATACATCTTTGCATTTGTGAGTAAGTTCTTCAAATTAATTCTTACGAAATTTCGCGAAAACTTAAAACTTTTATTAAAAACTGACTGAAAATAATGGATTTTTCCTAAACGCAGTTTTTTCAAAACAGTGCCAAATTTTTCAATGAAAATCTGCATAAAACAAGTTTTGCACTTCTATGATATTCTTAAAGTAGTATTTCAATGCAATTATTTACGAAAGTGAAACACTGAGAAAATATAAGAAAAAATTGTTTTAGGCGCCAACAGGTAGCAGCTGGGAAGAGGATAGGCAGAAGCCAAAAAGGTAGCCCAGACTACACAGATTGGAAAACTATATAGTACGAGAAAGTATGTGCTACACTGAGCTTCACTATTTACTTTCTCCTATACATGGAAGAATATAAGTATTAGCTTATAGTCAAAGTTATGTAATGAAGGGGAAAATCCGCATGATGGCCATTTTCAAAATTTTCTCAAAAATAGCTCGTAAATTTTACTTGAAATTTCTTGTGAGAATATAATGAAATACACGCATAACAATAGCATAGGTCCGATTTTCACGGTTACCCTTAATTTTCGAAAATTGCAAAAGTTACAAACTTTTTGGACGCCCTCGAACAACCACATTATTGAAGTGACCGAAAAATGAGAAAATGTGGGGGGGGGGGGTATTTTGGGTGCAGATCGATCGGAAGATGATGGTGCAAAACCGACAAGCCAGCCCAGACTAAAAGGATTGGGAAACAAAGCAATAGGAGGAAGTCTGGGCCATTCTGTAGCTCTACTTATATATTGTTCAAGACCATGAACTTGATTAATGACATGCAATGAACTTTATTAAATACAGCATTCAATTTCCTTACTCATTTGTGTTTTGTTACTCAGCAGCAAGGCCACAATGTGGATAACGGTCGTAGATCCACTTCCATAAAGGTTGCATATGAATATCAACCCGTTGGTCAAAGGTTTGTCCGCAGAATTAGCCGTTTGAGTAGCTTAGAAGCAACTGGGCTTACATCATGAGACTTCTGAGACGAATGACCAACGTGTTGAACAATTTACTTATCCAATACTTTCGAACGAGACGCCCGAAAACGCTGAAGGCTAACTCGCCATCTTTTTCAGAACTGAATAAATCACATCATGTTAATTTTTGTGTCCTTACCTATAACTTCCGAGCGGAATCACTAGGGGAAATAAATTTTGGAATATTCTGTGTCTAACTGCTCTGGTTTTGAGCGTACGTCGAAATCCCTACTTGCTACCTCCTGATTCTATGCGAACTGTAATGCGAGAAAGTTTTCAAGTTGGTTTCTGCGTTGTTTGATACAGTGAACATTACCAGCGACATAAAGAGGGAAGAAAACAATATGACTATGGCAATGAAACTCGATGTGTTAAAGAGAAGGTATAAAGGGGAAAGTGTAAAGAAAATTGCGGCGCATTTGAAGAATTACAAGTTTGTTTTCATTAGTTAATTCATACAATTTATATAAATTCATTTAGATTAAGTTACATTTTTTAAAACTTTTATTAGTTAAGTTTGCAATACTTTGAAATGCACTCTGTCATCAGAAATGCTGTTTACGAAACCTTCAGACAGTATAACTCGCCAATGCTTGTAACTTGACACCATCGCAGTTCAGAAGAGGTGGAGTTTCTGTGGCTGTAACAGGACCTCTGACCACCTCACCACCATTCATATCACCTATTACTCGAACAGCTGACGTCTTTACTCAAAGTTTCGTGGATGATGGACAGGACTACTTTTTGTAAGTGCTCGAAACGTTCATTACAATATACACGTACGGCAAACAAACGAGTAAGATAATTGTTTCTGAAACTCTGCGCATAGCTTTTCGACGCAATAACAACAACCCACCTCGTTCCACAGCATACTATACGTATCTGGGGTGGAGCTCTACGCCTTGAAGGGAGATTCCTCAATTGGAGAGGCGAGCAGCGTGCAAAACAGTGCGCCCACCGCCATTCCTTGCGCCGGCGCGGCGAGAGCGGGCAGCCGGCCTTTGCAGGACTTGGAATTCGCGACGCTCATTAGACTATATAGTTGGCTACTACTCATCATCGTTTGACATTTTTACGATTGATTAGCCTCCTCGGCTATTAGCTGTCGCTCACTTGAATCATTCCACCGCCGCTTTACATCCTAAGGGTACTCGAGCCTAACCTCTACTCCATAAGTTTGTTCTGACTGAGGCCGATAACTCCTGCTAGTGGTTGGTAAAGTCTCTTGCACGGTCTTTATACCCAAACGTTTTCCAGCAGGGGCTGACTGCGAGGGTTCTTGAGGGCTGGGACAGGCCGCACCATGCCCCAATGCTGAAAGAAACTTACGTGTCCAAGGTGGGTTTAGGGCTCGCAGATCCTGCAGCTCACCACTGCGCCGTCCACTTGTTCCTATAGGTAGTTGGGACGAATGACATTTTCGATTGCGATCGCAGCACTTTCACGTAAACAACTTATTACAGAGGATGGGGGCATTTTAAAATGATTCAACAGCCAGTTTACTTGGAGATGTTACGATAGAAATGAGATAACATTACAAAAATAACACTTGCCCGTCACCCAGAAATAGGATAGTATTAATCTTGGAACAATTTTATAATGTAGTGACACAATCATGTCAGGGGAATGTTATAAGAATCCGTAAACTCATTGTGGAATTTTCTTCTTTGTCGGACGTCAGAATCCTCCACGAGTGTTGGCTTGGCATCCGTGTACCAGCTTTCCAGAATCATGGAGGTGGGCCATAAATAGGAATCCTCCCTTTGAAGGGTCTTCCGGGAGCAGAAGGAAGAATCTGGGCCTGTTCTGCGAGGATCTAGCTACAATGGCTGCCGCAGACGCCTCCCACCGCATAGGCCCGGATTCCTCCCCGACAATTTGTGGTGGGCAAATAGATCTCGCGGCAAGGGCCTCCGTATTCAATTATCTTGTAGGATTCGAAGAAATTCTAGCGGGATGTTTAATATGTGCTTACATTTAAGATATGTGAACTTGCATCTTAAGAGATGTGAAAGATTCGAGAGGAACGACGTATTAATTTTTCCACAAACAAACGTCATACTGAAAAAGAAAATAATTATGAATAATATGCTAAAGAAAAAAGCACGGGGAATATTTTTAGCGGAAAAAAATAATTTCTTTAGAAACGTTCAGAAACGTAGTGATGCAAACAGGACTGTACATTCAACGATACATACCCCCACGAGGAATTGGACTCGCATAATATTGTTTGATTGTATGGGCGAGTGCTTGGAGCGTGATAAACAATAAGGTACTCTCACGATTTTGTTCTAGAATATCTACTTTCAACTTTGCACATCTCCAGCCAAACCATTTTCCCTCCTCCATGCAATGTCACCTGAAGTTTGAACACAAAATGACGGCCAAGTTCTCTTAAACTGTGTTTCATCATCATTCATGAGATTCAAACCATTCGAAGAAACAGAGATGAGTAACAGCAGAATATTCTTTGGTTGCGAACGTTCCTTAACTCCGTTGCAGTCTTCAGGAAAGAGGGAAGGCATTCCAAGCAGCCTTCAAAACCGCCTCCAAAGCAGTGACGTCATGCACACTAGACGAGAGCTACGTCACGTACGTCGAGTTAACGAGCACAATCACTCTGTCCCAACTGTTTAGCGTCTATCTCTCGTCGCTGTTAATCGTGTTTGAGTTCTCAATGAGAAAACTGCGATCCAATTGCACAATTTGTGTGGGTGATGACTTTGGAAAGCAATGCATTGATTTGCTGCGATTTATCCTACTTATCAACGTTAGCTAAATTTTCCCCAGACCCAAAGAAACGAACTCGGGTTTAAAAATGCGTAAAAAACTTTAAAAATCCATTTAAATGTTTAATCATTCTTTCAAGTACTTCAAGTAAAATAAAAAAAATTATTTTATGTACCATAATTCATTAAAAACTGAAATTTAATTACAACAATCCCAGACAAATACAAAAAACTAAAGTACAAATTAAAATTGCACTAAAATTTAAACTTGTTTTTCAGCCTTGGTACAGTTTACACAATTGTCACTTTATTATGTAAACATAATAATATGAACCCAAAATTTGTTACCGGAAAAATAGAACGCAATCTTAAAACTCAAGGGGGAGGGGGAGAGGGGGTACTTGGATCCTACGTCTACTTGGTAATACTGAAATTATCAATATTGACTGACAATCAGTTGTTCGAATGATAAAAAATAGTATTCTACGTTGACAAAAAAAAAAAATAATAAAAAAAATAACCTCTCAAAAAACACATAACTCCCCAATATATCCACTG
This sequence comes from Teleogryllus occipitalis, assembly GCA_011170035.1. NCBI lineage: Eukaryota > Metazoa > Arthropoda > Insecta > Orthoptera > Gryllidae > Teleogryllus > Teleogryllus occipitalis. The sequence continues at coordinate 91,655 of BLKR01000562.1, forward strand.
GGTAGGTTTTTTTAAAATCCGTTAGTTTGTTTGTTGTTATTTCAACCTCGCTGCGTTTAATTAATAGTGGTAAGTGTGCTCAACTCCGAGCATGATCAGCTTCCACAACAATAGCTGCAATGACATCCGTAACTTCGAACATGCACTGCACGCTTATTGATGAACACGATCATCACATTGCGAAACTGTTCTGGATTTTCTACATGTTTGAACACCTGGAATATGACTTGACAATTATTTTATTGTTAAATTAACTCGACATTTTGATGTTATCGTCTATTTTATAGGTTACGAAATAATTAACAGTGAACGTTGTTCCCAGATTTAATGAGATCTCAAGAGTTTAAAAAACCGTGTATATACTGCCATTTTCCCAATAGTACGTCATACAATTATTTAAACTGTTTCCGAAATTAAATAATAACTTATGCATGTACTCCCTCGTCTCCACCCCACCCCAATACACACGCACGCACACCCACACCAATTCATAGCCTCGCATATCTCAAGTAGCACCCAGAGCCATGGCCTCCCCACAGTCAACAACACGTACTGACGTTCCCCGCCATACGCTCCCGTGCACTCACGGACGTACAGATTCACGCCCACATGTTCGCTTCACTTCCTTCATAAACCCATTTTCATCAATAATCACTACATTCATCCATTCTAGACTTTAAACAAACTTCTTTCTCGGCGATGTATGTTGAGGCAGAAATAAATCACCAAGCCCCCACCCCCTCCGCCAGAAGAGAAGGCGGCGAATGACCCCGCGATTGACCACAGACGATCTCGCTGAATCACTGAAGTATGAATTGCACAAACCAGGCTTACAGCTGACGGCGCTCGCGTTATCTCAATCTCTCATTCATCGTTATACAATATAGGTCATGCTCATCGTATGTTCAATATAGTCAATATATCATGTGCACTACAATGTTGTCCTATATTGTTGATGCACTCACAGTCAAAAGTGATCTAAATCATGGTCATTATTTGGTTTACAAAAAAATGGTAACAAAATGGTCAATTTTAATTCGTAAAATTTTCAGAAACATTGTTGTCAAGGTCCTTGGGTGGGAAGTACAGTGATTCATTGAGTTTAAGAGTTCTTTCTTGCGACGGCATTTCATTCACCCCCATTCGCTCATCGTATGGTTTGCTGGTCCGGCCTTATCGTGCGTGATTTCAGTTAGGTGCCCGCCTGACTGTGTGTTCACCGGCCCGGCGGCAAGGAGAGAGTCGGTTTGTATGACGCGAAGACGCATCGCTATCTGCAGGGAGGGGAACAATCACATTCTGGGTCACCTAAGGTAGAACGAAGAGCGTTCGATTGATTAGTAATTCCGGGCGCGTCATCTGCTAAGGTCATTAGTCCCGTAAGTGCAGAACATATTTTTGTCGCGGGAGGTGGCGGTGATCTCCCTCCCTATGGATGGCGAATCTTGCACCGACCTACTCGTCGGCTTGAAGGGTTTTCCGACATAGTATCTCCCACCAGCGAGGCACCGCCCAGCCGGGACAAATTCTAAAGTTCCTGACCGGTCTCCCGGAAGAAGTGTACGTGTGTGTAAGTAAGGGGTAAGGACAGGCAAGGAAGGGAAAGGAAAGATAGCGCGCGGTCCGTGATCCGTTTGTTAGGGTACTGCTCTGACACTCGCCTGGTGTTGATCGGAGAAACCACGGAAAACTAATACTCAGCCAGCAGAATTCTCCTCCAGACAGCGGCTGAAATCGACCGAGTTATCTAGCTAGTGTCGAAAATCCTGCCAGCGTCGGGACTCGAACCCCAGGACCTCCCGGTCATCGGCACTGCAATGACATCAGACTACTCCGTGACGCACCTTTGGTTCGAACACATTAACTGACAGTTACCATTTCCTCTTTCAACTTTTACGAAGTTGTAAATATGGGAGTGTTCGACTGGCGAAGGCGACGTGGACGTCGAAGTCGCCGCCACCGCGCGCAACGGGGCAGGCAGCCAGAGCGCGCCTCCGGCACTGCGAACTGCCCACAATAACATTGAAGCGAAAGTCAATGTGCTGTACGTGAAGTCGGAAAAGCATCCTACATGCTGGTGGTTTCTTCGTCGCTGTAGACTTAGTATTTTCAGAGAAAAAGGAATGTTGGCAAGAAAAAGTACTAGTTCGATTTTTGAGAACAGTCCGCATTTTCAAATGTTTATTTAGAAGTGAAAACAGCTTCATGCTAGAATCAACTTCGAACGGCTTACTCGTGTAACGCAGTAAGGGTACAATCCGAAAACGTAATAAAACGTGCAGAAACTTCCATTTTGTAGATAAGTATGCGAATCGTTGCCCGTGTCCTGGTTTAAACGGAAAGGAAAGCTTCGTTTCTGACTTGCTATACAGTAACGTGTGTGGCAACAGATCGCATGACGTTGCTTCGCCCTCTTAACAGAAACGGCGGAATTTTAAATTTTTGGGTCTGAAATCTGTTTGATGGAGGGATGGGTTTAGTGCCCTACCCCACAGTAGCACACAGCGCGTTTTGTGACGACGGTTTCCTACAAATTGTTCCAATTCAAACTTTAGCGCATTCTAGACAGAAGGGATGGCAAACGAGACGTTTGGGCGAGGGCCATGGGCGTGCGCGGCCCAAAACAAGACAGGGCGCCAACGTTTATGGACCCTTGGCCACTGAAATTTGTTGTTTTTTTTTTTTTCGTTTGACTCCGTACTTTAGTACGACATAAATAAAACCACAACAAGGAGAAGGAAATTATAACTGGAACAATAGAATTCATAAAACCATTTACAAGCTACCAGACTTGGGGAGCTCCTTCCCCGCACGACGCGTAACAACTTCCTAGAGTGAGGTTAAAAAAAGGGAGGGGGCATCACGGATTGAACGATTTGAGTGTGAGGAACAAATGCTCTGTGGCGTACGGGTGCGAGAGCGGCGCGCGCCGCTGGCTGGCAGCTGCACCACGCGACTGGCTGGCGGCGGTGGCAGCGGGACGAGACGGGGCCTTGGCGGGGAGCTGACGTCACAGGCGATTCCGGCGCGGCCGCGGAGGTCGCGTGCCTTTCGCCTGGCGCGGCGCGGCGCTCCGCACGCGGACTTCCCTCGCCTGCACTTTCCCTGCTGTGACGTCACGACCGGGGACACCAGCACACGTCACACACCAAAATCCTCATTTGTGAAAACGTAACATTTATACTTGCTAGCACCACAATTTAACTCTAATTAACACAGTACTAAGAACGATTATTATTATTATTATTATTATTATTATTATTATTATTATTATTATTATTATTATTATTATTATTTTGCTTAATATGAACATGTGTACAATTACTGGAACACAAAGAAACAGGTTGTATGGAGGGGTATCAGTCGCCCCAACACCATAACAAGCCAAGCCACAGCTTCCAGAGGCTTGGAAAAGGAACCGAAGGCGGTCCACGAGGTTTGTCAAATGTATGTTTTGAAGGGTCTCAGAGGGAAAACAACACAGCTACAAGTTCTTTCTCAGCGGAACATTCCTTCCCCCTTCACATTTTACACTTTTCCTCTTCTTCCCTCCCCTTTTTGTCTGTCTGATTCCATGTCACATCAACCTCTCCCTCTCTTCCCTATCATATCTCTCTCCTTCTCTTCGCCTCCATGTCTATCTCTCTCCCTCCTTCCCCCTCTCTCCGAGGACGTCAGCCGAAATACCGTCCTGCTTGAGCTTAGGCCAATGAGGATGAGAGGGAAGCCTGCTTTGGTCAAGTAGCCCCGCGACTTCGCATGACGCCACCTGCCTGCGAGTTCGGCTACGTCACAGGCGGGGGAGGGGACGAGAGGTGACGTATGCAACGTAAGCGAGTGTGTCCTTTACGCGCGAAAACGTCTCCCACTCACCGCCCTCCTCGGAATCGAGCCGATGAGTTGCGTGAACGGTAAAGGTAGGAAGATAGTGGCCGTTGGCATAGCTCTCGATTGACTGGCGCCAAGCTCCGTTCTTTGGCAGCGCGCGCCGACCAGGTGTTTCGCCAGTCTGTTGACATGCCTGGACGCAGAGTCCATTTACATAGTAACCATGTTAAGGAAAGATTAACACAGATGTCGCGTGCTGCATACCGTGTGTGGAACAACGAACGGAAACAAGATTATCTTTCGATCACGATACAAAAACAACACTGCTCTGAAAGTCGTTTATGTACTACAGTGCGCTGAAGTTTAATGCACTAATGATGACGTTTTATTTTATAACACGTTTTTCTGTGTTTTTATTTACAATAATTCTTCCCACAAACAAAAGAGAAGCGCCCTCAATATTTATCAGGCTTTCAATATGATTATATTGTGCAAAGTTACGAGTACTACAATGTGAAAATAAAATATTGATTTTTAATTGATTTTATAAAGTCTATATCACTTCTACGCTCGAAACACACACGGTCGTTTAGTTTTTCGATCATCAAAATCTGTTCACTGGACCATAAGTAAAGAGAACGAGAAAAAAGAGAACTCGCCCCACGCGAAAAGTATATTACATAATCTTTCTCCACGCAATCTGACAAACACAGGAATAATGCACTATTCTGCTTTTCGAGTTACAAAGATGAAGAAAATATGAGCGGGGAAAATTCAAGAGGGGTCCAGAACGCTATGAAAAGTCTTTTAAAAAAATAGTCACATAGTGCGTAATTGGGTTACTAAGTCAATCACACTCCCTTATCTATCGACAACGAATAGCTAGTAATGATGAGAAATGAGTGCTAACAAAAAAGGTCATGGGTTCCGATAATTCTGAATAAAGAAGTGTATCTCATTTCCGCACGAGCTATCTTCCCTCTTCGCATTCTACTTATTGACAACTGAAAGTGCATTTTACTGAGAGCGATCGAGTCGAAACAACTCGAACTCAGAAGGACAATTTCACTGCGAAATATTAACTTGCGGGAGGGGATGACATGATAAAACGATGCTGTTTTTTCAGTGCTCTCCTCAAATTTATCACCGGGAGCGGTGGCTCAGTGCATCAACTGATGTCACTGCAGTGCCTCTGACCGGGAAGTCCCACGTTCGAGTCCCGACGGTGGCAGGATTTTCGACACTAGCTTTTCAGCTAGGTCGAATTCAATTGCTGTCTGGAGGAGAATTCTAGCGGCCGGCTGCTGTGGTCCGTAGTTTTCCGTGGTTTCTCAGATCAACACCAGGCGAATGCCCGAGCAGTATCCTAACAATCGGACCACGATCCGCGCGCGATATTTCCTTACTCTTCCTTGTCTCATTCTTACCCCCTTCACAGACATACTTAACATGCACTACACTACCACACATGCTGGGAGACCGGTCGGCGACTTAGAACTTGTCCCGGCTGGGGCGGTGCCCCGCTGGTGGGAGATACCTGGTTGGGGAAATCCCATTAGGTCTGTCGGCGCCGGATCTCGCCATCCAGTGAGGAAAGATCACCGCCACCTCCCAATGAAAAAAACATACATTACACTTACGGGACTTATGACCTCCGTAGTTGACGCGCGCGGAATCACTAACAATCAATGAATCAAATTAATCTATTAAAATACTTTATTCTTTAAATACCACCTGCGCAATTCATGACGAAGGATTTGTTTTAATTCATGAATGCATGTACATAAATCCAGAGGAAACTAAATATGATATAAGAGAAGTTTCACAAGAGTGTCAGGAAACGTTGCGTTGTTGAGTATCCAGTGTGCGATGGCTGCTGAGATGGCGATGCAGGTCATGGCGGCGGTGGAGAAAGCGGTGACCGTGGCGGCGGGGTGGTGATGCAAGTGCCGCGGGAGAGATGGGGATAGTGGCAGCGGTGACGGCGGCAACAGCGTGGTCAATCGGCAAAGGCGTGCAGGTTAATTCAAGATCTCTTATGGTTTTCTCAACGGCCCCCTCTATTAGAAAAAGCGCTACAAAGCAGAGCATTTTATTTGTGTCCCTGTAAATGCTTGGCACACAATAGCACATTCGTTACGCAAATTGTGCGTTTTTTCATTTTATGTTCTTATTTCGTTATAACATTTTTGTGGCCAGCTTTCGCTCTCCTGCTGGCTTCTTAACCCCGCATTTCATGGAAACTAGCGATTTCTGAAAACAAGGCTTAACATGATATCGGAACAACAGACATTGCACAATCCAATCCACGATGGCAAAAGAAGAAAATTACGTACAAAGCTCAATGAGACATTACGCAAGGTACTCTTTTCACGTATATTTGGGGACATCATTTTGGGCGTTGTTTCTTAAATTTTAATTTGATACATAATGTATACCCGAGGCTGAATTTTTACTAGAACTGTTTTACTTTCTCACCCTTACGGATGTGAGAGGAGAAAATATTGTAATCATGCGTCGTTTTTGGACCCTATTAACGAAAAAATGGATAAATCATGTTCCTATATACAATCCTGTATATCAATTGTTGAAGAAAAACGGCTTAGCGGTTTAGGCGCTGCTGTTTACCATAGACGGAAAGACACATTTTGCCATTTCTCAGTATCAAGGACCCACAAAACATGGATTCGGGCGACACCACGTGCTAGAGGAAGTAATTTATTATACGGGGAGTCACGTAACTTTAGTACCTCCTGCAGTTTTTAACGATTCAAGTTATTGCAATGCAATTTTCACGGAAGTCCATAAGCGAATTGATACATGCATTCATTTGTATTTTATCACTTGTATTTTACGAAATAGACGTAATAACTTTAAGGTTTTCGAAAGGAACTATACATGCTTTTTAGTCTATCATGACGAGCGTAAAAAGACGAATCCAAAGATATACATATTGTTATATGTTGGATAAGAATTTTTTTGAGTTGATCGTTTTTGTGCTCAGCTTTCCTTGCCCGAGCGCGCGTTAGCAGGGTGACGCTGCGAGACCTTGTGTGGCGGACTGTTATCCACTCAAAATATGCGTTAAAGCAAAGAACACAGTGTGGGGAAAAAAATAAAAATTACTAAAAAATGCTCATCTAACATAAGACAATATGTGAATCATTGAATTCGCCTCTTTTCGCTCGTCATGATAGTCTAAAAGAAAGTATAGTTCCATTTGAAAAAAAAGTTACGAGCTATACATATTATAAGGTTAGTAGGAGAATTTCAAAGCAATTTGTCACATACAGGTGTCCAATCCGACAAACATCTTGCTCTGTTGGGTAGAGAGAAACAAGAGAACAATCATAATCCAATAAGATGTTCTCGCATCGAGGTCAGGAGGAGAGAGGGGCACAGTTGTCTAATAATCTTAGGAGCCTAATGCAATTCGAGAAGGCAGTTCGAATAACAAATGCGAACTCGTCGTGCAATCACGTGGTGGTTGAGAAGGCGCGAGAAACGAATGGTAGTGGAAGTGTGCGAGACCCTGATCGAACACACACATTCACTTACTCCCACACTCACTCAAGACTCTCGCTGAACTGGCGACTTATTGATTTTTTCTTGCCTTCAAGACAACTCGGCATGTTTTCCCATAAGATATTCCAGAGCCACGTCCAACTGCTGTGCAAATTGCTTGTACTTTAACGACCAGACACCGATACTTGTCACATCTACCGATACTTATCGCACATACGTTCCGGTGCCGCTCGAGATGACGCGTTCGCCATAACTCCCGTCACGGCATCTCAGCATCATCACATCCAACGTCCGTGCCGAGCCTCTGATGCGGAGCTGGTCGAGGACGTGCATGTCCGCACGGCGAGCTCTCCTTCCAACATCTTTGTACAGTCGCGCCCCGAGAGACGGCCCGCAGCAAGACTCCGATTTGGAAGCAGGTCAGCCTCAATTGCCGAAGGGTCAGAGCACCGGCAAGGCAATGAGCTGAATTTATTTGCATAAGCCGCTGCGAGTAAATGAGGGTGCCCTTTAATTAAATTACAACGGCGTCCGTCATCATCAGAATGTATTAAACAAATTAGGGTTTGGATGACTCATGTAAATACATCTAAGTAATCTGACTATTTTTTTTAAATAAACACGCAGCCGGCACTTTGATGGAGGATTGTCAGTAATACGTGTGTTTGATTCCTAGCATTGAATATTCATCATACTCCCACCCAAAACCACCCAACGTCCGTGAAATATCTCGAGCCGCATTTTCATATCAGGCCAGCGCTGTGCAATGAAACTCCTTTTCTACGTGCGAGGTCGCTGACCCATTGAACCATGTCGTTTGGTGCTCTACATAAAATAGCGCCCAACGCGTGTTTGTTATAGACTCATTAAAGAGCCATTACATAAATTGGCGGGCCGAAGTGTTTTACCTCACAATACTGCATATGTTGTGCTCTCTTCGAACACTGAAGAGTATAGAACACATGTCGGAGCATATTATCATAAATCATTTACTTAGATTTTTTTCCTAGGGCTTTTATCCAGCCGACAGCCGGTTGCCCTTTACGTCCCGATGGGACGCATATTCGACCATACACTAGACAAGCACTTGCGGGCTCCTCTGATCTGGGGTCAGCAGAACGCGAGGCCCTCCGCGACAACACACACACAAAGTCAAGGGACAAACAGCCATGCCCAAGGCGGGACTCGAACCCGCGACCCTTCAGACCGAAGCGCTGAGTCGGTACTCGCTCTTAGCCACCTCGGCCATCCAGGTCGGCATTTACTTAGATTCTGATCAATTTATGCGATACAATCGGTAAGAATGGCGAAGATAATCGAAAATGACACTCCCATTAGAGGCTAACAACTGAATCAGACGTGATTTGCTTCTGTATTGTCTAAAATATCAGTTATTATGAATCACTAAATATAAATTACATTTACAAGACATAAACTTTGTATTGAGATACATTTGCTCGTAAAACTTGATTAGAGAGGGACTGGTGTACACGACTCACGAACCCGCATATCACAATGAAGGTGTCCGTGGCGCTCTCTTAGGCGAAGTGGTGTAACTTGAACGATTCGCACGTCAACACAATTTATTGTACAGTTTAAATACTAAATATGCATTTGATCTGGGCTGTCCTGAAGGCACTACAGCCCTGAAGAGGACCGCGATTTGTTGGTCGAAACGTCGGCACCTCAGCCTTCGACGCGGCGTGACCCGGACAGCCAAGATCATGTCTGGCCGCGGAAGCCTACGACATCATTTGAATATGAACTTCGCTTACAAATCTTAAAGAAAACAAGATATCAAGCACATTTTTCGTAAATTATGAACGAGAAGAATCAACCGTAATCTTATTGTGGACATTTTTACCGATCGGCGTGCCATCTTTGGGATGGCCACTGTACTGCACGGGTTACTACCTTGCTGATCCAAGTTTATTTAGTCGATGTGTTTCCGATCCTTGTCGGTGCCATATGTGACGTTCCTGCATTCTTTAATGAAAAAATAAATATTGAAATAAAAAGATCCCTGGTCAATTAGCAGCAACAGCAAGAGCGTGCGGGGGCGGGGCGGGTGTCCGCCTCTGCCAGGCGCAGCGCTGCACGCGCCGCACCCACAGACTAAAGAGGTATGATACTTTACTCCACGCCGCACCCAACAGCAGAGGAGCGGAGCGCAGTGAAATGAAGCGAAGCGGAGAAAACCCAAGTGGGGCGAAGAAGAGAAGAGAGGAGCGGGGCAGTGCGAAGCTCAGAGGAGCAGTGTGGAGTGGAGCAGATTAGAGCGCAAAAAAGAGGAATGGCATGGAACGAAGAGGAGCGGAGCGAGTCCAAGATTACAACACTTTCTATTTATTTTTTACTCATTTCATTATATTACTCTCATTTTATTGTGTTTCTAAACTTTCAATTACGTACATATTAGTTCATAAAAGAACATATTATATTTCATACGTTTTGTCTCAGGTAACTGTTGATGATGTCTACGTCACCGAAAGCTGCTCTTGCATTAAATAATACTGGACAACGCTTCCCATTCTTTTATTTGGACAACTCACTAATAAACTAATATCAAAATTATTAAAGACGAAATAAAGTAAGTAATCAAGAAAAATATTATCTCTGAAAGAAAAGAAAATAACTTTCGAAGTCGTGTCAACGGAAGTCACTGGTTACGTTCCCTTCATTTAAAGTGAACGAGATCTTTGATATAGTGCTTTACAACGATTTAAGATTAAACTCTTGTTTCAAATGTTTCCCAGATTAAGAGGTCTAGGTTTGACTATCGTCGGCGGTTTTGCGAGACCAGCTGAGTAGTTGGGTCCAGATTCATAACAAACAGAATGAGAATTTCTACACGTCGGCTTCTCTGATCAAGGTTTATGGACACACGGCGGGGCAGCAACTTCAACAGCGGGCCACGCACAGAGCGAGATCCTTCCTCTCTTATTTTGCCTCACTGCCACACTAATGCTAGGCATGTGGATCATCCTCATCCTCCATACGATCCATCACTCTCAAGTACGAGAGTACGCTGATGGCAGGTCAAAATTCAAGGATGGTCGTAGATGCGGGCATTTTTTAGGGAACGTGTACGAGAAAGTGGTACATAATTTTCTCTACATCACCTATGTTACAAAGGAAAAAAAATATATAGTAAAAGCATTGACATCGCCCATTTGTATTTAACTCTGACTTTAACCTTGAAGTACATCGAACGCAGTTACAGCTTCCACGGCCAATTCATAATTTTGGAAGATGCGGTAAATTCCAAGTCATAATGATCGCTTTCTTGTGATATCGACGCATCTTGATAGGCGAGCACACGATATTAGCTTTAGAGCAGAGTATACTTAAGATTTTCTTCATGATGGGCTGTCTCCTGCCAGATCTGACGTTGCTGTAAAGATAGAGGGATCTTTCTTTTTTTTGGGGGGGGGGGGTGAATTTTTGTCATTTTTTTCGTTTCGTACTGATGGGATAGTGATATAACCGATACACCTTCTAAGCGTCATTATAATAATAATTATTATTATTATTTTATTATTATTATCATCATTATCATTAACTATTATTATTAATATTATTGGTGGAGCGAGTTGTTGGCGGTGGAGGTAATTTACGGAAGACGCAAGGATGCTTACGAAAGGTGAACTGACCGCGCCGAGGCCCTTGGGGTGCTTTCGTGCACCCAGGTGCGGGCCCTCTTTGGGAGATTGTGGGTGCGTGGAGAAGGCAGGCTGGATGGTGGCCAGCCAAGTGGGGCAGTACGGGGCGGGGCGTGGAGGGGGGGCGGGGCGGGGGGGCGGAGGGTATCGAGCGATCCCGGCGTCTGTGGGTCACGGCGCACGCCGCGCCCCGCCCCGCCCCGCCCCGCCTTGCCTTCCCAGTCGGCTACGACCCGTCTCGCCCCGCCCCACCCACTAACGTACGATCCGATCCGTCCCGTCCGGCCTTCCCACTTCGTCCAGCTCACCTTGTCCTCTTCCGCCCGCCCTTTCCCCAAATCTCACATTGCGTGCATTCATCCTCATTTCACTCAGCCACCCCTTTCAAAGCACCATTTCTTAGAACACACGGTTTTTGGCTTCTAGAATACATTACAATGTGAGATAATTTGTTTTATAACAAGTAAGTCACGACGCTTCTGACTTATCTTACTTCCCGAGTAATTTAGAGCGAAAAAAATAACTGAGCGGAACTTGAAAACGCAAGTTTCTATTACAAGATGGCTAAATCTAGAAGAATGGGAAAAGTCAATTTGCAAACGGATTCAACTTAACTTCATGTACAATAATTGTGATTATGTCACTTATATAGACAAAATAAGTGTGATTGTCAATTATCGATATGATTTGAAAATAATCAGCATTTTCTAAATTATATTACAAAACATACGAAACCCTGACGATTCTTAATTTTCTTTCATTGTTTCCATTCTCGCGTAACTATCGATCTCGTTTAACATTCTCCCATCCAGTCAGCAACGTCTTCCCGGGGTTTCTTTAGTATCCGCTAGGGGATCCTGCATCGCCCACAGCATCGTAATTATGTCTTAAGGGGCCCGATCAGGACTCAGCTTTAGGACTCCCAAATAATACTGAAATACCAACATATGTATTCGAAATGAATACAAAAGAAAGCTATATCATTTTCAATTTTAAAAATTAAAAAAGTACTTCAAGTTTTTTAAATCCACATGAAATTTAGTTGAAAACATTGGGGGGAGGGACAAAAGCAGCGTTGCGCCTGCTTGTATCTTAATCCACCTTCCATCGCCCACAACAGCCCTAAATAGTAGTCTGTCGCACGTAAACAATGGAACCCCGCAAGTGTTACTACAGTACGGTCCAAAATATCCTATCTATTTTTTTTCGTAGAATGCAGAATATAAATTTTAAAGTATTTCTCTTTTCTCACAAGAGAGGAATATGAAAAAATTACATTTTTCACCTTCTCAACCAAAGACTGAGCTGAGGCGAAGCATGTGATACATCGTATGCTCTTTTCAACGCACATTAGAACGTATGTTTTTAGAAAATATGTTCATTGTTAAATCCCAAATGCACATGTAATAGTCGACAGTCGACGTACCTTAAGACGAGTCAACTAGGATCCATTCTGTGGCGGTGGGACTGCCGTGAAACAGTTTGCATCGTAAAGGAGTGGCAGACGGGGAAGTTCAGACTCTCCACACGATACAACCGATGGCTGCTGTAGTGACGTCACGCTCTCACGGGAAGGGGAACAAGGGACTGCACAAGTGAGGTGGGGTGGGACCGTTGTCCCAGCCTCCTTGCCCTCCGCCACGTCAAAGTACATTGGGCGCGTGGACGGCGAGGAATACGTACAATGTTTCGCATTCATTTCACAAACACTGGTTAAGCAATGCTTTAGCCGTTTCACTCTCCATTATTCTCTTTCCGTCAGGGGACAATGTTCGCATAAAATCTATGTATCTATGCAGCTGAATGCCAGCATTTTTTATTCTACATTTCTGACACAGCAAGGCAAACGCAAATGCCAGAAATGTACACTTTGAAACCTCCTTTTTAAGAAAGATTATTTAGATGCATAATTTCGTGATTAAAATGTAGACTTTTGGAAGTTTAATTATGTGTGACGAAAGTAAACAACCTTTGGGGGAGACTTTGAAATTCGCTATTTAGGGCCTGTCCGTATACAACCATCACATAGCGAAAGATATCAGGAACTTAAGGATGTCACCACTCGCCCCTCCCCCGTGCAAGGCCGAAGGGCAGGGGTGAACGACCTGCGGCTGGAAGGGCCAACACTGTATTGGTCTTCTGGAAAATAAACAATACAGATGCGAGCCCAAACATCACACCGAATGGCATATCCTGAGCTGTTCTTGTATTCGTATTTATGGCCTCTGTCTGCTGTATTCGTTATCGACTGTCTTCGTAAGTAAAATTCTATAGAACCCTTAAAAGCGTTTCTTCGCTATAGTTTCGTATCTGGATCTCAAGCGAGTTTTGACATGGTACTGATGACACTGTTGAATAGTAACTTAAAATATTAAGTTTGTTGATTAAAGTGAAGTTGGAGATGTGTGGCCAACAAAGAGGTTGCCGACCCCTGCCGCAGGGCGGTCGGGGGCCAGACGCTCCCAGCCCAACTCCCGGAGATCGATCTCGCTCCGGGGACGACGTCGGAACCAGCGGCCAACAGGCATCCACCCAGCATGCCATGCCTACGAGTGAGAAGGAACTTCGAAACCGGTATTTAGGGGATCCCATAATGCTCATATTGTAACACAGAACGGCACATATTATTTTAAATATAAGGAAGTGTTTAAGTGAATATTGTTTCCTATTCGGCCATAGGCGTTCAGCGAAACTGATTTGCCCATATTATTCATTCAGGTGCCAGTAAAGTTCATCAGTTCGGGCATTTATTTTCCCTGAATTACGTGGGTAAAAAGTCATTTATCATTATTACATAAGAAGTTGAATTAAAATAATTGGCGAACACGGGAGTGCTATCGAATGAAATAAAAACAATGTCTGGGGACTAACAGATTCAGAAATAGTTTCTACACTGCCGACCAAGAAGAAACCAGTTAAAACAGAAGACCTCGAAGAGAAATACTTTCTTGGGAAGCCAGGCACTCACGTTAATGCGCAGACTATCATTTCCGGTTTTCCAACATCAAGTCTGTGTGTAGTGAAGTTTCCTCTTATTTTTACATCCGCACTCAATGTTTTCTTCGAGACCCACACGAGGAAGTACAGGAAACACACGCTTCAGACGAGTATCTCTTGTCCTCGACTATTTCGGATGAACATGTGGACGTCACATGCCAGCTTGTGGAGCTTATGGTCATGACGCGACAGAAAACTTTGTAATGTCCGCGAATAGATCCAGGAAAAAACAGCGAGGAGATGAAGGGGGTACAAAGCTCAATAAATAAATATAGTTCCATCTAAGAGGGGAATCCGCACGCAAGACTCGTCTTCAGTTTGCCATCATCAATATTGGCTAATACTTGCGACGCACTCTACTACTATCAATCCCGTATTGAATCCCTTATTGTTATGGATGCATAAAAGCATTGAAGGTGGCGCGTCCACCTGGGCAGCGGCCGGTGCTAGGGCTCGCCACGGCAGCGGAAGCAGCCTCCGGAACGCGAGCCCCAGGAGAGTCGCTGCTAGAGACGTATTTAAGGAGCCACGGGCGCCGAAGTAGACATACTCGTTTTGGGAGTGTTTGTGGTTATATGCAGAAATTCTGCCCACGTCGGCTGTGCCCGCTACTGGATATCTACTTGGACTTTGGTGATTTCGGCTACGAACTGGCAAATCTCCCGGTGACGACAGTGCTTGCGACTATTGGTACATCTCCTGGGTATATCGTAAAAGGCAATGTTATCAGTACGAGTTGGAACTCTGGAATTGTATGAAGTGCACAATAAACATTGTTAACTTTATTTTTGTGTTTTTTTTTTTACATTACACTTGTAACCTTCGTTTCTCGTATGTAGTTTGAAGATTATAAAGCATCAAGTATTACGTGGCAAATTAAATTTCCTTTCAATTCTACTCTACCGTTTTCATACTCACAATCTACATGGTAAGATCTTATGGGTCACAGATTTTAAAAAATACTTGTAGGAAAATTAGCTTGGTACACGAAATCCAAAATGCACAACTGGCGAATTGTTTGCGATGTGGCAGCCATGAGACACACTCAGCTCGCGTATTTTTTTTCACAACTAAACATAAAACTAGATGGTGCCTTCTTCCGCACAATCATTTTTTAACACATTCCAAAAAATTATGATCCGCCGTAATTGCGTTTCCGTGTTGCGCATTGCACAGGCCACCGCCCTCTAATGTTTCGCCCTGCGGTGCAACAGTGCACGCTTTACCCTTCTCTCTGTGGCGCGTGCGAACGGACGTGATGTGGGATGGGTTGTTTACACTGCGGTCGCCACGACAACGCCCACCGCTGCCCCACTGCCTCCGTCACCTTCGGCGGCCACGCGGTGACGCACCTAAACAAACGCCACAAGCTCCCGCTCACAACTTCAGTTCGCGCTTAAAAAGGAGTTTTAGACGGCCACTTGTAAAAGCGGTTCTTTCAGTCCACGCTTAAAACGTTTTAGAACAGTCACTAGGGTCAAACCATTTTAAATTGTCCAGAATTTAATAACTTGGTCGTTCGACCATAAAAAATTGACCATAAATTCCTTGTCTTGACTGTTCAAGAACATATTTAATTTATTTTTATTGTGTCTGGTTTACAGATGGCGGTAATTTTTTTTTTTTTTTACGCCGTGCGCCATTTTTCGCGTTTGTAGACATTGAACTCTTTTCAAAATTATTCAGCTCTGGGTTGTTCTAGCATTCTAGAATAAAATGCATTGGATTCAGTATACTGGAGCTTACAAATAGAAATATTTACCTACCTTCTATGTTTTTATTTGAGAAATATTTGCAACCAAATCTATGGAACGCGAATGAACCAAGTTCAATTTTCAGAGAGTAATTTTTCAAAGAATGAATAGAATCTCTGCCTTAAATTTTTCTGTGCTTTTACACATAACAGTATAGTTACTTTTTGTAACATCATTGGTTTGTAACGTACCTCTTGAAAATTACACCCTCTTAAAAATTGAAATTTTGGATTTTTTCCAGTTTCAACTGTAATATTTGTTGGGGGACCAGTTAAAAATCTGAAAATTGCACACGTACTAAATCGCTATGATACCAAATGTCAGTAAAAATTTCAACTTCGACACACGTTGACGAATGACACAGGGAGTAAAAGTGATTTTATTTTACTCGTAGGATTGTGCCACTCTGCCTCGTGTCGCAACATTTCCTCTTCGCAAAATCAACTGTCACTTTTGCCACTCGTATCAGAAGTAACTGTTATTGGGCTGCGTTGTCTAAAAGATCGTAGGCAATTACGTATTGTGTTGCACCATTTATAACGGTCGTGATAGAAAACAATTACGGACTGGTTTGTTCAAATTAATATAGATGTAACTGAAATGTGTATTTTTTGCATTGAATTGAGTCCACCCACAAATCTGCACAGGCATATCCATTCCTTTCCATTTGCTAAGTATCAATTCTTCTCCAACAAAAGTTGTCAAGGCCTCCATTGACTTTTTAATCCTAGCAGCCTCCTGGCATGGAAACAATACTCCAAACAGTCTTAATTACACTAAAAAGCTCGAAATCAATAGTCTGACACCGCGTCTTGATGACTTCAAAACGATAAGAATTTATGTGAACACTACCTACATTATCGCAGATTTACATTAAGGTATTACTCTTTCTGAAAGAGCTGCGGTCTGATTCAAACCCGGTTTATAATTTAAACCCGGTAAAACTTTACTAAAGTCGGGAAGAATGTATTTAGAGATGCGCATAAAGTAATGATATCGTCATTTCGAATGGAATCATGAATGCGATATATTGGATGGCCTTTAGTTCCGGTTGTTCCTTTAGTTCAGTTTACATGTGATATACGTGCTTGCCTGTATGATATGCCGGAAATAAAGCGCGAAGGTACAAATAATGCGAGAAAGTATGTGCTGATGTAGCACCACTAGTTAATATAATTCTCCAACATTTGGAATTTTTTTGCGGCGTAAAATAAAATGATTATTTCTGCATTCTTTTTTTCTGAAAAATACATATCCTTCATAATTTAAGACTCGCCACGTGCATACAATTCACATTATGCTCTTCATTGAAATAACGCACTTCTCGTCCTCAAATTCTTTCATTATCTTATCACTGCTTCCATGATGGAACTAGGCGACACTACCTTTTTCTTGCAAGTGCTATCAAACTCGCCAAGGTAACATAATACTTTCAGTTTTCTCAGTAATCGTTCACATCTTGTCATACTTATAGCGAGACTAATAAGACGCGAAGCGTGGTATTAGAGTATTTAGTCTAACGTGAGACGAAATATATTTTTCTTCTTGCAAGGAAAGAGTTGAATCGATACTCTTAAAATATCCAAACGATACTTCTTGCCCAATATTTCACGTTGACAATCGCTGATTGGTTTCATACTAATTATATTTATAAGTGGATTTTAAATTCGGACGCATTGAATTGCTGGACATGGAGCTGCTCTGCGACCAAACCGCGGAGTCGAAAGCTGTACGAAATATGCGTTTTAAAGAGTTTTTGGTGTTGTTGGCTTTTTATACCCCGACGTCTCACAGCTGAACCATCATAAATCCACAATCGACTTGCTTTCATCATCATACCTCCGCTGTCATTCTCTCGGTAAGAGACCATGGCAAACGCCCTCCGTGCTCATTTGTGCAGGAAAAGAAGAACTTAAATGTGCCAATCTCCTCTCGTCTACAGCCAGCAAGTGAGTGAGGGCGGAACTCAGCATCATGATCATCAAATTAAATTAACAGATTGATATTACAGTTAGCAAAATGGGCGCTATCACGTGTTTGGAGCGGGGGTTGCCAAAAAGGCGATCTTGAGAAAATAATTTTTATATTTTCCAAAAATACACATTGTTGGTGTAAAACATTAATTATCGTATATACTATTAATAGTAAGAGACAGTAGGTGAAATGAGCTTAACGAAATTTGCGTGGTTAGACGGAAGAGCAGGCCTCATGGCCCGTGTCTCGTCACGTAAAATAAGGCATTCATTCATTCATTCATTCATTCATTCATTCATCCTACGTTCACTACATCAATATGAAAACAGATTTGAACTGGCTAACCATGACGTTTCACGACGAATGAGTTCGAACCTGTTAATCGCATCTCCGATTATTTGAGTCTGTCTGTTGGAATACGATTTTTGGGATATCGAAACAAAATTAACATAGTAGTTCGTTAATTCCCTATAACTTCTGAAAAAAAGCTCAGAAAATGGGCTTTTTCTAGTCAATTAAACAAAAATAATTTGAAAGCATTTACTTGTACGAAATCATGCATTAGATCTTAAGATCCCATTGATAGAAATTATTTCCAAAAATAAAATTTAGCAAAAATCAAGTGGGATCATTAACTGAGTAACCTTTGAAAACCAGGAAATTTGGTAAAACGTGAAAGGAAAAATGCGCAAAATATGTCGCATGTACAGTTGGCTGGATAAAGTAATGCTTCGTAGCACAGTGTGAATGCTGCAGCATCGCGCTGGCGAAATGAGCCTCTTATCAGCGGTATCCAGAGCATGTGCGCTGATACTGTTCCCGCTAGAGTGATACCTATTATCTGAGGGGAGTCGGCTCCCATGTCAATCAAGCAATCGCGTCCGTCGGGCAATTAGAAGGACTAGCGTCTATCAGTCTCCACTGGTTCATTTAAATGCTGCAAGTCTGAAAAGAACACAATAATATTGATGCTCTCCCCCAAAAAAGTTCCCACTGACAATATTCAGTGAACATTTAAGAACACTCAAATTTTGAAGATTCTTGCTTGTTACATCACAAAATGTGTACGTGCTTGTTTGTGCGTGTATGAGACAGGGAGTGTGCGCGAATGCATATGTGTGCGTGTGTGTGTGTACTTCATGCTGATATTGCAAATGCACGTTAAAAGGATTTCCTTGCTCTCAAAAACTCGAGAGATTGAACGCAGTCATCCTACAGAAAAAAAGTCTCGTTTCGTTCACAAGCACCTGACAGTGAGAGATGCTTCACGCCCCCAGGCAGGGGAGCGGCATCGAATTTCAATGAACATTTATAGGATATTGATTCATTCTGAACATATCAATACAATGAAATTCTCTATCGAACATAAAAGGAAAGATTTTCTGCTATAATATAAATGTATAGATCAGGAAAGACCGATCGAATGAAGCAAAAATGTTCGAATAACGTAAAATTGTTTAATCTTGTATAAATTATTTTGCTTGTTGAACTCCATTGTACTCCATATCTTGCTTCGCAATACGAAACCCTAATGATAGTGGTTTTCCACAAAGGTCACATACGTAAGTGCACCTTTCCGGCCATACTTCTCGCAGAATGAATAAGTCGAAAGTGCTGCCAAACGCAGTTTCATTTTGAACTTCACTACATTTCTGGATAATTCTCCAGTACTCGATGCAAACAATTTTCACATTTAAATAAACGTGTATTAGTCTGAAGGTAAGTGAATAATCTGCGTAATGTTCTAAAAAGAGTATAAGGAATTAATCATATAACGAAAAATGATCGATACGTTTATCATCAACTACATTAGAAACGAATGTTTAAAAATACATTCGAAACAAGATACTCACCACGACCTTGAATGATTTTCTGGATCATACGCAAATCTACTAACAGCTACTCACCTGCAACAAAGAAAATACGTAATGTTGAACAATTATCTTAATAAAATTGTTTGCCTTTGATTTTAAAAAGCTTTCGTTAGGTAAGATAATACAAGTATAGTTATATACACAATTACATAAACTTATAAAATTGTTTTTATTTTTTTTCTCTCTATCCGGTTAAACCTTTCCTAAAACTATTTCTATGATACTTTCACTGAAAGGTGGAGGAATTTTTTGGTACATCAGTAGGCTGCTTTCATATAACGAAGAATATTTGTTGTTTTTTCACACATATACAATCTTAACAAAAAGTTCCACACTTGACCTTAAAATCAAAGAGAAAGAAACTATCTATAAAATATTCTGAGAAAAAAAACTACCCCTTTCCCTTACAGCAGAATTTAAATGTGTACCGCAACGTACGTTTTCCACAAATATTTCCAAAATATTGTTGAAATCGGCAAAAGTGCATCAGACTTTTCAAAAAGCCCATAATTTTACATCCGAAAGTCATTTTGTGCATCTGCGCTAGTCCAATTCAAGGCCGAAGCCGCAAATTATCTCTGACGGGGAAGATGGGTGGGGCTAAGCTGTGAGGTGAGAAGAGGGCGCGAGGAGAGGGGGTCGGAAAGGGTGTGAGTGGGTGCAGCGGGTGTGAGCGGGGTGAAGCGGGTGGAAGCGAGGTGGGGCGGGTATGAGCGGGGTGGACGGAGGAGAAAAGGGGAGGTGGAGAGGGTGGGAGCGGAGCGGAGAGAGCGCCGCGAAGCAGTGGCAGGGGGCGGGGGACGAGTATTATTTTCGCTAGTTTTTCGATAAAGTGTTTCAAATTAAAAGATGTGTGCTGGTCACTCCCATTTATTTTAATGGATATTATTTTTATACTTTTCTCAATTGTTCGTTATGGCCTTTTGGGAAAGTTCACAAAAAAAATTCACATCTGCAAAGGCGATTCTTAATTTCGAGTACTCGGATAAATCCAGCCTGATCTTTCGAAATTCCGATTTCTTTTTATTCCTGTATACATGTGTGATTGCTGCTTAACAACCTCCACTGTAATGGTGGTGGTAGCGACAGTGATGTGATCGCTGATCAGCGAAATAGGCAATTAATGAGAGACATTTTGAACCGAAACAAAAGAAAATTTCAAGACCGTTACGCCGATCGAAACAAGTATTTCAACGCGATGAAAATTAAAAGAAATTCCCCCAAATTTGAAAAAACTCCCACTTTTTTTACCAGAAAATAATGTTGTGAGGATTCGCATACTTTTATTCACTAAAACTTGAATTGCACTAATTGAAATGTCCTTCTGTACTGTGGGAATAAACTACACCAAAACGTCGTCGTTGCCCAAAAGGAATAAGTGTGATGACATGATCAATTACACGCCGGAAATTGGACTAGCACCACCTTTTTTTTACCGTCCTTTGAAACATGCAAGGAAAACATTTAAAGAAAAAATGTTAGCCGTTTTTGAGAAAAATCATTGTTGGAGAATTGCCTAATCACGCGAAAACTACACATATTTTCGAGAAATTGTATAAGACCTTACCCCCGCTTTTTCCTTACGTAGGCCAGACAATAAGAGATTTTCCTTCGAAAATTCGCCGTTTTCCGGCGCAATATTACAATACTTTCTCTTCTTACGAAATGAAGCGAGGAAGTAAAATGTGGAAGAATCGCAACCAACGAATGGAACACTTGCCCAATAGCGTCGCAAGCAGGCAAGTCTGTTTCCTTCCTTAGGTCGCACTTTTCGCCTGCCACTTCTCCCCGTGGTATTCGCCTCGGTATTCAAATCCACAACAGTACCATCAGAGTTATCTTGTTAGGTCATGGGGTGTTAGCTTATCCTGACAGTGAGGACATGACGGGGAAAACGGATCACGTGAACTCAGTGACCCTATTTGGCCGTACCGCTCCGGTATCCGCCTTGAACGGATCGTCGGAACGGCCAAGCAGTGCAATCAGCTTCAGACATTCCGATGCACGCAATAACCTAAGTGGCTTATGCAGAAAACCAACATTAGCGGGGCCTCGAATTTACGCCCTCGCTATCTTGGAAGCTTGAATTTACTGGTGTTGTCTCTTCGGTTATATCAGCCGTATTCTTTTCGACATCCATTCAAGCCAAACTAAATTGGGGCGTGGTTGGTAAATTACACGCAGGAATGATTGGCATTCATTTTGCACATTTTGGGTAACATTCCCCGGAGTCGTTTTACTCCCTATAATTTTTCACATACCGCCTACTGGAGAATGTTGGCATGATAACGAAGAATATATCTAGCCAAGAATGCAAGAAAGGTACATTTGAAACCTTCCTTTTAAAAAAGTATTATGTTACATGCATAAGTACTATGCTTGAAAAATCAGTCTATTGATAGTTTAATTAAAGTTATGAAAGTAAATAATGCGGGATCTTTGAAACTCGGTATTTACGGCCTGCCCGTTTACATCCGTTTAATACGAACATCACTCATAAGCATTCTCATCTGCTTTCCAACACGATTTGTATCTGTTCTTGCAATATTCTTTTTACAGACGACATTGAAAGAATGTAAATCACTCGTAACACCAAGACCCCATCCGGTGAGCTGACGCTGAGGCATTATCAGCTGGCGCTCCAGCCCATATGGCGGAAGAGTACATTTCCGGGAGCGATGCAATCTTCGCAATGTGGAAGCTCAACTGTTATGAATCCGACCTGAACGAGCCTGGAGGGAATGTGCAGCAGTGGGGACTCGAACGTTAGCCCTCTCGGAGCAGCAGCTGAGTTGCGAACTCCTCGTGGCGCCAGTGCATCGGCTTTGTGGGCCGTGCACCACGCGGAAGCACCGTTTGCGCACGTCGCCATCAGGCCATCGGGCCCGCTCTTCCGTCTGACCACACAAATTTCGCTTCGCTCCTTTCACCTTCTAGCGGAGAAAGAAGGTATCTCTCGGGCGACGAAACAGGCGATTTGAATGTAGATGAGAGGCTTCTTTTAGACTTGAGGATATTTTACATACAGTAAATCTACTACATGGGACAGCCGGATTTACCTCCCCTCCGAAGGAAGTCGTACGAAGGAATTTTTTGCCCTTAAACATCCACGGCTTCGGTCGGGTTTGAACCAGCAAACCTGGGTACAACAGCCCGGTACGCTCACAGTTGTACCACCGAAGCGAGAAACCACACTTATCAGCAGATATCCTCAAATTAATCGGATTTTCATTCAAATACGTATACACATTTTTCAGATTGCAAATATTTATGATCAAATTTTTAATTTGCAAGACGGAGAATCTAGTGGGAGATTATATATGAAAAATTAATTTTGTGACATTAAAGATAACAAAAAAATTGATTTTATTATTTCATAAACATAATATGGTCAGATTTTTAAACCTCGCAAATCTCATTTCTGTGAAAAATCATATTCAAATGCGCCCAGAGCCCCTAAACAGTTTGCGTATCATGTGTTTAAAAGCTCACAAGATTATTCTCACAAATAAGGACACAAACAAAAGAAAGAAACAACGATAGGAAGAAATAGATTGTCTTTCTAGTTGTTTTATACACTCCTGTACTCCTCCTCTACGTAGACTTTAATGGTTGTAAAATCTGACCAGTATACTCTGTGAATATGTGTGGTATTGTATATATGTAAGTCTTTGGACAATCACGACACATGGAATTCTACGCACTGTACTACATATATTCAAATGTCTGTAATTTCTATACACGCGCGTTTTAGCACATTGAATTTGTAGGAAAGTGACGTCATTATATATACTTTTGGACTGCAGTTGCCCGTTTTATTAATATTAGTAAATAAAAAGTTGTCACTTAAAGAACACAGACGTTAAAACTACAAGCTTACAACCTTTATGAAATTAGTTGACTAAAATAAACATGCATCTGACCTTCCCTTACACTTACCTGAAATGTTACCTACTTTTGCGGCATCTTTACTTCAACGGATAATTCAACATCGGAGGTTCAACTCTTGAGAAATGTTTATAAACACGGCTAAAGCATGAAGAAAAGGCTATTATGCACATACGTGCGAATTGAATTGTGTTAAAAATTTTGCATTTATGCAGCCTAAACGTCGAATGTAGAGCACCGTTCGGCGCTGCGGTGGTGTGTTGACTGGACGGGGTCATCTGCCCGGGGCGGGGCTGCGCGGCGCGGGGACGAGGCGGCTGGTCGCCGCTGACCCGTGGACGGGTCACAAGGGCGCCCACTTGCAACTCGGATGTAAACACATTACAAGAACTGCGCGCCTTCCTCCACGCTCTTCATCATTTCGGCTCTCGTGGCGCCTCCCACAGCATTTCCAATGAAGGCGATTTTCTTGGAGGACAAATTACTGTATTGTTATTATTATTATTATTATTATTATTATTATTATTATTATTATTATTATTATTATTATTATTATTATTATTTAAACCAGGGAATCAAAACATAAAATATTAAAATGTTCATTTGAAATAATTATTAATATTTCAAGACCGGTAAGTAATATTTTTTGACGAACAATTGATCCTTGAAAACGCATTGCGATGATCGCAATGGAAAAAAAATAAAAAAATAAAAAATCAATGATTCCTTTTACTATCTTGCTCACACTCTGTAGGAGAATGTATTGTAATCGTGCGCTGGAAAACGGCGAATTTTCTACAGAAAATTACTACCTCTAAACGTTGTGTAGTCAGAATCCGTGTTTTGTGGGTCCTTGATACTGAAAAATCGATTCATGGCAAAACTGTATAATGTCCGTCTCTTTGTGGTCAAAGTTAGCGCCTAAACAGTTAAGCCGATTTTCTGCATAATTGGTATTCCCAGATACATTTATAGGACCTCGAGGCCCTACGAGTTTGAAACGGATATTTTAATTTTTCGGATATTTTACTTTACATGACGCCTCAATTACATTTTCAAGTTTTTCTCAAAAAGGCTATCAGATAGTGTAAACGACGCTTAAAAGAATGGCGAAGGTTTCATTTTTGTTGAAATCTCTGAATTTTCGGAATTTGCAAAAGCTAGGAATAATGCGAGAAATATGTGCCATTGTAGCATACACTAGTTTACTTTATACATTTGTATTCAACGTGGATGATAGCGCCTCTTTAGACCTAGACTGAAAACGCTCTATTTTCCGCACGATAAAAAAATCCGTAAAATGAAAGTTTAAAGGTTAGCGTACCAAAGAAAAAACTTTTTTAGGAATATATTATCTCCCTTAAACGCGAGAGCTAGCGTGGAGAGTTGTCTCATGTACAAACTGATTCCAGATATGGTTCCTGACGATAGCGGATGTTTTTGACCATCTAAATAGCTGCGGAACAATATGACTGATTGCGTGAGAATTTTGGAGGTTAGGCTGTTTGCTTAGTGCAGGCCATCAATTTCAGACTGGAACAGCGGCGTCTCCTCACTCTGGACCTAGGGCGTTGGCAGTGAAGGAAAGTGTTAACCCTCTCACTTTTCTCGCATACATATTTAGACTAAAATTGATTTATGTAAACAAAATCCTGATTTATTTTAAATTATTATATTGGAAGAATGAGGGAAAGACGATCAAGAAATAACAACGATGAGGACGTCTTTTCTATTGCAAAGATTGTAATAATGCATTTTAAAGTATTTAACAAGCTTTTATTAAATGTATTTAACATGCTCGATGCTTTTCCCATTCTTCGGTTCTCGTTTAAAAAAATTAAATTTTGAAATATCAGGTTAGTACATGGTCGCTCATTGTCAATTTCTTGCCTCTTTTCTTCCTCCGAAAGGGAAGGAAAGCCATTATTTAAAACTTTTGTTCTAGTTTTTCACTATCCTTATCGAAAAATAACACTAATTTCATGAGTATCTAAAGGCTGCTGCGCGCAACAGAGAATATCACAATCATGGACACCCGCTCTCCAGCAGGTCACCGAATCGCGATCCAGCGCCTTGACACGCTTTGTCCTTGAGCGGGGGGACGTCGCGCGCATGCGCTGCCGCCTCCCGATCCGACCTGAAGACGTTGGAGGCATTCGCCAACGGCCTGAGCTGCCCTCGCACACTGGCTGCGTTGCATGGGCGCGCTAGTGCCGATCTATGACGCCGATCGCACGGAAGACCGAATAAATCTAAATAATCTAAATAAATTCAAAGGAAAAAATATTTTTTTTTATTTCCTCGGGCGTTGACGCACGACTTGCACATGGCTGGACTGGGGCCGCGCGCGAACCTTCCGTCTGTTGGAAGGCTGACCCCAACGCTGCCCGAAGAGCCTGGCGGTGCGCTAATTCCACTTGCGCATGTGACGCATTGTGATCCAGAGACTGCACAAGCACACAGCGTGTGCGGAAGTAGGCCAAAACTTACGCCGAGGAAAGAAGATTATTTCTATAACTGCTACTGCGTCATACGGGATGGAATTGTGTCACACAACTGTCACATGAAACTGTAACCACGAAAATAACATTAATTTTCAGGCGAGAGTAGATCGTATTTTTCAAAAATACTGCCGAGAAAATTGTGACTCTAGCTGAAGATTTGTTACACGTGAGATGTTGATATTAATCTGAAAAGGTAACAATAATTCCCAGAAGATTAAACTTCTCTTTCTCATTATTTATGGAAACGCCTCTCGAAAATGACGTGACCTGTGTATGTTTCTCTTCACTACGGTTTGCAATACGAGTTACATTTTCTTCGTTCTTGATTTTGTTCCTAAATTAATATTTAAATAATTTAAAAAGCATCACTTAAAAAAGTGGAATGAGGATCACCAGCTTGAGAGCCTTCTTGAGGGCCAGAACGAGCGTTGACGACTGCAAGCCGCCCACTCGCGGTCCGTGCCTCTCGGACCCGAAGTCTTTCTACAATTGCTACTGGCCAAATAAATGTCGTAAGTCCACTATTACAATAAAATATTGCAGAATTAGGTTGACTTTTATAACCAATCGAATAATTGATTGACGTTTCTGGGCGAGTAAATGGCGAAGGTCGTTAGTCTCGTAAGTGAAGTACTAGTTTTTCCTCGAGGTATGCATAGTAGTGTACTGCACGCGAGTGTAAATGTGTGTAAGGAGTCCTTACCCTTTACAGTCAATAAAAGTCAAGTCAAGAAAGAGGAACGAAAGATCGCAAGTGATCCGTGGCCCGTTTGTTACAGTACTGCTCCGGCTTGCGCCTGGTGTTGATCAGAGAAACAACGGAAAACCACCAATCAGAGCAGCCGGCCCCTAGAATTATCCTTCAAACTCATGAATTCGACCTACGTCGGTAGCTCAAAATTTAAAATAGTAATATATAATAAACTGCTCAAAATATCCAGTAGTGAATGTAATTTTGAATAGATTTCGGGACAGTCCAAGCCTCAGATCACCCGTGTATAGACTGGGCTATTCAGAAGAGCTCCAAAAATATGAAGCAGATTTAAAAGGGTTTCCTTTTGAAGTTACCGACCTCAGAAACCTAACTTGAGCCTCCTTGTGACGCAAAAATGGGGATTGAAGGGTCTATAACGAATCGCTTTCCGCTTGTGCAGGATGATAACGTGCATTGTGGTTTCTGCTGATTTCCTTTTAGCATTATCTACTATAATCAAATACATTGTAAAATCTAAACAAATTTGCTTTTAAAACTAGGAGTGCTTCAGAATGACCTAGACCTTCTCGTGCATTTTAGTCTCGACTGGCTTTTGGGTTTTCACCACTGTCTTACCGGTTGCATAGCAATCTGTGCGAAAAATACATTTATCCTTCACAGTTTCTCAAATTCTCACTCCCGTAATTGTTGAATTCCAATATGATTTTTAAAATATCATAGAGTCAACATGTAATAGTATATGCAAATTTCCATTGAATAATTTGGTATCAATTTTGAAATAAAAATATAAACTTTTACTGTACTTATTGTCCCAAAGAGAGCAAAAGTGCTCGCTCTCTCTCTCTCTGTATATATGTAAAAGAGAGAGAGAGAAAACCAAAACGAAATTTTTTTAACTTTCGTAAACACACACACTGTGTATATATATATATATATATATATATATATATATATATATATATATATATATATATAAAGAGAGAGAGAGAGAGAGTTTACGAAAGTTAAAAAAATTCGTTTTGGTGTCAGAAACCATACTGCCATGTGCTGCGTGGTGGTGGTGGCGGCGGCGGCGACAACGACCTAGTTTGCGCGTGGCGCAATCAATTTTATTTTCAAACAGACTTTTCGCGCGCGCTAAAATAGACCGAAGCGTCCGGCGGCGCAATTCGCTGACGCGCGCCCCGGAGCCGAACGCTCACATTCGCACTGCATTGGTCTTCTGCACGATTTTGACACTTCAATGTAATTCATATTATGGCCGTACCGGGTCTGTGTGCAATGGGTTGGCGTCAGGAAGAGCATCCGGTCGTAAAAACTTGATAAAAATGGAGTGTGTGGTATATATATATGTGTGTGTGTATGTATGCGTATGTATATATATATATATATATATATATATATATATATATATATATATATATATATATAATGTGTGTGTGTGTGTGTGTGTATATATTTATTTATTTACGAAATACGAACGCTCTACGAAAGAAAAAAATATCAATTTTCTCCCCGTCAACATTCGTATTTAATTACAAAATATATGAAGGTGTTTACTTCAAATAATGGTCGAGGTGACTTCATAACTTAGTAATGTATTATTAAATTGTATTCTATTAAAGTTTAAAAACTACAAATATTTCCAAACTATTCCGATTATTAAGTTTTCGTGTGAATAGTCCAATTTTTATCCATGAGCAAAGACGCTGTAATAACTCAAATTGTAACCCACACACTTGTGATAAATTGCATCCTATTTTGAAAAGTAGAGGTGCCTACAAAAGCACGTACTTTCTCGCAACAGTACCGGTAACGTCATATGATAATACGGCAATTTTCGTTTATATTAATTGAGCAGAGGCACAGGCGCAGGCGGGCGGGGCGTGGCGGGGCGTGGCGGGACGTGGCGTGGTGTGGCGTGGTGTGGCGTGGTGTGGCGTGGGGGCGAACGCCCGCGCCCTCCCTCCGTTCTCTGCCGACTACATGCGCGGATCGGTGGATGGGCACGACGCCTCAATGACCAGTTTCTACCAACTAAACTCATTTACTACTACTACTTTTTTTTATTATTTACTTCACCGTTATTTACAATTACCTGGAAAATAACACCATCAACATGAATGAATAATTCATAACAATTATGAATCCCTTTCTTCTTTGTCTTACCCGTCACCTTTACGCATTCCCGCGATCACCATCTTGAGCCGCAGGCCCCTCCGAGAGCGAATCGGCAGCCCCCCCCCCCGCCCACCAACCTTCGTATACTTCACAGACGGAGAAAGAGGTTGACGATTTAATTGTTCGTCTCCCAAAATGCGTTTGCCGTTAAGGACTTCCTATGCCTCTCTCTCGTCCAGAACAGAAAGGAACAGAAGGCAAAGGAAAGGAACGGAACGGAACGGAACCGGACAACGTCCTGCCCGAACCTGCCCCGCGCCTCACCGCGATGCTGGAGAGCAAATGCTCTGGTAGATCGTTTTTACAATAAGGTGCTCATCGACAACAAAAACACACACTGTGTCATCCACCCTCACTGTAACGAACTCATTCCCTGAACCCCATGAGGCACGGGATTCGTTTATATTGGCCAAGTCTATTTCACTTCACGTACCTATACTATTCACTTGCTTTATCAGAATCGAACGTGCATTTTTAGCTACATTCAATGCATGAATAAGCAAGACAATTTATTTCTGCGATATAGTTCCCTACATAATGCCCACACAAAAGTTTTCACACTTTCAAAGATGGTATTCCACTTCATGAAAAGTGATAAATACACGGCAACCCCAGACCGAACCAATAATTGCACCAAATTATCACAGGGAAACTAACAATCTCCCGTAATCATAACAATCTCCCGATTTCGATAAAAATTGAACAAATGCAACCCAAACGAACAATGTATATCAAATACTTCATGTTGATTAATATTCAAAGGGTCAAGAGTGAGCAACGATTTTCACAGCCTGGGACTAACTTTTGACATAAACATTGAGATAGCACAATTCGTGGATAATTTATCTTTGTTTACTTTACTGCTTCGAAATTTTTAATTTTTACAGTTTACGTTTTTAATATTCATATTTGAGATTTAAAAAAATTCAAACGATTATATATTAGTGAAGTAGTTAACAACCGCTTGTGTCAGAAAAAAATTAGTACCTTTGAAAATATAACTCTAAATTTGGTACCCGAATACTTTTGAGCTATCCAGAATCGAACATAACGAAGTAAGGAATGAAACTTTTACAACAAAATGTGCTTGTTTCACATTTTACACCAAAAGAATTGATTGCGAATATACGAAGCATAACTATGGTAGCTTACTGTTAAAATTAAAATATCAAGCAAGAGAACCGAGTGTAGAGAATTGTAACTATGTAGGGGAATCAAACTCGATTTAACATAGTCATTTACAAAATTAACGGTATGCTAGCGAGCCTGGCGCAACTAAAGTATTGACTCCATCTACATAATGATAAGATTCTAATCAAATAATTTACATAGATTTATGGTGAGGAGCGGGAGACATGATTAATTGTATTCTTGTCGATATCGGGCAATGAGAATAACTACCACATTAATGACAGTTATTTTAAGAGTAGACTGGAGATGATATCAATAAGCCTAGAGCTATGTTTCTTCTTATTAATTTTCAAAACGGAAAACATCCGTTCGTATAAATACGCGCATATTTGCCCCAAAACCGGAGTGCATGCTTCTTTTTATTAGAATACTTATCCGAATTCTTGAAGTACTGTGTATTAAAGATTTACTATTAAACTTATTAATATTTTAAATTACGAGGCCAGGTTCAGCAAAAATTGAGAGTCCTCATCATTTTTTTTTTCAGGTTAGCTGTGCCCTATGTTTTCACATGCGGAATATCATCGAGTGCTTGGTGTCGTATTTGAGATTTCCATAGTCTTTAATTCTGTTTCAAATGGCTGGATATAAGAATACCTTTGAGTGACGATCAAATCTTTTTCCTTCAGCTTGATTTTCAGCCCTTTCATAAGTTTAATCAGTTCTACTACGAAGGTAATTTTTACAATCGAGGCTTCAATCACCCTCATGGCCACCTGGTTTGCTTGCTTCATTATTATTATTATTATTATTATTATTATTATTATTATTATTATTATTATTATTATTTCGTGTTTCCGGGCGCGTCAACTCCTACGGTCATTCGTCCCGTAAGTGTAATGCTTGGTTTTATCAAGGGATGTGGTGGTGTCCACCCCGCTGAATAAGATCCGGCGCCGACCTGAAGTCGGCTTGCGGGGTTTTTCTCTAAACAATTATCTCTCTGAGCGGGGCACCGCCCCAGTCGGGACAAGCTCTAAGCTCCCGCCTGGTCTCTTGGCATGTGTGGCAGTGAAGTGCATGTAAATGTGTGAGCAACTAAGTTAGGATAGAACAAAGAAGAGGAAGAAAAGTGTCCCGTTTGGTAGGGTACTGCTCCGGCATTCGCCTGGTGCGGATCGGAGGCACCGCGGAAAACTACCGATCAGAGCAGCCGGCTGCTAGAATTGTCCTCCTGACACAGCGGCTGAATTCGACGTAGCTATCTAACTGGAGTGTCGAAAATCCTGCTACCGGTGGGACTCCAATCAACTGATTTGCTTTTTTCTATCATAAAAGCTACAATAGAGTCACGTAACTTAACACGTCACGTTACACGTAACACGTCCGAATTTCCGCGTTTTATTTGAAAATAAAACCTCTTAAGTTACTGTTACTTCACGCTAGTGGTACGCCAAAATTGCTGTAAATTTAAAATCATCCCCCTAACGTAAAGACGGGGCACCTCGCTCATAGTGTGCTAGTATAAGGTTACCACACGTCCCCACTTCCAGGGAACACTGTAATAATCTGAATAAGAAAAAAGACGTAAAAATATGTGAACATTTGGCTTAAAATGACCGATGTTATGACCTCAAAATATTGACGTTTCCTCCTGAGACACTGAATGATAGGGGTGAATGGTAACGCAAACACATCGTAAATGCGAGAAGAGAAATTGGCTCCCGGTGGGAAAAAAATGATAAATAACTCTTGAGCTTTCTAAACATTTGAACTTCTATCTACTGAATGTGTTTACTTTTCAATTATACTTTGTACCTTTCCCACATTTCTTTCAAGCAGATTATCTTAAGTATACAATGACGGGTAGGACTGACACAGGAAGGATATGTCTGACCTTTTCAGTTGACAACACAAATAAACATTAATAATAATAATAATAATAATAATAATAATAATAATAATAATAATAATAATAATAATTCCCGTGTCGCAGACAGTTGCGGCAGCCGTCATCTGCACCGAGGAGGCTGCAAGTTCGAGTCCTGCGTAGTCTTAGTTGTATTTGTGATTGTCCGTTCATCTCTCATCATTATTCTATCAGCTCATAATTCAAGGCGTAACAACCTTGTCTTACCAAGGGATACCGCCGACGGCTGATCCCCATAATGACACGCGTTAATCTCTGAGATAAATATATCAGGGCCTCGGAAGATAACTTGTAGCATGGTCATAACTGGCCGGTAGGCATATAATATGTATATTATGTATATATATATATATATATATATATATATATATATTACGAATATATCTTAAATCTGAAACTAAAGAATTCAATATTTGCATTATCTTAAACATTAATAACCTACACTCACGGTTTTAGCTTTATCGCTTGCAGATTGTAGTAACGAATACAATGAGAAGTAAACTTTGAAAAATATTTACTGTAGTTCCTTAAAACAGTTGCAAATGTACTTAAGAAAGCAATATTAGTACATATACCAATTTTATTTCAGTAACAACCGACATTTATTAAGATAAAATAGACTTGAGACAACATTCCATTGGTGTCAACAAATCTGCGTAGAAGAAGGGGGGGATTTCATTCAGTCGGCATCTAAACCAGCTGCCGATCATTTTTTTATAAGTCAACAGACTCGACCTACAACATATCTCTTACAATATTCACAGATATCATTTCCACACCAGGCGATTAGCAGATGCCAATTAAGGTATTGACCGACACGAACTTGATAACAAATAATTAGATACTAAGATTACCATAAACATGTGTAGAAGCATGTGTTCAAGCATGGCTATGTTGTTGACAAGTTTTCTTTTTTCCGTTAAACTCGTTTCTTTAATGACGTTTCCATTAAAATATGAATCGCAGTGTACACTGAGTTGTAGACTCTTCCTGACCAGGAAGGAGCTCCATATCGAAGTATTCCTTTTCTTTCGTTTCGATAGCGTTGCAGGGCATCAAGAACTTCCTAAACCCTTCGGCTTCATCATCTCGTGGTTCTAATAGAGAGGACAGAATTCTCACTCTCCTTTGGATCGGTCTTCGAATTGTCACTTCTCGCGAGGAAACACTTCCTCATCTGCGATAGATGCAGAAGAGACTACACCGTGGAGCATGCTCTCGTGCCCTGCATTACATGAAGGGAATGATCAGGCTAGCATTATTTTTATTCATAACATTTTGAGTGAGCACCTGGCTCTTTCCCAGAACTTTCGGTTTAGCACTAGGCGTGATTACACTCTTTTTATTAGTATTTCTTCCCTCATTTTATTTCGTATTTTACAATTATTTTAGCTTACCACTGTCCGAGTGGATAAATAGCGAAATTTGAGACGTGCGTCAATATCATTAAATGTTAAAGCCCCTCTACCTCTTTTGTCATCATCATCACAGCCGAACAGCGCTTCTGCCCTGTCAGCTACGCCTCACGTCCACGTGCTCACAGAACTGTTCTAGACGTTCGAAACGCAGCAAGCGCTGAAGCGAAGGGATTCGTCATTCGGCAATTACAATGGGGAGAGTGAGGGAGGATTGTGTGCGGTCCGTGACCCGTTTTCAAAAGACATTCTCGGGCTTTTGCAGAAAAATGTCCAGAGGTGACCAGGGAAACTACGTATCACAGCAACAGGCTTCTAGGCTTTCGATCTTCAGTTCCGTTGGCATTTCTAAGGGATTGACAGTTTGGAGTGAAGGAAAGCCCTTTTATTTTTCGCTCATTTCCTTCGGCCCAGGCGGCAGGGTTAGGTGCGCGGTGTTGCCAAACGAACATCGCGGGATGGCAACGGCGCGCGTTAAGGGGAAACGAGTCATAAACATAGTACGGCTTTTGAGAAAAGTTTATTTTTTACTTCATTATCACTGCTTGTTACTGCCTTCGATACGGAGCTACATGTACACTGCATAACTTACCTGGAAGGACAATGATTATGAGGGAAACATGAAAACTGTTGAATGATGCTACGTGTTTTCTTATGGAAGGAATTTGGGGAGGAAAATATGAAAAGGCAAACAGTCAACTAGTTCATCTAGTTAATTGTAACATCTAGTTAATTAGTAAGTAAATCTGAATCAATATTAGGTAAAAAAGAAAATTGTGTATGTACCACGGGTTAACAGATTCTGATGATCTCGGGTTCTTGGTCGGCGCTCGATCGTTCGAACCCTTATAACGCCCTTGGTGCATAAATAGTTCGCGTCACTTTCAATTGTAACGTGCGCATTTTTCGAGTGGCGACCTAAGTATCAATAGGGAAGCAGGTGCAATATAATAAAACCGTTACCAACAATACGTCCTGTTGTAGCACCGCTATGTAGTTTGAGTTGTGCACCAACACTGTAGAAGGATTTTACTAAGGATGAGCAAAAGTGTCAGTTTGCGTAACAAGTGAACCACATCACAATTCAGTATCCCTCCACCGCAACAGCTGTTCAGCTACGCCCCTTCGTAAAGTATTTGGAAACATCAGTATACAGAAGTCCCAAGAGTTTTGCTGAGGTATATGCACGTACGCGAGTCCGGGAAATATTTAAATTTAATTACGTGTGGAAAATCTCTGAACATGCTCTCACAACCAATAAAAGAAAACTGTCACGAATGTAATTAGAAAGAAAAATGATTGTAAGACGGAATCACGTGCAACGGTACGCATCTCGAATTCAAGTCTCCGTTTTAAAATAAACATAATATTTATCACACAAAAAGTAAATGTAATGTAATGTTTATACAAAAAAACAATTTTTACAGAAGAGAGCATAACATTTCACTATTTAATTTCAATTATTTCTCGTGGCGCACTATATTTTCGTCGGACGAGGACATTACACAAGGAAGCGTCGAAGCCATTTACAAGTTAGCCAACTGCAAACGAACGAATGCAGGGAGTCTAATGGGCTGGAGGACACAACGCCCACCGAACCGCCAGTTATGTTGTCAGATACACAGCTGTCATCCTTAGGAAAATCGTTGTATATGAATGGAGGTCTGTCAGCGCCGGCGGCCGGTGGCTTCCCCGAGGCGCACGCATGCGCGTGGCTTTCACTGCGCAATTACGAGCTCACTTTCACGCGGGGACGCGCGTCCGGCCCGCGACCCACCTCGCACGCCCACACTACGCGACTTAGAACATCACCATGGCCCATTTTATTTTTTCACCTTTATCCTAAGAAGAAGCTGTGCAACGCTCGAGGGAAAAGTGCAGGATATTTGACAGAAAGACGCATTTTCTGAGTCCCTGATATCGAAAGAGGGCATTTTTCTTGCCCTGATGTGTAGTAAATGACTTTGTCCAATATGTCGTATTGCTGGTCGTTAATACCGATAAAAAAATTCCCTGCGGTCTGTGTACATCGCTAGTACTACACTGACACCTTGTTGGATAAGACAATTCTGACTGAAATGAATATTAAATTCAATGTCACAAAGAAATAAGGTCACAACATCAAAGACATTTTCTGTGCGGTCACAATCGATTCCTTTCAAAATTACCTTTCTATGGAATTCGTGGTATTGCTCGATATTTGATATGGTCGTACCTTAAACAACGATCTCAGTAGGAATACTGTATTACAATAATACGAGTAGGATACCGTACGTAATACCGTATAAGAATGATTTACTCGCCTTTCCGATTCATAGCGAATTGTTCATCGAGTCCCTCAGGGTTCGATTTTAGGCCCAATTCTCTTCCTACTATAAGTAAACGATATGCCGTAATCGATTCGAAGCAGAGGGAGTTTTTTTACTGATGATACAATATTCTTTGTAATAAAGAAACAGTAAACAGTGCAACGTCAGTGATTTTAAAAATGATTTCAGCGGCTGAGGTGGCTCAGAGCATCAACTGATGTCACTACAGGACCTCTGATTGGGAGGTGTTGGAGTTCGAGTCCCAGCGACGCTGTGGTTTCGACACTGGCTAGAAAGTTAGGTCGATTCAGCTGCTGTCTGGAGGAGAATTCAAGCGGCCGGATGCTCTGATGGGTAGTTTTCCGTGGTTTCTCCGATCAACACCAGGCAAATGCCGCAGCAATACAAACAAATTGGGCACGGACCGCGCCTGATCTTTCCAACCTCTTCCTTGTCCTATCCTCATCCCTTACACACACACACACACACACACACACACACACACACACACACACACACACACACACACACACGCGCGCGCGCGCGCGCGCACGCACACTAACGTGCACTCGACTACCACGTCGGTCGGTGCCGAGTCTCACTATCCAGCAGCGGAAGAACACTGGCACCTCCCGTGATACAACATGCACTACACTTTTGACAAATGACTGACCATAGCTGACGCGCCCAGAAAGACGAAATAATCAGTGAAATTGGTTTCATAACAACTTAATAGAGAACATGGTTTCAGTTCAGTTTTCTATTTGAAATAATTGAGGGGTTCAGTCAGGTATTCGCAAGCCACAAAATGGTAACATTACATCAGAGCTGTTTCTAACTTTGTCTACTTTCTAAAATCAGAGGTTTAAAATGAATGCCAAAATTTTTACATAGAACTTCCTAGGTCATTTTATCACGCTATTATTATCTACTTATCTAACAAATATGAAAGGAGAGAAAAAACTAGTCTTCAAGAGTTATTTAGGATACTTTATTACTATTTCCGTATACTGCCAAAATTTCGCATTTTCACGTCAAGTAACTGGGCTCTACTAGCGTTGAACGCAGGGCAGGCGTTTGTGCCGCACGGCCTCTGCGATGCGCAACTCTGTCGGATTGTCCCTTTAATTGTGTCGCCCCGCTTTCAATGCGCCGAAGGTCATCACTAGAGACAGGATTTTTATGTAATTACATATTTTTCGCCTTTCTACCTAACGTTCTCAAAAACCCGTATCTTGGTGAATCGTCGCCGCACTAACAAAATATCCAATTTTTTCGTTACCGATTTTTACATGTTTGGAACTATATTGCGTATTTTGCTATTTTCACAAAATATGTTTTATTTGATCAATTTTCCTATATGTTAAACATTTTTTATGGATTTTTTAAAAATCTTTTTCCTCCATTATTTCTGAGTATTCTCGAATCGAGATGCGCTACGTAAAGATGCGGTCGGATGTTCTTACAAGTCCGGCGCGCTTGCTTCACTAATCTCAGTAGCGGGAAGACCCAGTCAACGACTGAAATAATTTTCACCTTTAGGTGTGAAAAGTATCACTGACGCTGGTTTTCGTGACTTTTAATTCCCGAGAAACTTTGCGGATTGCGGACGTATAACACTTCGATGAGAATTCTACACGCTGCGGTGATAGTTTGCAGGTGGTAGATATCGCCAATTTGTACGAAGGCTTCTATTGCGTCTAGTCTGGCTGCTAAACTACCGTCCTGGATAGCAATAGATGGTTTTATTACTGACAGGAAAGTTGTATAGTGCAAAATGTGCATCAACTCGTGCTCTCAAATTTATTTTTAAAACGTTTGTATTATTTTTAAAATTTGTTTAGGGACATTTTTGATGAATGTAATGTCGAATTAGGTAAATGTGTTTTATAATTAGTTTATTTTAATATTACATATTTATCCGATTTTACTTATTTATTACATATTCTCACTGTTTTATTACACATTTATGTACATATTTTGACGTTTCATACTACATATTTTTCCGGTCTCTAGTCATCACGATCCACGACTTCGGTAGCATAAACACGGTCTTTCTCGAGAAAGCCCGAGAAAAAAAAAGTCCAGGGGATTCAATTTTGGGCAACGGGCCGGTCATGCTATTGAGTCTCCTCGTCCGATCCACTTATCTAGAAATTGCATTCTATTCCCCAACTCCGCGATAATTATGTGTGGCTGCGCCATCATGCTGGTACCACATTGTGCCTGCACATTCAACGGGACATCTTCCAAAACCGAAAGGAGTCCCCGAGTTATAAAATTCAGATACTGAAAGCCTCTCAGCCAGTCAGGTAACAAGTGAGGGCCAATGATGAATTCATTCACAAAGTCAAACCATACAGTTTCAATGAATCACTCTTGGTGAGCTACGCAACGTGTAACATGTGAATTTCCTTCGTCCCCGCACATTGCGAATTACTAGATTCAATGCTTTTAAAACAAGCTTCATCTGTCCAAAGAACGTGTTACAGAAAATGCTAGATTTCCTTGCTTTTGCGTAGGAACTACGTAGAGAATTCAGAACGACGTTGGAAGTCTGTTCTTCGCAAATGCTGCACCCTCTGAAATGGAAAAGTCGTAATCTCTTCCCATGAATTGTTCTCCAGGTGGCGGACTGGGAAGCGTCGACCCTAAATTCAGTCTGTACATTACCTAAGGGATAATGCCCCGGCTTATTAGCAACGGGGACCGAATCATCCTGTGCAAGACAGCTGAGAAAAGGGTGGGGCAAAATCGAAAAGCTATTCCTACATTGTTTTAAATGGGCGTGGTTTTCTCGTAATTACGCGTTAAAGTAATGTGAAAGAACAATAGAAACTAGGAAATCATTATAGCACAATAAACAAACATTGGCGTTGTGGTTTTAGTGTGAAGCCGAATGGATGAACCGCTGGTTCGAATCCCCAGTAAAAGTGTAAGGAAGTTGCAATATTTCCACAGGGGGGTAAGGAATTACCAACAATATGAGAAAATGTGCTGTTATAGCACCGCTTGTTTGAAAATACTGATCTTCTGCATTATCGATGCTCATAAACAGATATTACAGAACGGACTGCAATATCAGAACACACAAACCTCCATTACGCACGATGCTGCGCATATAAAGTTCTCAAATTACCTGATTTTATAAGTTGCGACAAAACAATCGTTTCATTATGTGTACAAGAAAAGGGACGCGTCTAAAAATCATCCTTTCACAGGACAATGGTTTTATTCTGGGGAGAAGTATTTTATTTCTCAACCAGAGTCTTGTTATGTACGAGTATATAATACACGATCTTCTGAAATAACTTTATGAAGTGTTTAGAAATAAAAGTACTATTTTCTTATTTTTGTATAGTTTGGGAGGTTCTAGTAAATCTTCCACGCCCATCAGAAGAGCAAAGAACATTAGCTGACCGCTTCGGCACATCGTTAGCGCACAAGGGACGCGACCGGTCACGTGAAAATTTGTTTATGTCCGGCACGGCGGTTCAGGTATTTTAGTATCATTAGCTACGTGTATGTACTGGAATCTCTAGTTATAGAAAAATGTTAACGTTTTATAATAAATTGATCTCGTGATACTAATACAGAATGAGAGAACCTTAATAAGTTTTGTAAAGCTGTTTTAAGAACGTAGCCCATATGAACTCAATATTTAATAACGAAGATACATAGACTATTAATTTAACGAACAATATCGATTCTGGTATTTGTTGCAAGGCAGAAACACAAATATTTTAAAAATTATTACAAAAAATGAATAACAATTAAATTCACCATACGTCTCATTTAAAGGAATAGTTGAAAATCCACACCGCCCGTTAAAATATAATTGTAGTGTATCAAATTGGTACTGAACTAAAATGAAGAGTCCAACAGAGGTAGAAGCAAAATAACACCATTTTCTGCTGTTGTTGTTAGAGAATAACTTTCTTCTCCTTCGATCATTCTCCATAGACGCTTGTCTGAGGGGCGAGCCTGGCTTCCCACTACAGATACGACATCGTCAGCGGTTCTGGACATCGATTTTCAAAATTAAAATTTCTGTTATTTAATACATCGCCCCGAAACCATCCATGTTTTTTCAACCTTAACCAAACTTTTGGTTAAAGAACTGATTTAGAAATATTGTATCGGAACAAAAACGAATTTCCACATTCTAAAAGTCAATATTGAAAAGAACAAAAGAGAGAAAAAGTCAAAAAGTATAATTTATAACAATTGTGTTGTAGAAACTATGATTTCTAACAATCTAGTTTTCGAATTTCTCTCGAGAGCTCCAGGCTTCAAACCGGGTTTGTATAATATTCCTGAGAATCCCTAAAATTGTAAATTGATAGTTCTCTACCTTTTATTGCTGTTATTTTACTCGTACAGTAGTATTCCAAGACATTTTCTCAAAGGTGTTAAGAACTTACAGTACTACTTCAATAAGGATATACGATTCAATTACAGTACAATACGCAACTACTTTAAAGTACATTAAAGCAACATGCATTAATGTACCAAAATTAATTTTGGAAAGAAATTTAAAAAAACAGTTCTTCTGAAGGCAACATAATACTATGGCACCACGCACGGCGGACGACAACAGGCGGACGGGGAGGACTGAGGCGTAAAATGCTATTTTATCAACAATTTCTTGCAATGGAAGGGGTCGTTTATTATACAAACATTTGAAAGGGTTTCTACCATTAGCATTGTCTTAATCGTACACTTAACTATTGGAAATCTGATAATAAATTGTTTGAAACTTCAATCTTATGAAAGAATTCCTAAAATAATAAAAATAAATAATATTTACGTCATGAATAGCATTTAGTACATTTGACACTTTAACATGTTAACACCTTAGAGAACTCCCCCTCTTCATTTGTTATTAAGGAATCTACAGAGAACTGGATGGAGAAATATCAATGTCCTTCCTAAAGAAATGAAAATCTAGACAGCGATATTTTATTTGTTTGTATCCTACCTCCTTCCGTTTCCCAGTCAAGGAAATGACCTCGAGCGCCAGCGAGTTCAAATACGCGAGCGGAGAGGGGGGGATCTGGATTCGCGCGCCACCGGCCGGTGCGGTTATAGGCAACTGACCGACTTCCCGACAGAAGCAGGCAAGAGCTGGCGGAAGGCAGCGGTGGCGGCGAGGGATTGCACCATGACAGGCCCGAACCTATCACTTCCGCCTCCCCTGTGCTTCGCCAACAGCACACACCGATTCTCTAACACCTACCGCGCGCGAAAAAAAAGTCACTGACCGTTCGCTTTTCATACACATTTTGCACACGGCGCTACCTCACCGAGTTGGAAGTTAGTAAATCGAGACCTTTCCAGAACACATTGGGGTTTAAAACGCACGTCAAGGAAAAGTCTAAAAGAAAAATCTGCACTTCGGACCGGCACGATTGACTTATCTAGAGTATTTACACAATCGACTGACTAAACCACATCAACTATCAACAAGGTTTCCTTTCGAAGTAGCACACAAAGAATAATGACAATTCTTAGCCTATTGTACAAGTTCAGATGCGCGTCGAATATTATTAACATTAAAATTCCATTGTCCGGAGTGTTCGTCGCTGAAAAGTCATTATATTCAGTGTACATTTGACGAAAAACTTTTAAATGCTCCAAACATTTACTCGTCATATTTTATAAGCTTGGGGGCTGTCAATGTATACAGAAATGAGGTCAACGTCACTGTAACAATGTCACAGGACAACACGAAAATTGAAAATATGATACATCGAATTATAATTTATAATGATAAATACAAAATAATCATACATCTTTATTAAATGATTCATCATTTAAAAAATATTTGAAGACGAACGATAACCATACAAATTCCACAGGAACTGTCGTTTTTCATTTCGATGGCATTCCCACTATCATTGGCCAAACTCCAGTAGGAGCACTTCAGTCGACAAATAAATTTCAATATTCATCATGTATCTGAAGGTGACAGGTACAGGCATGCTCCAATTAGTTCCTGAGTAAAAACACTAACCTTAAGATATCAGCTATCACCAAAGTTGAATCCTGAACTCCCTGAGCTGTGTTTCACAAAGCACTGCACCAACTTGCAGCACCAAGAAAATCCATCCCGCATTGGCTGTGCACAAGAGCCACTCTGCTCCACTGTCTGTGACACACAACTAGAGATAAACAACACTTAAGATCTCTCAAACACCATTGTTGCTATCAGATGAACTGCAAATATGGCGAAGAATAGAGCCACTAATTCAAGGTTACTAGAATGATTCGATGGTTCGACCACTGTAGCGGACATTTTATGTCCATTTTGAATTATAATCTCTCAAGAACGAAATAAGATTATCTTTATTATAACTAACAAAATACGGTGTATTTCAAAGCTGTAAGTCGTTTTCGTGAAACAAATAACCTCGGTGAAGAATTTAATGATTTGTACTGAACAGGCGTAACCTCGAAAGAGTGCGCCACCAGCTGATTGTAAGCACGCATTCTACAGGAATGTGTTCAAACTACTACAATGAGTTTGTTGCCTGCTACAGATCTGGACCTATGGATTGATGGATACGTATGGACCAGCCGATGAAAATTTGTACTTTGTGAAAAGATTGTAAATGTCAATTAGTAATCTAGATATTTGAGCTGTAAATGTGCGGACGAATTTCAATGAAAATAATTACTTAATCTTGTAAACTAATGGCGGTTGTACAGCGCTTGAAACTGTGCACATTAAAAATTGGAAATGTTTTGGGATGCATCATTCAGTACGGCTGTGTAACTCATTGTTTTATGGAATACATTGCGGATTTTGTTGTGGTGAGATTTATTTAGCAAGCATATTACATTGATATGAATATTTTTTCTATATATTTAACTGTAATGTAATAATTGCTTGTTTTTAATGCAGTGTAATATTGTGCTTGTGACATCTAAAATTAAAATTGAGTAAATAGTATTACTTCATTTTATGTGCTATTCTATGTGTTACAATAATATGCATTATAATTGAATGCTTTACATTATTGTTTTAGTGTTCAGGACCATCAATGGAACCAACATTGTTTTCTAACAATATTCTTGTCACAGAACATATTAGTCCTAGATTCAAGAGAATAGAGAGAGGTGATATTGTTATTTCAAAATCTCCCAATAATCCTAAGCAGCATATTTGTAAAAGAGTAACTGGTGTTGAAGGTGACAAAATTAAAATTGGTTTTGTACAGCATATTGTAAGTAATGGTATA
Source organism: Teleogryllus occipitalis (assembly GCA_011170035.1). Taxonomy (NCBI): domain Eukaryota; kingdom Metazoa; phylum Arthropoda; class Insecta; order Orthoptera; family Gryllidae; genus Teleogryllus; species Teleogryllus occipitalis. The sequence continues at coordinate 134,586 of BLKR01000562.1, forward strand.
GAAAAGATATTATACTGTACATTGAGCTTGAAGTTTGGACTTGATAAAATTTAATTTTTCTGTTTAGATTCCTCGTGGTTATATATGGCTCGAAGGAGATAATCATAACAATTCTTCTGATTCTCGATTATATGGACCAGTACCATTAGGTCTAGTGCGAGGTCGTGCTGTGTGTCGTGTGTGGCCAATCAATGAAGCAAAAATGTTAACAGACAAAGGCAAATGGGGTGTTGTGAGATAACAATAAGTAAGCAGTTATTTGGTGCTATTTTGTAATCAGCTCTGTGTGAAATCATGATAATGTACAAATGTAGATATTAAAATCCTGCATGTTTTTAGTTTTAGTCCAAATTTAATTTAGTGTCAGCGTAATGAATAATGCAGTGAGAAATGACCATTTTTGATTCAATATTTATTTCATGTAATATTGACTTACATAAATTATGTTTTCTTTACTAAATTATATTTTTTTAATGGATTTTATGTACTCATTGTTCAGTGCTAAATGAAGGAACATGAATCTAATTTAAATTTATGCTTTGAACAAGCTACACAACAAAATGTGCATGTATTTTCAGAATCTGGAATAAATTTGATAATTTATTTCTCCTAGTATTTTATGTATGTGCGTTTTCTACATTGAAAATCATGTAGAAAATAAGTGCGAATGATATGATAATGAGTGAATGATAAAGTTAATTATGATTGAGAAATCTTTTTAATATCCTTTGCAATGTAGCAAGATTTTTTCCTGTTAATATTGTGTACATTGATTAGAAATGTTGTAAAGGAATACAAACAAAATATATCGTTATTAAGAAGTTGACTTCAATTAGAAATGACAGGTTAGAGGAAAATCCAAGAAAATATTTGAATCGCGCGCTTATAGCACAGATGTTGCATCTGAGTTAGGTCAATAAAAGAATTTAAAGAAACATACTCGACATTATACATAATATCATTCGATAAAGCCAATAGTAATTAAATAAAGAAGATAAAATCAATGGGAAGCAAACGTATTTCTAGAATAAATAATTACAAAGGTTTTCAATTGACTAACGTATTCAGAAGGACACATCGAGAAGGCAGTGGTCTCCCCTCTCCTGGCCTGAGAGCGACAGCAGCACTCCAAACAGGCGTCGGAAAATCGAAGTGTTAGTGCACTTGCCGGGTGGGCGGTAGCGGTGGAGTAAAAGTATTGACTAGTGTTGTGTGAATATCAGTGAGTGTGTTTGTGTGATCAAATGTGTGTTTGGACAGATAAGAATTGCTAGTTGAACAGGATTCCGTGGAATAGGTAAGTTATTGGCCTTTTCACGAGTTCAGTTTTTGTTTGTTTGGCAACATCAACTTGTTAAGCATGTATTGTGGGAGATTTTTATAGTGCCAAATGTGAATTTTATGTATGAATTCTGACTTAAATTTTAACTTTTTTGAGAAACAACAATTCCAATAATGCAAGACTGTGTACAATTTTCAGTAGAATTGTTTTGATATGTTACAAAGTAAGTAAATTGTCTGGTAACAGTGATTTATTTTGTTTGCAGAAGGACGGAACAGAAATATCGTTTGTAACATTTGCAACAATGCTGAGCAGTAGAACAAAACATTTTCTCCACTGCTGCCTGCTTTTCACCGTAATAGCTGTGTTTGAAATATTTTCTGGTGCTGTGCGTCTTGAAGATGATAGACCTGAAGAATTTGACCCATGGTTACGTTATGGGTACTTCACAACATACATGCTGTACCTGATTCGGCTACTTACGTTCCTTCCCCTACCCCAAGTCCTTTTCAATTTTGTTGGTCTTATTCTGTATAACGCTTTTCCAGACAATGTACAGTTAAAAGGGTCGCCCTTACTAGCTCCGTTTTTGTGCATTCGCATTGTCACAAGAGGTGATTATCCGCAGTTAGTGCGTAATAATGTTGCTCGTAATATGACCAAATGTACTGATGCGGGGCTGGAAAACTTTTTGATTGAAGTTGTGACTGATAAAGCTGTCGGTTTACCAGCTCACCGCAGAGTGAGGGAAGTAGTCGTACCTCCAACCTATAGGCCCAAAAGCGGTGCCCTGTTTAAGGCAAGAGCTTTACAATATTGCCTCGAAGACGGTGTGAATATATTAGCAGACAACGATTGGGTCGTTCATTTAGATGAAGAAACCCTACTCACAGAAAACTCGGTGAGGGGTATTTTGAATTTTGTGTTGGATGGCAAACATCACTTCGGTCAAGGGCTCATCACCTATGCGAATGAAGACGTCGTGAATTGGGTGACCACGTTGGCTGACAGTTTTCGTGTGGCTGATGATATGGGGAAGTTGCGAGTACAGTTCTACATGTTCCACAAGCCCCTCTTCAGCTGGAAAGGATCGTACGTCGTTACACAGGTAAGTTCAACTGCATTTATTCATCTTTCTTGGGAATTCTGTGTATTTCAGAGTGCATCGAACTATGTGTTGCCCCCCTTTATGTATATTTGACATATTAGTTATGTGATATAATTGGACTATTGAATTCTTGAAAATGTTCGGTATGAAAGGGTTAAGCTGCATAGTGATTCTGTTTTCAACAACCTGCAGTTTTATTAAAAGTCGAATTTAGAAGGTAAGACGACCGCACACAAGGAGAATATTCTCTGAGCCCACCACAAACTTCTGACAATGATTCAAGTATAATAAAATCGTTTGAAAATACAAAGGATGCCGGTCAAGTTGTTCTGTCGAACAGCGTGCAACGGCGAGCGTGTCGGAATTATTTCGTTCTGGCGTGCGTTCAGAAATTTTGGCAAAGACACAGACCCGTTGGAAACAAAAAACGATCTCGCTGGTCTGTGGGCCAAGGTGTTTCCGTCCCGAGCAGGAGAGATACAGAAATACTGCACTCCCTCAGACCCCCCCACCGCCTTCTAGGACGCGTGTACCCGGTAGCCGAGCCCAGTATGATGTTCGTTTATGGGACTGCGGCGCACAGCCCACGTGCCTGTGACGCGACAGGCTGCAGCGAAGTTTGTGCACACCCGTCCAAGTTCTAGTAGTGAAAATATAATTATAACTGATTTTGTATATGAAAACAGTGTGAAATATTTAGTCAATGGAAAACGAAGACGGTAGTCGGAAGTTTTACTTTTTGTTACAAATCTAAGGAAAACAACAAACAGATATATAGTGAAAAAAAAAGTACAAAAGTAGGCGATATATTGTGATGAAAGTAGTTTGTAGAAATCAGACTTTAATTAAAACAAAACACACTCATATTCTGTTCCCATATTGCCGTGTGCTATTACCATATTTTTGTATTTATTTAACGCCTAAAACTGTGAAACCTGTTCGAAGTTTGAACTAAACAATGGGAGCGAGAAAACCTGCATTGTGTTGCAGCACAGGGATTTCACCGAGAGTAAACCTACCGTGGGAATCCCCGTTATTATATACATTTAACTTGGCGGTGGTTGCAAGGCGGTTGAAGTGAAACTAGGAACTTTCAATACATGAAGGGAAACTCGAGGAAAAGCTCGATTGACCGGAGTGACATATCTTCGTAGTAAAACCCACAGTATCCTTGTGTAGTACTTGACAATGTATAAAGATCACTCAAGTTTACCAAATGTAAAAATGCTTCAATTCCGTTGTAATGAAATGAATATTAATTTCGCTTTTGATGTTCTGTGTTGTCTCTAATTGAAGGTAAGGCCGTTTATTGCAAATCAGACTGATTGGACCACCTCAAAAAACAATAGGGTCAGAAGGAGATACGTTTTGCATTTCATAAATTTATAAAGGCAATCGCATGCGCCGTTGAAAATTAACTTAATGTAATTGTCTAATGTAAAGGAATAAACTTACTGGATCTTTCAATATCGCCAAACATTAAATGGAATGTCCATATCAATGAATTGAACATTAAATTTATAGTTATGTCATACATTCAGAATTCTTTCAAATTCAGTCAGCATCCATGCAGCTTGTTGCGTGTATTTCACGAATGTACATTTCCGCCTGGGATTATGACATATCCTGGGGAAGCACATACTTTTAGATAAAAAAAACAACGGATAATAAGCAGATGCCATCCACGTGATTCCTCCCAACCTCACTTCATTGTACTTAGAAATCTTACCATTGTCTTTCCAATTTATTTACGAATTTACATTAGTTTTGACAAAATGACCGACTTAAGGGTGCGAACATATTTGCGCGTAATACTGATATTTATAATTACAATACACGTCGCAGGAAACATTCATCGGGTGTCAGTATGAACAGCTCGCTATACATAATAAATGCACGTTACTTTACAACACATTGCCAGATATTAAAGAATCAAAATGCATACACTAATTTAAGTGCCAAGTGAAAAATTGCGCTGCATAACTGTTTCTTTACAATTAGATACTATACCGACTGTCAAAAAGAAAAATAATATTTCTTTTAACAATGATATATAATGCTTTATTTAACATTTGCACAGCATAATTTAAAGAAAGACAAAATGTCTGTAATAAATAATGTCCTTCAGCTTCTGGGTGAATGACCCCGTCTCGTTGAGGGTTTTGTCCGGTTTCCTTGATCCACTGAGCAACTGGTGAGATAGCCCCTTGTTTTGCTTCTGGGATAACTGGAGCTTCACTATGCGCACGTTTCGTTGGACTTTTGCTGGTAGTGGTTGGAGTAGAGCTGAGGGAGAGCTACTAATTTGTTAGCAATGCAGAAAAAGGAATTCTCTAGTTCGTTTACCGTTGCAAATAGTTTTTTCTATTACTCAGGAACAGAAGTGTGTAGTTTTTCAAATGTGGCTAAACTCGGGCTTTTTAAAAAATATTTTGTTTTGTTTTCAACTTTTATTCGTCTTTCCACTACTTATAGCTAAAATGTTGGCAAGGAATTCTGGAACTGGATAAAGCGTGCGTAGATCTTCTCCCCCAATCGTCACATACAGTTTTTTATTGGTTTTTGATTAAATAAATCGTATCAAGAGTATAGAACACCGTATAGTTTTTAATGTTAATTTGTATGGTATGCGCTGTTTGAAAACACTCCAATTGGGGTTGAATGCAGTGAATACATTATTTGTAATTGATGTCGCGCTGGGCGACTGACATTTTATCGCCCCAATCGTTCTCGGGGTGCCCCTTGAGAGAAGAGTCGGGTGGTGGGAAGTGCTCCCGCTGGGCGGAGGAGTTGGCAGACTGGTGTGAGTCAACGGAGACATCCTCTCGCACGTGACAGTGACGCCAAGCGACGAGTGCCTCATTCGCGGTTCGTCATCGATCAGATGTGTTTCGCGATTCGTTTGGGCGAGAGTCTCTTTAAGAAGCGCTGTCAAACGGAGCGCGTAGGAGAGAAGCGTCGTCGATGTCGGTTTTCAAAACATCGACGTTTTAAAAATCGATATATTAAAGGCGATGTTTTTTAACATTGTTTTGTGCCCGATTTTTTCTTGAGGAATGAAAAGCTCCCATAATTACAATCTTGTAAAAGTTAAAATATGAAATAGTACTGATGGTAGCAACGTCAGTTTCTAATGTTTTCGAATTAAAAGAACACTGTACCACCTTCATTGACAGTGAAAGCTGTCTCTCGCCCGATGCCCTCATAGCGTTTCCTTTCCTCGTCTTTCGCAAAGGAGGGGCGTCCAACTCAAGCGCCTTGCGAGTTGGGCCTCCCCGCCCTTCTTCGGCGAATTGAGGGCTCACCCTTTGGGACGACTTCAGGCAATCGGGTTTCCTTTTTTCCGTTGTATTTTGTCGGTGAAATCTTAATCGTCACAAATTTTTTCACATTGTCGAATTCAATGTTGTTACTCACGAATGTATGGAGAGGTTATATAAGCAGCTTTGAAAGAAATGAGATTTGTATGGCTAACGCATCATGAGTGCGTGCGTGCGTCCGCTTGCGGCGAGCACGCCGGCCGGGCTGGGCTTGGCTTGTGGTGCTTAGGAAGTCGACATCCCGATTTCGCAGCTGCCTCTGTAGCGAGTGTCGGCGGGACGCGTAAGAAAACGAACGCATTGGAGGTTTCTAAGATCCCGTACAGAAACATTTTGGGAGGACAATTTGAAACGCAGACGTAATATTGTGTTATAAATTACTCGTTCGTTATGTTTGTCGAGCCCCTTTCCAAAGAAAATTCTGGTATTGTACAGGAGCACCAGATCGCATTAATCATAACGTTTTTATTTTTTCAGGAAGTGTCAAGTGTTTTTTTATTTGAAAATGAATTAACTTTTGATCGTGAAATTACCACATATCGAATAATAATGGATGTAGTGCCCCTAAAATACCAATACATAATATATTTCCATTTCTGTAAAGGAACAAATGTAAATGTGCAACCAATGGTATTAAAGTAACACTATCCGTTAGGAAGCACCACCGTAATTTCTGAGTTTTCGACGTCATTAGTTGAAATGTCGCTCAGGTCAATTTGAACTGATGCGTAACATTCGCAGTCAACATAAGAAGAGCGTTCGCTGGATTTGCTGCGGTAGAAAATGGTTGCTCCTCCAAGAGGTTCGAGTGCAGCTCTTGAACATCGACCGTAGCTTCCGAAGGTCAATGGCCCTCCAGTCATTACTTACTCTAGATCAGGGGTGTCCAACTTTCGTCTACTGGGGGGGGGGGGCAGATAGGAGGTTTTTAAGAGCCTCGAGGGCCAAAAATGAAATTTCATGACAGAACAGAATTTATCCATTTGTTAAGTTAAATTTTAAATAAAGAATATAACAATTCACAAATTAATTCTTTAAACACATGGGCATTTGAGCACACAATTCTGAACATAGTATTGGTAATAATTAATACACATTGGGGGGTGAAATTTTAAAATTTCAAAATTTAATTACAGATCTTTTCTAAAACACGGAAATGATAATTTTAAAACTTACCTGAATGAGAGCAATGGTTTTTTTCACTGTAACATTATTTTAATTTGTGGCTGAACTTTTATATCACCTGTTATTAAAATGCGTCTCAAATGTTCATCACTTGTCATAATGGTACGACACTCGTGACATGCTAGTAGGTGGATCAAAGAGTGTGTAACAACAGGAAACCAGAGTGTTATATCTATCAATAACATGTTACAGCCTGCATCGCGATTAAATAGAGTTAGAATGTACCTTGGATTGTCGGACCACATAAAATTCTGCCGAGGGCCGATGTGGCCCGCGGACGGTAGTTTGGAGGCCCCTGCTCTACATTATTAAAACCGCTCAGGTTTCACTCCCATTCATCGTTTTTCCTTAGTAGAATAGTGAAACACTTTTTGTGGGTATGAAAAACGCATTCTCAGAATGTTCTGGGTTGAGAATTCAAAGGCCTTTTACAACGGAGACGGTCGCAATCGCTGATTGGTAATGGGGCAAAAATGAAAAAGGGAATCATTTTTTTTATCTTGCCTGTCTGCGAACCGCTGCTGAGAATCTCTTTAAAAAAATAGTTTTGTTTTGTTGAGATTACAAGAAATTGTTCAGTTTACAAGAAAACGATGCAAATGATTGATTACTTAATCGGAGAATCTATTTACCCACATTTGTGCAGCATTTGTGGAATTATTGAAAACGAAAATAAATTTAGAGTATGGAATGAAGTAAATTGAATGAACGCATTCGTATTTGTACTTCGTTTAAATTATTACGTACCTTTGGAAGATGAAAATATCGTGAGGAACTGAAGTTGTAAACTGCTGTTGGTGCCAATGTTTTTGTGTATTTGAACAACACCGCAATTTCTAATGTTAGATTCATAAACTGAATCATATGGAAGAGGCTTCATATTAAATGATATCTACAACAAAAATATGAATCTGACTGCAACAACAGCAGAAAGGTGATAATTTAAAATACAGAAGAATTGGAGGCAGCCTGTTTAAAATGAACAGTAGACTCATTGTTTAAGGGCTAATTCTGTTTTTCGAGACTCGTTTTACGCTATCCACGTTTTGAAAATGAAATACACACTGATGAAACTATCATTGCTGAAAATATTTTTAAAGTGTCGACACACATTTCTATTTTTTACCTAGACAGAAGCAAATACAAAAATTTGTCAAGCAAAATATACAGAATTCGAAAGACACTGTACGTCGGATGTATACGCATCGCTAATTGCAAATTCGGACGTGTCTTTTTTTTTCTATTACCATTCGCATTACGCATGCGTGTTGTGTGTTGCGCAGTCGTGTGATTGATTGATTTTTTCGTGTTTCCAGGCGCGTCAACTGCCTTGGTCATTAGTCCCGTAGGTGTAGTGCATGTTTTTCTCTCGGGAGATGGCGATGATCTTCCCCCACTGGATGGCGAGATCCGGCGCCGACCTACCGCCGGCTAGCGGGGTTTCCCCCTAACCAGGATTCTCCCAGCAGCGGGGCACTGGCCCAGCCGGGACAACCTTTAGGCTCCCGACCAGTCTTCTGGAATATATGGTAGTGTCGTGTATGTTAGTGTAAGTGTGTGGGTAAGGAGAGAGAATAGGACAAGGAAGAGGAAGGAAAGATCGTGGGCGGTCCGTGGCCCGTTTGTTATGGTACTGCTCCGGCATTCGCCTGGTGTTGATCGGAGAAACCGCGGAAAACTACCCATCAGAGCAGCCGACCGCTTGAATTCTCCTCCAGACTGCGACTGAATTCGACCTAGCTGACAAGCTAGTGTGCCAGGACTCGAAGCTAGGACCTCCCAGTCAGGGGCACTGCAGGGACATCACTTGATGCAGTTGAGCTCCCGGTCGCATTCGTGTGCATTTATCATATAATGAAAATTGCATTTACAATAGTTCTGCAGAAAGTTCCGGGAAGTTGGTGGTCATGCCATAGTTGACGCTCTTGGAAGCACTTGCCTGGGTTCCAGCAACTGATGTGACAGTTGAAACACGAGTCCACTCTGCAACAAAAAGCGAGGCCGAATGAAACTGTGGGGATGGACGGCGCCCCGAGGCTTTTTACTCCTCATGCAACAACCATTCGTAATTTAAAGAACACGAAGAACATTGTTTAAAGATCTACAATTAAAATTGCATTGACAAGGAAATTTCAGAATTGAATATTGAAAGTGAAGGACATGTTCGCTGATAAATTGGAAATTTTGTAATTTTCAAAATTTCAGAGGTTTTGAGGCGTGACCCCTCCTCTGTGTCAGATCGGTAGGAGCTGTGTATTTATTTCATTTTTATTCTATTTCTGCATTTTTTTAAAATTCTGTGATCCCTACACTAAGCCATATACTACTTGAATTTTGAATACAGAAGAAAAGAAAAAATGCTCCGATGTAATCAAATCTATTTTCAAGAAAAAATCAACAATAAATTTTGGGCTCTTATTCATCATGTCTTTCGTCAAGGAATAATACTTCCTGCCGCGACAACACGACGGAAACGATGATTTGAATAACTGTATTTCCCACTGAATTCTAGAAGACGTGCACCGATAATGAAGTTGCATTTGTGGATTTGTACATTCGTAAGTCATGGTGCTAAGCGGTAATGTTCTCCTGTGGGAGACTTTCAAAAGTAGGCGTCGAGTCGAAGAATTGATAAGTGGAACGGTTGCTTCTGCAACAATGAATTGTCACCTAATCCTAACAATGGTCTCGGGAATGTTTTCTTGTCCTCTTTACTTCATTTGAACATTTCAGTGTGGAAGTCACACCACGGTACCTAGATTTGATTTAACGTGTGTATCTGACTAGGCGAAATGCATACGTCTCCAGCAGTGGACATCAAACTCTTCGGGGTGTGGTCTCCGCGATCTGCACGCCAGTTCGTATCCTGTAGGTCATAGACCGAGTTCTAATCATCTAGAGTTGTGCTCTTCCTAAGTTGTCCATGGTACTGAAATATACTCGAGCTATGCGACCACTCCCACGCCGGGAACTAAGAGGGCTGTGTTCGATGATCAAAATTGATTGACTGGCTTCCATGTTATGAGGAAGGGAAGACCTGAGAGAACCCTTCACTCAGTGGGTTTAAAAAAAAAGACACCAAAAGTGGGTTAGAAAAAAAACCGAAACACGTGTTACGATGTGTTTTAAGCGTATTCGCTTGTGAGCTGCAAGGGTCACGCTTCGGAAGTCGGCGGCGGCAGTAATGGGTATTTTTAGAGCGAAAAGTGGACAGTTTGATGTGTTGGCGTCGTTCCAGTGGTCCGTCCACAAAGCATTCCACGCTGTCGGTCAGCCCAGCTCGCCCTGCGCGTTGCGTCGCCGCGCCGCGAGGTTCGCTCGCCCACGCGTCGCCATTTCGACGAACGACCAAGCACTCCGCTTATCTCGGCTCACGCTCAGGCCTACAATCGAAAACTACGTGCTACAACTCATTCTTTTTCGCATTATTTCTAAATTCATCAATTCTTCCAGAATTCGGAGACTAAAACGAAAATGAGACCTGCGTCATTCTTTGAATTGTTTTCCTTTTTATTTATTTTTTATAAAAGCGATTTGAAGGATTTCACGGTCCCCTGATTTGAAACGGACATTTTTATTTTTGCGGGTACGTTACACAAAGTCCCAAGATTTTCAGAATTTTCTCGAAAATTGCTGCAATTTTTTTTAAACTTTGTCATAGAACTCTTAAAATAATGGTGCAAGTCTTACTTTCGTTGAAATCCCTGATTTTTCGAAAATTGCGAAAGTTCAAATATTTTTCGGCGTCTTCCTGTAACCACAATATTAATGATCGAGGTTTTTTCTTAATAAAATCTGTTGTTCAAAGACATTGAAAATAAGGTCATGCGCAAATTGTCGAAAATATGAGTAGTTTTCGCGGAACTTTGAGATGTAAGTTATTTTAATTTTTTTAAATACAATTATTTTCTCTCAAAAGCTCCAAATTTATTCTTTCAATTTTCTCCTCTTATGAAAGGGCTGTGAGAAATGCGCTATTCTCAATTCCGGCGAACTTTCTGTATTCTCGAAAATTGCAAAACATTCTAAAACTACAAAATTTAAGGTACATATATTTGTCTTAAATGAAATGTGTTGTAAAAAAATCAACTCTTAAAAAAGTCGTGTACAATTCTTAGAAAAAAACTAGTTTTACCTAATTTCTGCCTGATGTTAATGCAGTTTATAAAAAAGATACTCTAAAACTGCTCCAATTTTCTGGAATTGTTTCACGTCTAGAACAAGGCACGTGTAAGAGTGGCGCAGATCTAATTTTCGTTGAAAGCTCAGATGTTTTGAAAATTGCAAAATTCATAAATAAAGCGAGAAAGTATGTTCTTTTGAGCACCACTAGTTTAAAGTAAAATCAGTCGTTTATGACCTCGCGAGTACGTTAATTGTTTCTTTTTTGATTACGCTTAGGACTGTGTAGATGGGGTTAATAGAGAATATTAAACAAATGCAGAGTAAAATCTCCTAAAATTTGTCCTGCGCATGCGCTAAAATTCTAAAACTCATGCAATATTAAATTATGTTAGCCTCACCACGTGCTAAGAGAAACTCTTAAACGCCTTGAGTGTGTGTGCGTGTGAGTCGATGTCTTGCGAAGCTACGCATGCATTTCCGCCTCAGGTGCACGGGTGTTGCACGGAACTGCTTTGCTTAGCATCACCACCCGCGATGATGTTAGCAATCCGTGGCCGGAGCCCGCTCTGCGGCCGCCTCTCGCAGCGCGTGAAACGCTGTCGCAAGGGTCGGCTGAGGTGGCTCAGGGCATTTGACCCGCAGGTCCTCGTGTTCCAGTTTCGACACTAGCTAGATAGCCGCATCAAATTCAGCCGCGGTCTGGAGGAAAATTCTAGCGGCTGGCTCTGATCGGATTTTTCCTGGTTTCTCTGCTCAATATTAGTATCCAAACAAACGGGCCATGAACCAGGCGCGATCTTTCCTTCCTCTTCCGTGTCTTATCCTCACCCCTTATATACGCACTTACGTGCATTCCACTTATACTTATGTCGGGAGCTTAGAGCCTGTCGCGGCTGGGGCTGCGCCCTGCTGGCGCAGGATGCCTAGTTGGGGGAATGCCCCCCAATATGACTTGTAGGTCGGCGCCGGATTTCACCATCCAGCAGGGTGCACCTACCGCTATAAAACGTACACTACACTTTTGGACTAATGACCTTATCAGTTGACGAGCTCAGAAACTTCAATCAATCCCTCGGAAGGATAGTGCGTGGTTGTCGCGACGCGCAATATCACCAGAGCTACAGTAATCCGCATACAGCAGTTGCTGGAAATGCGCGCGTGAGAAGGTATTGCCTGATATAAATTTCATGAGCCATTGTGGCGGGCTTTACCGCACGCTTACGCGGGTGTGCAAAAATGCCATTTGTAGTCTAGTAATGGTGGCGCGAAACAACTGTGCAGGGAAGCACATGGCCCCTTCAACCCGCTGCTAGAGCGAATGAAGAAGCTCTTTTCGATAATTGGAAGTCCCGTGGCTTAAATTCGTAAAAACGAGTAAAAGCTGCTCTGAAAATTGTTTTGAGGCATCATCGAGACCCCTTGTGGCGCGAAGGATTTCAAAGAATGACTGACAATGTGTGATTTCCCGAATAAAATTCGAATTGTTGAAGTAAAAAATATCACAAATGCAGAACAAGAGAAATATAATGCAATTCTTTAATGGACCAGAAGATTGGATTCACTGAGGGGGGGGGATAAATCTCCCAACAACGTTAGCATAAGTGGAATGAATGCTTGATGAAAACTGGGAAATAATAGATGGTGCTGATTTCTAATTCACTTAATTCAGTCTGCAATTTTGTAATAAACGTCCAAGATGCTAAAGCCAATATTATTCCTATTTGAACCATTTATCACTCTGTACTTGGCTGCATCCTACCAGAATCCGTTGGCTGCCATCTAGCATTTTTCTCAATGTTACTGTAAGAAATATGCGTATTTGATTGAGGAAGAAAACAAATATCACTATGACTGAACACAACGATAAAAATTCAACAAATAGTCGACATTTTTGAGAGATGTAAGGGTACGACAACAGTACCATTCGAACTAATAGAATGCGCACTTACCGAAACTTTTCTTCGTCTGAATATCATCACTCGATCACTACTTATGTTGAGCGCATTTAAAGATACAAAAATTGGGGATAAATTGCACTGAGGATGATCGGCAAGAGTGGCTCGGGGCATCAACTGACGTCACTCCCTCTATCCCGGAGAAGAATAGAAAAATGAAAAAATGCAGCAGCCACTTTTATGACAATTTTGAAAATGTCACAGATGCTTCTCCAAAAGTAAAATATCCTAATGGTCTCTGGAACAGCATTACTAGATATGACTCTTAACGTACTACGTACAACGTTTCGGTTTAAACGCTTCTAATCTGACGGAGTTAAACGTGACCCATCGCGACTTTCGGGTATAAAATTGCACTGCTCCTCGCTTTGAAACACCTCCAAAGGAGATTAAAACACACGCGGGCGCGAAATTGCAATTCAAAAGGGGAGATAGGAAGAAAAAAGAGAACCGTTTGAGGAAGGGAACCCCGCCACAGTCACACGGTAAAAACATCCGGCCCTTCTCCGGGATTCGAACCCACGGCCGTCTGCTTGGATGCCCCCATGAATTTTTTGGCGGCAGCGGCAACGCCCACAGGTGGTCTTGGCAGGGCCGAGCGCCGAGCCGAGCGGTGCTTTTTTTAAGATGCTATCTGCGACTCGTTCTCTGCTCAAGAAGGCCTTCGCGAACCCTTCGTTTACATCAAGACGCAGGGGATGATGGCCCATTTGAATTTCGCGATTGCACCTAAGTGTGGCGGGTCAAACTAGGAGTCCTGTGGATCAGTTGGGTGCAATGATGTGCAACTTGGTACTGAGCGCGAACCGGCATAGCTAGTGGGAAGGGACAGCAGATCCTTTAAATGACACGTAACTACAACACAACTACTTTCTCCAATGTTACAAAGTGTGTTGACGATGGAGAAAGTTGAGTAGTGAAGCCAAATTGAATGGAATGAAATCTTCAAATCCCGAATACTAGAAGCTCGAGTTTGCAGACCGACTGCTCTCAGCCATTCAGGAATATTATGTTGGACGTTGATTAAAAATTGAAACAATAAACTGCGAGTTTTATATAAAAGGGATTTACTTTGAATGCATCAGCATATTGGTATCGGAAATTGCTTTAAATACATCGTAATAAAAGTTTAAGTTTATAGTTTAGGGTTTTTAAGTTTATAAAGTTTATCCATTTTGAGTTAAAAAGAATTCAAGAAAATGGGCCGAAAATTAAGAATAATTTATTCTTTGTTAGTTTATTTATCAATTTCATTTCGTGGTGAGTATCTTTCATCACACTGTGTGCAATTTGGAAATGACAGCGTAAAACTTCACGGACGGATGGTTGTTTTTATGTGGGTCGCGCTCACTATGACGGTACGGGACGGGATGGACGATTCGGATAGTCTCTTGTCTGTTTAGCTCTCGCTGTCTAGTGTTATGCGCGACGACTTCGTAATTTCAGTAAAGAAGCAAATGCTTTTTGTTAGTTTTCAATAGAGGAAGAAGAAAATGAGGCAAGAAGTCGAAGAAAGTCCAGATTCTCTTCTGTTCAGAACGAGTAGGGCAAAAGCGATATTTCACAATCAAATAGGTATATATCCTGACCTGTGAAACCTAAATTATTTAAGATCTTTACAATAAATTTGAAGGTAAATTGGATATTTTGAAAAATATGTAAATTGGTAAATACTTGTATTGTAATTGTATATAATTATATTGAAGTAAGGGACAGAATTGTAATTGCATTACTTCATTTAGAAACTTAAGAATATAATCTCCACAGATAAGACAGATAATTTACATTGATTAATGAACTAATGCTTCATTTCGAAATATGGCATTACCCGTGCACAAATATACAGAGATTCCTTCATAGTTTTTTTTATATATATTCAGTATTTTAAATTTTGCAAATGTTTCTCCTTGATTCAGACAGTTTGACTAACCAAATAAATTACGCTTCCAAAGGAGGTTATGAAATAAATAAAACTTAATATCGCGTTGTTCAATTCACAGTGAAAATTAAATTGAACGCATTCCTGTTCGCCCCACACAACCTGACTTCTGAAACGGTGGTCAGGCCGTCCACCATACCGATGACGTCATCGGCCATCTGACTGGCCACTAGGACTTGGCGTCGCGCTTCCTGCAGGCGACGCGTTGCGACCGGGGGTGCGGACACCCCGTCAGCGCGCCCGCGCTCGCGATCCTGGGAGCTATGGAATGGACTTTGCAATCGCCCCTCCGACTCGTCCGCCCCAGTGCGCGCGAGGCTCAAGAGGCCCTGCAGGATGAGCCTCGCAGGCGACTTTTTCCATATACATGAATGTGCAGAGGAGCGCTTTATTCCCTGTACGAGGTACAAACCTTTCAATTGTTTCATAAAAACACACAGGTTATCAACTATATTTAAGGTGTTATAATTATACATTTTTAAACATTTTATGATTGTGAAAATTAAACGATAGAAATAACTAGAGCTGCTACAGAATGGCACTGACTTATTGCACGAAAACTAAAATTTTCAAAAAAAATCTACACGACCTTAATGAAAGAACTATTTATAGACAACAAATTTCTTTTGAAGAAAAAAGCTCTATCTTCAATTTTATAGTTGTAGGAAGACGCGCGAAAAAAAATCAAAGTTAACCGTGAAAATGGGACATACGCCACCTTTATAAGTGCATTTTAGTCTCTTCTTGCCAGAAATTTAAAGAAAAAATTTAGAGCCGTTTTTGAGAAAATTTTTAAAATGTCCGGGGGAGGGGGGCTTCATGTAAAGTACCTCCAAATTTTAAAGAATGTTTTTCAAAATTTCAAAGCTTCAACTGGAGCCGGATGGACAGGGGCTTCTTCAATTTGCCAAGGATCGTACGTGTGATTTAGGCGCTAGTGTTCACAGACGGACGGACGTTTTGAAAAAAAAAAAACTAACGCCTTTCCGGTATCAGGGGACCCCAAAACGTGTATTTCCGTTGAAATCTTGAAATAGATTTTCCGCTGCATTATATGACTTTCTCGATACTGCGTATATACGAGAAAGTAATAATATTAGAGGGATAACAGACCCCCTCCTCCAAAGTTAGGCCTACGTAAGGTGTGAGTGCGAAGCAGAGGCTGCTTGGGCTCTCAGCCTCCTCCCCACAGCCGCGGCGCCAACAGCGACTTGTTGCCTCACAGCCGAGGCCCAACACCGCTGTGGGGGTGCATAGGGAACGGAACGTGGTGCAAATAGGATTATAGCGGACGTAAGACGTTACGCAATTACATTGTGCTGAGTGATTACGTGCAAACACCGCTATTTTCTTTCTTTCTTTCTTTTTTCCCCTTCTTTCTTCCTTGGGAGGGGGGGGGGTAAATTGTAGGTTGATTGCAGTAAGACTGGCGCAATGCAACCGATAATTTAACTATTCTGTACAGTGAGCCTCCTTGCGCAGTTGTGTGAATTGACTACGTGCACGAGATTTGGACTGCCCGGGTTACAGACGTTTGGAGGAAGGAATTTTTATTTTACTTTGAATTGAACACGTGGATCGCACTTGTTTTGCTCGAGTGTTAGTAATATGTTTAAGAAGCACGAGATTCCCTTTTCTTTTGGAAAACTGTTGGTGCTTGGCTTGATTCTTTTCTAAAGAAGACGCATGCTGCAAGTGCATGCGATATTGAACAAAAGTGACTGCCCGAAACGTCAGTCAAATACATTGTTAGCTAATTATTTCACATTTCGAATTAAATTGAAATACGGTTTATGAGATTGACGTTTAGTAAATAAAATCGACGGTTACCACAGAAATATTCTGGAAATCCATATTAGTAACGTAGAATAGAAGTTATCTTCCGGAATTCGCTGTAAATTGTATTAATGTTATTCACGTTAGAAGATTAGACATGTTGTTTTTCTTTTCCTCGTTAGTTCCGCAAGCAACGTGGTAAACCTGCATGAGTCGCTATTTAGCCTATGCAACGTTTCCGGCGCAGAAGTGATCAAATGAAAAGGGGATGTGGTTTACCGGGGATTTGGTGTTATCAGGACACACTGACACACAGTTGACGACTTCACTTCTTGTATTCGTTTTCTTTTCCGGGCTGATAGGCCGTTATCCAATTGGCATTGAAGAGCCAATCGTTTCCTCCTGGTCTGTGGTGGACATCTTTATCTAATATTGACTCCGGCCGTGCAAGCCTTCCATGCTACTTCAATGGTTATATCTGAGTGAGTGTTAAATTGAAAACGTGGCTAGGTCACGTGATGACCTGCCACGCACTTCCCTTCGCTGCGCGATCCTCTGTGCAGAGCCCTCCCATGCCGCACCGGGCGCTGCGCTCCCGCTCCCGTTTCCGCTTCGAATGGGGGCATGAATCACGGAGGAGGAGGAGGAGGGGAGGGCGGCTCATTAGTGCGGCCGGGGAGGGGGATCAAGTGCTCGCCCTCTGACCCCGCGCTGCTCGGAGCCTCGCAGGCAGCCAAAGGCCGAAACCGGAGCTCCTCCGCTCGGGACGGGGACACTCCTGCTGCCATCTCATTCCGTTTTGCCGGATTCCTGCGACTGTCGTCACCTATCTCCCGATTCCTTTTTACAGCACCTGCTTGGAGTCTCTTGGCTACCAGAGGTGTCCCTCGGTTCTCACGAGCACTTCATGCCGAGGCACCCGCCGGCCCCTCTCGGCTGCGGATTGCCAGTGGGTGGGACGGGTTCCCTATCAGAAATTGGAAGGAAAGGGGGGCGGGGATCCGAGCGGACACTCGCGCGCCCGCCTTCACAATCTCGGCTGTTGGTGGGCGACTCGTGAAGTACGCTAGCATCGGGGGAGATGATTTACCTTTCCACACGAACATCTTCCTCGCTATTTCTTCCTTTCGTAAGACACTGTGCAGGTAGATATGGCGTGAAAGGATACGATTCACAAGGCGCTGACGTGATATAAACAGACCTCAGCTCTTCTATTGAGATCTGCGTACGTAAAATACACAAACATTATGCCATTGGCACTTAATAAAATAACCTCTCGCAGTGTTCCATTAGTGAACGTAGTACCTGTTTGAACAACCTCTAGAGGGCGTTTTTTCATGCAAGTAAGTCAATAAAAAAGAACTGCCTTGAATACCACACATTCTTATTTAATACTATCCTGAACTATAAAATACACGTATTGGAGAAAAATTGTTCGTAATAATCCACATACCACTAGTACGTATAAAATATTCTTAAGAAACCCTAAAGAAAAAGATAGGGATCGCTCTCTTTCATCAGTTCTAGAAAAGGTTTCCCTGCAATTGGAAATAGTATTTGATAAAACGCCATTATAGCGCATTCTAGCTAAAGAGTAATTAGAAATTACAATCTAAGTAATTTGATTACGAAATGAAATTATAAGCCATTGTAAAAGACCATACACTCCAGCTTTGATTACGTTTAATGTTGAATAACTCCCGTTTAATCTTCATTAAGATTAAAATTATTTTATGAAGTATCTGAATGTAAAATTGACTTTATTTATATCCGTATTCTTGAGCTCTTGAGGTTTTATCATTGCACTTTGTCAGCGGTTGTCGATTTACCTATAAAACGCACGTAGACCTCATACATTTCCTGTTGGTTACGTGTTCGCTTTGCGGAGAAGATGCCTCTATTTATACTTACGAAGCACGCCGCCTTGCTCACGGGACCGCAGTCTTATCAGTTGGTGTATTTTCATCAGCGTTTGATTTGCGTGAGTGAAAGTGGCTTATGACACGATTCGGTCTGCAGCTGAACTTCCTCGTCGCCTGCTAACCGTTGTTGTTAACCTGTGGCGTAAACTGCTTTGATGAGCTGGGCTTTCACTAAACATAGAATTAATATACCTTGTAATAATGTAGATAATTTCTAACCAACACGCAATCAGTTGCGTTTATCGTACAAAGATAACGAGAAATGGCATCTCTACTCACGTTGATTTCTTTAATATCCACAGGCAAATTCGTGTAATGTAGGTTTTGTTCATTTTTAAAACTTCCCATTTCTCGTTAAACGATCGACAGTTAGAAAGAATCTCTAATAAACACCAGCATGCACTCATTGTCAACATATACTCTTCCCGACGTTTGCTTTGACATATTTTTCAAAATAATGAATTGACAGTAGTCTATTTAATACTAACACACGTATACTTACTATGTTAGGCACGTTTTCTGCTGCATTGTGTAAGCGAGCAAGTGTTGCACGGAAGCGCACACCCAACGCGCTGCCCACCGCCTCCGGACTTCGCGGAACGCCTCTGGAAAGCGCTCTCGGGCGGCGCGGATCTTCCAGAAGGAAGGGAAATGAGTCACCGGTGAACGCCAACCGAGGAGTAGCCCCGGCTTCTTCGTTGCCGCCCAGGGAAGAGGCACCGTCGACCGATGCAGAGCAAAACAGAACGTACCTGTACACGATTTTGAAAAATGTGACATGGAAAAATACGGAGTGGTCTATTTTTAATATTGTTCATCTTAAAAGATTTATATATTTGGAATTTTCTTGGGCTAACGCCGGTACCCTACAGCATATGTCGCTGTTGTTAACAATCCGTACCCTCTACTGAGGGTACTAATACTACTAGAGTACGAAGTAATAGTGTCGAAGCAAACTCACGTTATGGCACATACATTATAGTGCCAACAAAACATACTTTTCGACAGAGTTCGCAGATTGCGAGGTTTACAGCTTTTCCTGGGGTTGCGTTGGAAAAATAATTTAGGCGGTGGTGTCATACTACAAAAAAAGCCAATGGTAGGCGTTTCCTTGCGTGTCTTCTGATCTCTCTTCCTGTGGAGAGAAGACGGTGATGAACTAATTTTTGAAAC
Organism: Teleogryllus occipitalis; assembly: GCA_011170035.1. Taxonomy (NCBI): domain Eukaryota; kingdom Metazoa; phylum Arthropoda; class Insecta; order Orthoptera; family Gryllidae; genus Teleogryllus; species Teleogryllus occipitalis. The sequence goes on from BLKR01000562.1 coordinate 154,371, forward strand.
TACGGTTGGGGTGGATGTCGTGGTGGAATATTGACGTCCATTGGAGTTGAGAGTGAACGGCACATCAAAGGAGTCTATGTATATGTAGTATCTCGTCAGGCCCAGAGAACCACTCAGGAATAGAAGAGGCAGGGGTGGGGGTGAGGAGCGCGAGCCGACAACATGGAACTTCTCACGCGGTCTCTCTCACACTCTCACTCTCTCTCACTCTCTCACACTCACTCTCACTCACTCTCTCACTCACTCTCTCACACTCTCTCACTCACTCTCTTTCACTCACTCTCTTTCACTCACTCTCTCACTCTCTCTCTCACTCTCTCTCACTCTCTCTCTCACTCTCTCTCACTCTCTCTCACTCACTCTCTCTCACTCTCTCACTCACTCTCTCTCACTCACTCTCTCTCACTCACTCTCTCTCACTCACTCTCTCTCACTCACTCTCTCTCACTCTCTCTCTCTCTGACTCTCGCTCTCTCTCTTTCACTCTCTCTCTCTCTTTCACTCTCTCTCTCTCTTTCACTCTCTCTCTCGCTCTCTTGTTCTCACACACACAGATATGCACGCCCAGACGCTGCCCAGTGCATCTTCTTCTCCGCCCCTCTGCATTGCTCTCCGATCCACTCGGACGCGCCTCACCGTCCCAAGCTGGACCCGCCCGCCCATTCATTCGCTCCGCGCCGCAGCTTCCTCGCGCGCTTCAGCCTCAGCCTCAGCCGGCAGCCAGGGCGAACGGCGCCTCGCCGCGACGAGCAGGAGACGGTGGGAACAGCAACCTCGGGCGTCGTTTTTACCGCCTTTCTTGCACGGGCTCTGCTTGCTCCAAGAACAAAAAGCGCTCGAGGCATCTGCGCATGCGCTGCGACTCTGCCACAGACAGCCGCTCTTAAAAGCAACAATGCCATCGTTCAGTTTCAGTGCACCACACTATCGTTTATTAATTCTTGTTTAATTATTCCTAAGTTTATAACGATAAGTCTCCCAGAGATTATGACCCGTCGACATCCGCAAAATTTCCAATTCCATTTCTATGAACTTCAGTGGCATACTTGTAGATGCTTCTTGTTAAGGAATACCACACCTTATTTTTATTTTCATTTATCATATTTTTCTATTTGGCTTTGTATTCGACTGTTCACAATTAATTTGGACGAATGCTATTTCATAAACTGATCATTGACAACTACAATTTATTGAGTGGTGATTCCTTTCTTTGCTTAGTGTTTTTTTTTTATTACTTTGCAAACTGTAGTGACCCGTAACACTTGTAATTCACTTTATTTTGTGTCGTTCACAATTTAATTTCTTTTACTACTAGTTTAGAATTTTGAAGAAACAATCTCTTTCCAAGCTTCTGATGAAACTGAAAGACATTTTCAATCATGTGCCATATTTAATTACTTTTCACACAAGGCAAAAATTAGTTTGGGATTGAAATTTCATAATTAACGTTTTAAATAACATTTTAACCCTCGCCGAACACCGCATTAATGAAATCAGTGAACGGTGGCGTACAAGTTTTAAACTCACCACGTTCCGAAGGAATTTTTTTCCTCTTTCAGTTGCGAGGTTGCATTCTCTCTTTTGTTTCATAATTTCAATATATTTGTACTCTGCGACATCAGACACTGTGAAATAATTGATTAGAGACAAGCATGATAATCCTAATTTTAATAAGCCAGAGGAAAAATAAAACGTCCATTACGATACGAATACACATTTCCCTGCTGCTTTTATAATCATGGCGATGGCAAATGTTGTTTTTTGTTGGGGGGGGTAGTGATTGAGAAATCTTTGCGGCTGCGCTAAGTGTGGGACGTAGCGCCTGTTTCCGCCGTCAGGTTGCTGCACGCCTGGGGCATTCCCCCTCGGCCACCTTGATAACGGAGATAGCGCAGCGATAACCGCCCGCTTGCTTTGACGTTGGCGCATTGTGATTGGGCGTTTCCTCTTCGCCTCGTCCACGGCCTTCACTTGTAAGGAATGCACTGCTAAAAGAACGTCCCGACATTTGCCATTGAAATGCACGTTTTGCGGGTTCCTCATTCCGAAAAACTACGTTTTACTTTACTCTTACAGGGAGACTAGCGAACCTGAAATGCTTGAAAACAGGAAAAAAAGAGGGGGAGTGAAAACACTTTGACACACGGTTTCATAATTCATACTGCGGTGTGTTCCAATGTGCAATAACATTCAGAGTCTTTAGTGCCTCCGAACTATAAGCATGTTAACAAATACACGTGTGTAATCAAGTTCTTATTTGAGTACGTATTTTATACAAAAGTGATATCGATGAACTAAACAAAGCGCTATTTAATATCAATGGGCTTATGAACGCATTTATTTCTAGAATGGATCTGATTCATCGGTTAATATTAGTGCTGTATGCACTCGTGCGGATGTAAAAGCGAAATCGGTATCACTTTAATGGCAAATCGTTCCTACAGAGCCATGGGAAGTCTACGAAGCGTAAAGAGCAGCTAAAATAAGGGGAAAATTCCTCGCCCGCTGAAATGTTGGTGCAACGTGATGCATCAGTTTCAATTGCAAAACTTTTAGTCAACGTGGAAGCGGATGATCACAATGTAGAACGTAATATTCGAACCAAATTAAGTATACATCTAATGGAAAATTTTTCTGAGGCGCATCGTGGTATCTATATGTATTTTCTTAAATTGCTTTTTGATTGCCTGGCCGTCTTAACATAACCGGGCTTCAAAACTATGTGATGTAAAACAATAGTTCTGGAGTCGTGAGGATGAGTCGGTCAAACAGTATTTTTGACAAAATAACTATTAATAGGACAGAAAGGCTCAATAATTTAATTAGGGGTATCACTTTCCAATCTCATCGGTAGAGAGATTAGTGGCAACGTTTTTATTATTTCCTGCAACGAATAACAAAACGGCTCCTCCGGTAACAGTCCACTGTGATCCGCCTGGGACCTCCCCCTCCCCTGCGGTTGGGACACCGCAGCGAAACTTGGGAACTAAAAGACGTACGGACTCTGTTTTCAGGTTTGTTTCCATCCCACATCATTATCGTAATAACAATGTAATAATGTAAAGTTATTGCTTCATCAAACGACTCACATTGGGAGTCATATTTTACTCCGATTTTATTATGTGCCCTAACGATCGAATTATTTCGTAATCGGAAATATCGTCCAATAAGGCGATGTTTATGTAGAAAGAGACGGTTGTGGATGTTTTATATTGAATGATGTGCTGCGGTGTTATTTATTTTCTTTCGGACCAGTAATAGCAAACGGCAAAATAAAGTGGCGTATGCGTTTACTTGGCTTTTCTTTTTCCGCCTGGAAACAGCGGCGTCGTTTCCTGTCAGCGGAGCTGTCAGCCAGGCCGTGTGGAGGCGGCCCAGAGCCTCTTTGCGCAAGGCCCCTCTGATTCACACCGCTGTTTGCCCGCACCTTGCTTGGCTTGGCATGTCGCTTCGCACGTGGTCCCCTCCTCTTTCTCTCTCCCCGCCGTCGGCTCGTGTGGAGGAGGTTGCCGAGTGCACGGCCCCGCACGGTGCTTCTATACTTCCGTTTTTTAATGACGCTTGACGTAAATCAGCTGGTAATGTGTCATCCAATCGGGAGATTAAACGTCATCACGATGACGTCGCTGTGGTGACGTTGAAGCTCCCGATTGGATGACACCGTCAACAGCTGATTTACGTCAAGCGCCGCGTTTAAAAAAAATCGAAGTGTAGGAATCCTCTCCCGCCGAACGCAGTGCTTCTCGCGCCGGAGTTCGTGGTGGGCTCTTTCGCTGCGTGGCGGGGCGTGGAGTGGCGTGGCGGGGAGTGGGTCCGCCGCGCCGTATGAGGAACTGCCCGCGGGTGCCAAGGTTGTGGCTTGTGGGGCTTCCTCGCCGCTTCGCCGAAGCCAGCGCGGTAGGCGCTCACGCCTCTACAGGGCGGGCAGAGCGCGTTGATCATGTCATTAATTAATGCTTCAGTCCGATACGCATACGACGGATCATCCGGCCGTGAGAGGTGGCAGTGGATGCGTTGGAAACCCACAAAGGGTGCACAAATACAAACCTGATGAAACGGTTTCGGTTTTTCACTGAAAAATCCAAATACTTGATCGTCATAATCCGAAATTTTTCATATTTAATGCAACTTTATTTTCATGTATTTATTTATTTATTTACTGAGCGCGTCACTGCTTTCGACATAGCTGATGTTATGCAACGAGGAAGGAAAAAGGAAGCTTCAGTACAGGAAATATATGTATTAAAGAGTGCCATTTCAAAACGGTCAAGTTTTGCTGTTCCAGGTCGCCACGTTCCACACACTGCACCACAGCATTTTTGCTGCTGCAGGCCACTAGTAACATGCAGTAGGTGCGGGGGACTTCACCGGAATTCTTAGCCGGCGACGAAAATTCACCACTTTTGGAATTCGAATGTTTTCCTCGCTCTGAAGCACATGCGTGAGAATTTTGAAACAGCCCCGTAGATTAAAGTTACAAAATATTTTATTTACTTATTGTATTCAATCCCTGATTTGCTTTTTTAACCTCACCATTTGTGATGTACGCTGTCTAACGCATGTGGCAACAATGCAGATGGTGCAACTTAAAATCAATACTACACGACTGATTGTGTAATGAAAGGTATAGTTTCATTTTCCTTGTACGTTTTATTCGTTTATTATATATACTGGCGTATACTAGGAACTATACGAGTACGAGTAAATGTACGAACGCCCCCCTTAATAAAGGGAGATAAAAAAAAACAAAATCACGGACACACAAATATCAAAATGATTCAAAAAATAAAAGAAATCATTGCCCATAGACAGGATGTTGTCACTAACCGTGAAAGATCACGAATACTTTTTGTGGTAAACAATTTGTACTTACCCGGTGGCCCAACTGGTACTTAGAGCAATGAAGGTCGCCTCCTATATTATCAGTAGTATACATAACTTTTGCGGCTCTCGTACGTAACCAATCTTCATAAATGAGGTCTCTATAGAAAGAGAATTTCACGGAGACGTGACGAAACGATTGCACTTTGATTTTAAAAATATGAAGGATTTGTTTAAAAGCATCCAAATATCCGGCAAATGCAACCCGCCACACTCGGCCGGATTTTTTAATCTATGTCGTTAAATAACTCCTAAAGTAAGCATTTTAAAGCCTTTAAAACTAAATTTTGAGGCCAAAGGTTTCAAAGAAACGTTCCTCTCACCGCATTCTGTAGGTTGGAGACGTTAAACAACGTATTGTATTTTTGCTGGTTCGACTCTTCTCGATTCTACCCCGCTTGTTTAGAGCCTGCACAACTGTGTGTGAAATGAAACTAATTCCTTCATATTCTACGCCATTGAATTACACGGGTATACCTCTCTGCTCGGTAATAGCATTAAATAAGAATAGTTCGTATTCACAAGGATATATTTTATTGTTACCTATTACCTGGAGACCTCGTATATACCAAGTGACGGAGGATAAGAGGGTCTTGAAGAAAATGATGCGTTACAGGCCTAATATGGAAATGTAAAACTAGGGAAGAGTGTGGGAGTTTTCGCACGGGTACGCTAGTTGGTTATTTATTAATTATTTCAATGCTTGTGTATCGCTGATACTGGGGTGGAAACCGGCCACATCATGACTACTGCATTTATGTTGAGGATGCGAGGCATGGAGGCGGGCGCGGGCGGAGCAGGGCAGGGCAGACGAAGGAGCAGCGGCTGCACCGGTGGCAAGGTCGCCCCCACGGCGAGCAGGTGCAGCGCGGCCCCTGCCCCCCCCCCCCCCGGGCAGTGGGCGACCACCTTGCTTTCCACGAGTTGTCCACAAATTACAGGGCGAGGGTCATCGGGGAAAGGAAGTTCACGCTTTTTCCCCGCAAGGGGGAATATTGTTGATTACTGAGTTTCGCATTACCTACGTCACAAAACTATAGCTAGAATGTAGAATTTGATAGGACTGAATTATTCTCTGCTTTTCTATGATCGCATTAACTACGCTTTTAGGTCTTCATACCCTTTTACCCCAAGACCAGTTATTGCATTCGTGAATGTTTGTACTTTCGATCTTCAAAGCAGAAAGTACGCAAGAAATAAGTGCTTTGCAACAATAATAAAATCGAACTTGGTCCTCCCGCCGTACATATTGTATGGATGTGTGCGGCAGTGGCGGCAGCGAGAGGAGAATGCCATGTAAATGTGCTGACTTGTATCTTCCAGCGTACGGGTCTTCAGTCTTGCGGGTACCCAGGGCCCGTACATGCGGGTATTCTAACGGGTCAAACCAATACGCATTCATACGGGTACCAGTGTCGTACGGCTACCTGTATTGTGCGGGTACCCGTATCGTGCGGGTCGCCCGTATTATACGGGCATAATTGGGGTTTTTGATAGACACGAGCAGAAGGGATTCCGTTTAAGATGGTAAAGTGTTTATGCTGAAGTTACCACATAATAAACGAAGCAGGGAAGTAGGGGAACGAATCAAAAAATTGAGGAAAGGTCTCAATGGCACTGTGTTATTCCACTACGTACTTACTAAATGCTGTTCGTATGCTAGCTTGTTGCTTAATTTATTTAAATCATTATAATTTATTTTTTAAACTATTTTAAAATATTTAAATTGTTGTACCAGCGCAATAATAAGTGTTTCTTTACGTATTCAGATCATATTACTTTTTATATTAGTGGGTGCACGGGAAAACTTAAAAAAAAAAAAAAAAAAAAAAAAAGAGGCTGAAATGGCTCACAGCAAAAACGGTTGCCGTTGCAGCGTTTTTAAAGAAACATCGATGTTTTATATATCAACGAAAGAAAATATGTTAGTAGTATTACTTTCGTCGACCAGACGAATGCCGGAGCAGTACCCTACCAAACGGGCCACGGACCGCGCGCGATCTTGCCTTCCTCTTCCTTGTCCTATCCTCTCCCCTTACACACACACACACTAACATGCACTGCCATACCACTCCGGGGGACCGGTGGGGAGGTTAGAGCTTGATCCGGCTGGGGAGGTGCCCCGCTGGTGGGAGAGTCCTGGTTAGGGGGATACCCCACTAGCCGACGGTAGGTCGGCGCCGGATCTCGCCATCCAGCGGGGGAAGATCACCGCCATCTCCCGAGAGAAAAAACATGCACTACACTAACGGGACTAATGACCAAAGTAGTTGACGCGCCCGGAAACACGAAAAAATTAATCAATCAATCAATCGACCAGACTATCTCTCTCAGCAGAAATGACCCCGATGCCCTGTTTATTTCCCACGCCTTGACTCATGAATATACAATTAAGCATATTTAAACATTATTTTGTGATGAATGATAGTAGCTTCTATCAACTAATATATATTTCACACGGGAGAAACTTCGTTCAACATTTTCACTTGTCTGTGTCCCGAGCCTCGCTGTGACGTACGCGTGCACGCGCAGCTAAAAGCGGACGATGCTGCGATCATTCTTTTTCGTACCTCGCAGGCCAACGTCTGTTCCGAGAAATGCGATGAATCTGAAGCGCAGTCCGCTTGCCACGAAGCTTCGCGCCCGGACGTAAGGTCAAATGTGATTCGCGCAGTCTCGTTCAAAGACTGACGAAACGGATATAGGATCCGATTGGGAGGATTAGATCCCGAACTGTGCATTGGCTGAGCGGCTACAACCAACCCATCTCATGGTAAGACCGCATGTCCCCGCTAAAAAAAACTCATAAATTTTAATTAGTTAATAGGCATCATGAAAGGTATAGACGCTGAGTTCATAGGGCAAGAAAACGCAGGATTGGTACATATTAAACGATTCCACAAATCATCCGAATGCACTGCTGGGTTATGTTTATGACTTTTTCCTTGAATGAAACCTTTAAAAAATATAAATTAAAACAATTTGATAGTATACAAAATATATTTTACGCAATAAAACTGTTGAAATCTTGCAAATTCGTCCAGTAAAAGGGGACAAGGGGGGCAAATGGACAAGCAGGGCACATGGGACATGGGGTAAACCGGAACAAATAGGACAAAATAGGATAAGGGCACAAATGGGACAAAATGAGACACGATGGTTATCAGAACATGGGACTAGCTTAGGGGGCAAACGGAAAAGGCGGACAAATGGTACAAGGGAGCACATGGTACATGGGGAGAAAAATTGACGAAATGGGACCAAAGGACAATGTGGACGTGAGCATAGGCATTTTTACAATTTTCAACAGAGTCCTTACTTATCAAAAACCCCAATTATACCCATAACCCGTATTATACGGCCGACCCGTACGATGCGGGTACCCGTACGATGCGGGTGGGTTAGACCCCGCACTCTTTTGAGACGGGCGGGCGGGTCTGTGGGTATTGAGAGCTCTATTGCAGCGCCCGCACTCCGTCCTTTGACCTTCCGCCCGTCGAGGCACCTGTGTGGGCCCACTGTGCCGGGTTGAGGGCGGGCGGGGGCAGTCCGTGCGCGCGCACCGGCCCCGGTCCGTCGCCGTCGGCGTGCGCGGCGGGGGGAGGGGGCCGGGCCGGCGTCCTTGGGCCCCGCCCCGCCCCACTGCGCCCGCTGGCGTCTTCTGGCGATGCGCCGCGCCGCGCTGTGCCGTGCCGTGCCTTGCCGTGCCGTCCCGCGTCGCCCTGACCCGCAGGCCGAATACACGGCCACCTCGCCCGAGTTGCTACAACTTCACCACTTCCTTTTTAAGAAATGTGACGTACATAATTCTGTGAATTAAATTTAGTATAACTGTAGTTTTCTGACATTCATAAAACACACTAAAATATTTTCAAGTAATGTATTTATTTATTTGACTTTTTGACCTTGGTTCGAATCTTTTTCGTATGTAAACTTACTATAATGTGAAAACTCTAATAAACCTGTGACTAGTTAAAAAAATCACTTGTCATACTAGTTGGTCAGTGATTTTTGTGCTTTCACATTCGTGACCAGCGTTTCTTGTAATATTTGACAATTTATTTAAAGTACTACCTTTTTTGCGTGGTGTTTGCAACAAAACTAGATCCTAGGTTTTTTAAAAGAGTCTCTAGCTAAGATCGAAAATGAAATTAATAAATAAATTTAAAAAATATTTTAGTATTTGTTTTAATAAAGTAAAAGAAATATTTCAGTTAAACGAGATAACATACGTTAATGTATTCCTTAAAATTTCGACTATTACGAGTTTAATTCAAAGCGTGATGGAAGTTTACGAACATCCCTTTGAAATTCGGTGTTTATATTCGGTCCGTTTACATTACTTGAATCATTCACATGCCACATTCTCTATTGTTCTAAATGATGCGAAGCAATTCTTACAATACTCTTTTTAGTGACGTTATGAAATCGACGTAATTGATTCGTGAAAACTATCCCAAACTTCAACTATAGGCACCAAACCCTGTTGCGAAAACAGCTGAACGACACCGAAGAATACATTTGGCAGAGCCCTGTTTCTTCAACTGTTTTAGAATGACCAAAAAGGTGACGACTGACCTGGACGGGCCATTATTTATTCCGCCCGTCTCTTCCGTATACTGTCGAATCTGTCCGTCTGTGTCGTTTCGTATTTTTGTATTCCGCCTGTCCTCTATTTTGAAGGTCAAAATCAGCAACTTACATTGAATATGGGTACATTTGGTGCCCAAAAGCAACGCAGAAGGCCATTCAACCATTTACTCAATACAACAAAAGAAAACATGTTTGTGATGGGACCGGACAATCCATCTTTCCCGTGCCTTTTCATCCCCCCCCCTCATTCTCGCGCGGCCCACTCGGTGCGTGCGTAAACCGAAGCGCCTGCGACTTCGTTGGTTCTTTGTTTACTCTGTTGACGTCGCCTCTCCGTACCTGTCTCGCATGCGCGTACAGGGAGGCCGTTCAAGAAGGTAATAGGGTGAAGATGATGATGGGCGAGTGTTTTTGTTGGGTGGCGGAGTAGTTGATACAGTAATAGGAGAGCCTTTTTTCCTTGCATGGCTACAGTTTTCACACCAGGAAACAAGAGTGTTCGTAGAATTCAAGATTCGATTTGCCGACTAAATAGTTCGAACCTTGAGACGTTGGCCAATAGCCAGTGGCTACGTTTCTCAGCATTTGTAGTAACTCCAGATAACAGCTGTACGAGGATGTTACGTTGCTTGATGGTGCAACTATTCCTTCTGTGCCGGTGCATATAGGAAACTAGTGGAATGCCGTAAGTGGTTCTCGAGGGGGCAATTGTCGGCTCTTCACATGGTGGATGGTTTTATTACGTACACTCACGAACTATTTATTTACATGCTGAAATTGTGAAAATATGTACTTGCAAAAGAAAACTGTTCCACAAAAATTAAAAAACTAAAGAGTAGAGCTTGTCATGCAAGTTGGCACTGCTGCAGATAACAAACAGAATCCTGTCCTTGTCAGATGTGAATGAGTTGCGATGCATAAATTCCACATTTTGTTAACTTTCCATTCTGAAATGCTCCCTGTTTTTCCACTACTACTTTCGCAGAAAAAGTGGGAACCCGTGGTAGTTGGATGGCCGTGTTCGGTCAGATCATCATAATCATTTCGTTTTCGTTAACTTTAACCTTTGGCTTCTCCGCTGACACTCGCGGTGAGTCGAGTGCAAGTGCCTTTTTGCGCTTGAGGCTCGTGCCTGTAGGCGCCTTGCGGCCGCGTGCTTGCGCCTGTCACCTGCGGCTCAATTGGGGATGGGGGAGGAATGGGGTGTTGACAAACGTCCGTGCCCAAGGCAGGATTCACCCCTCGGCTCGCGGCTTTCGCCGTAACCTCTAGCCGTGGTGCGAACACGGGACTGGTAGAGATCACACGAAAATCGTTCTTAAATGAATTAATTATACGGTTTCTTTTTCTGTATAAAGGTAATGTCAATTTTGCGGGTCGTTCCTTAGAATATAATGTTACTCTGTAAAAACTAAAGGTGTGATTTTTGTGTGCTAAAAAGTGAGGAAATTGAATTTGAAACACGGATTGACGCAAATAATTGTGAGATATGTGCTAGAAAAAGATTATTTACAATACGAGTGGTAAAAGTGACATTTTATTTTGCGAATAGGAAAGGTTGCGACACGATGCCGATAGACCGTTTGATAGGGGGTTGGCAGCCAGCCACTACCTCGTACGAGCGAACGTGGTAAGATTGACTAGGACGGGCTTAGGAGTTGAGAAGTGTCATTCATGCTTCAGGTTGTTGTACTTTCCTCAAATCTGACACGACAGACAACCGGAATTACTTTTCTTTCGAAGAAAGGTGTATGGTTTTTTTATTGTTTTTTACTGTTTGTCTTCTGTTGTTGTTTTTTTCCTTTTCTTTCTTTACTTTGTGAAGTGGTCCGATCCATTACCCGTCCGGTCCTTATCGTTAACCCATCCAATGTAGCAGAAACATTGTCGGGGCATGAGGTATGTCAAAACAAATTTTATATCGTCATTTTTTGGAAGAGTTTGTTTTTCTATTGAAAATTTTATAAAGATGACTCACAAGACAGGCGGTTTATTGAGGGACACTCTTCGCCTTCGTGCGTAGAATATGTGGTTCCTGTCCTGATAAATCCATTCCCGCAGCGAATGGCAATTTTGTCGTCAACGCTATGTGAATAAAAGTTGGTTGCTGATCAAGATGCCCCGTGCCGAGCGAGCTGTTTCAAGGAACTCCGTCTCCATTGCGTTGGCATTGACACCCAGGGAGGTCGCGAGTGGATTCCAGGCCGCTTATCACCGCCCGTTGCCCACTGCGACCCTCCGATGAACCCGCACATGATTGATGGCGGCGGCAGCCCGCTGCTTCCGGCTGCCCAGCCCACCTCAGCCTGGCCGCGCCATAAAACACGCGATTTCCGTTAACATGGCAAATTCCTGTTTTCCCTAGAATCGAACCTGGGCTCGCCACACGGAAAGCGAGCTTGCCAGCAATGAGCCAGTGGGCGTGGGGAGGGGGTCATATCCTCCAAGTAGTTTGTGTTTATAAGTAACTTCATGTGTGCGAGGGAATGCCGCTGAAATCAGTCGCTTCTGAGCTTATATGAAATATAACGTAATGTATGTAGTAATACAATGACGTTTATTAACAGCTCATGCGATCGCACCGCGTAGAGTAGCCCGTTCTTGTTCTTATAGCACCCGAATTCTGAGACGCCTAAATACGGATCAATTTCATCTATCGCCAGCCTATTACTCGGTTTTTTAATTCGGAATAAACATCAATCCCCGGCAGGTGACATCCTGTGAGAAATGTCGGTCGGCGGTTTTCTCATCCTTACAATGAGAAGACGTCTCACCACTCGTTCACCCCAAAACTGATTAGTTTGGTATCGTGTTAGAACGGCGAACACGTAAGTTCTATAAGGGGGAGAGGGGGCATGTTTGTGAGACCCGATGGCAACGTCTGGACTTCCGCCGAAGAGGAGGTCTCTCGACTGCCTCGTTCCCTTGCCGTTGGGATTCAGGGCTTGGCGCGGGGCGAGCGGGGTCCTTGTGACCAGAAGGCGACGGCTGCTGGACGCGCATGCCGATTCATTCATTACTGACCCCGGGCGCTTCAACTGCTGTGGTCGTAACTGCAAAGCTTTCCTTTGGGAGGTGGCGGTGTTCTTCCCTCGCTGGATAGTGAGATCCGGCGCCGACCTACCTGTCGGCTAGTGAGAATTTCCATAATCAGGTATCTCCCACTAGTGGGACACTGCCCCCAGCCGGGACAAGCTCTAACAAGCTTCCGACTGGTCTCCCGGCATCGGTGGTAGTGAAGTGCATGTAAGTGTGTGCGTGCGTGTGTGTAAGTAACGGATGAGGGCCGTGGCCCGTTTGTCAGAGTACTGCTCCGACATTCGCCTGGTATTGATCGGAGAAACTACGGAAAACTACCGATCTGATCAACCGGCCGGTAGAACTGTCATCCAGACATCGGATGAATTCGCCCTAGCGATCTAATTTGTCGAAAATCCTGGTACCTGAGTGTAAGAGTAGGACCTCCCGGTGAGAGGCGCTCAGGGCATCACGCTAGGAGGGCAGGGAGAGCCTGCTGGGGGCAACACGCCTCGCCTGGCGCCCACGTCTAGCATTCCTCTACTCATTTGAATGGGTACATGCCAGAGGTTCGGTCTGTGTTACCGTTACCCAAAGTCGTCTTACTTAAACTACCGCAACGTCAGGACTTCTGACGTCACGCAAATATGCAAAGCAAATTCACAAAACATTTATTTATTTATTCTTATGCTTTACTTACAAAATTCGCGTAAACATCAGTGTCATGAGTGACCACATCAAACATTACATTAGTTATTATATAATATATACTAGTACAATTCACAAGTTAAATAATATTTTCTTTTAAGTTGGGAAAACTAAAATGTGTAACTTTATTTTGTGCGTTGCAACGTTTGTAACGTAAGGTTTGAGGAACTAGAGCAATACAGAAACTTTTTCTCACATTGTTTCTCACAGTTCAAGGAAATAATGCCAAGAAACATTTTTCGGATAAGATGGTCTCAAAAGCAAGGGAAAAAACCGCCCGGGAAACGAAATTTTAGGTGAACAATTAGTTTTCAGTTAAAAAAGCTTAATTCGAGAAATGTAAGTTTCTTAGATACAATATAGAGTTTTTAAAATTCAGTGTCGATGAGAGTTTAATTTCGACTCACCATTTTTGACGGTTTTGCCTTCATTTATATTTTAGTGTTGCTGGTAAACAGATTGAAGAGATCTTTAAAAAAAAATAAAAAAGCATCGTTTTCTGTATTTCCCTTTGTTATCATCTTACTAATTTTTGGGACGCATTTTTCCGAAAATATTTTAATGTCGGTAATCATTGCAAGTTGTGAAGACCTTGCGAGATCTGGACATTTTGGAATCTTCCCTTATTGAAAGAAATAGCCTCCTGCTGATAGAACAACAAAAACAGGAACTAAAGCACGGCTGACGCAGTGAACTTGTTATGCAAGCTCACCGGGGAACCCGTGATTATGAAATATAATTTCCATGATGAAGGCCACAGTAGGTCAGACACAGACACAATAGTTCCTCCCTTTTTTACGGAGGAGAGGGGCGCTGCTACAGGGAAAACTCCAATGTCCAATTCAGTCGGTTGCTATTTAACAGCGTTCCCAACGTGGAAACCTTTCCCTTTCAGTCAAGAGGTTCATTATGATTTCAAGTGCTTGCTGGAGTTGCCCTAGTAACCTACTTATTATTTATCACAAGCATCAATTCGAAAGAAGTGTGAAATATGCTTTTTAAATAAAACATTATTTAAAATAATAAATATATTATTTATTTACTTCCCCTCAAATCCGCCCTCATCTTCCAGCTCATCTTCCCATCCTACCTCCCCACTCCACTCCCTGTTCTGTACAGTTTCGAACCCCTTTTCCTTTATATTAATGTCTTTTTAATCATTTCATTTCTTAAAAAAAGCATTACTCTTAACTCTCCTTTTTTGTCGGATCCAATAATAGGTAGAATTTATCGCTGGCGATCTTACTACTACCATCTTGCTGACAGTGATGTCCTGAAGAAAAAAGTAAAAAGCGCGTCGTGTCCAGAGTGTCGTGTCGTGCCGTTCCGTGCGATGCCGTGCCCGCCTGTTGCGTGTCGCCTTGTCCCTCGTCCTCGCGTTACTTCAACGCGTGACTTCGCTGTGCTGCCTTCCCACGTGGATACAATCTCCCCCGATAATCGGTGTTGTCGTGGCAACTGTTTTTTCAAACATTCTTGGATTTTTAGGGGACAGTTTTATATCGCAAGGATTTAATGTTCGAAATGATGGCAGACTTCATTCGAATCTTGGTTAGGGAGAAACTGAACAGCCGAATAAAGAGGTGAAAAGTGCCACGAAAGCAACTCGATAATCGCGATACTCCTATGAAAGAGAATAAAGAAAAGGCTGTAGCCCCCCCCCCGCGCCAAAAAAAGAAGAAAACTGTGTCCGACGGCAATCTTTTGCAGAGACACAATAAGAGACGTGTTTTTCACGTTTTTTTGTCAGTTCCTGTGGCATGTATCAGGCTGAAAAAAAAAATGCAGACACGAACAATAGTCGAATTTGTAGGTATTTTCGTCAACCAATTTTGGCACCACATTCAAAGAGAAAATAATAAATCGATTCACTACTGTGAGAAAACTGACACTGAGAATGATTATTTGATAGTACTACTAACGAAATCCCCACGAACCATTAAATTCTCACTAGCAACCCATATACCTGAAGAAAGCGTGCGCATGTAGTGAATCTGTATTCATGCCCAAAAGCAAAGAAAAGTCCCCAGTATTCGCTCAATAGATCAAGAGAAACTGGACGAACGACCTGATCTAGCTTACCAACCTTGCATCTCGCACTTGAGCTCCTTCATTCTCCATACGCCTCATCTGGTTTTTATTGTCTCCAACGCCTCCAATCAGTGTCTGCAGTAGAATTAAGTACTACCATCATCTTTTGTAGACCATGGAAGGGATGTTAGGATTTTGTAGGATCAACCCATTGTTCTGCCCTATGGGAAGTTGTGAATTGGTCAGATAATGTCGGATGACGTTGAAGTGGCGTTGACCCTCAAGGCTCTTTAACCGATATCGAAAATCCATTGTCGACGCCTCGAAGTTTCAGCAAGTTCAAAGAAGCAAGGCCTCATCTGCGGAAAGAAAACTCCGTGTGCTAATGCTCGAGGTGTCGTCTGCATCTCTGTTCATTCCCGTTTCTTCGTTCGTTTCCGCTCCGCGGGATGGCGCTTTGACTATTCTTCGTTCGCCCTTAGGAAAAGGCTGATGTAAACAAACCCGAGGTATTCATCTGCCTTGCTCCGATTCTCAATCACCAGTCAGTGGTCGCTCAAAATGAGAACGCGACATCTGCAGATCACCAGACGAATATTAACATTTCTAATAGCTCCGCAAACGCATGTTTACAAACATTAATAGAAACTACGTAAAAGTAAAAGTAATTAAATCATCCTTAACTTTCAGTTTGCAAAGTTCAATTTTTAAAAAAATCTTTACGATAATGAAGTGAAGACGTGAATGGAATAATACGGAAATCGCTGGACCTCTGCACGCGCCTGAGGTGGTGAGCGCTGGTTGCAGCCACTTCGGGCACGTCGCGTGCGCCGTCCTTGGAGCCGTTTGCCTCCACGCGTGATGCGACATCGATGTCGCTAAACATCCACGTCAAACAAACATCGAACAAAAACCATCCATGTTTTAAAGGTGGTTTAATAACGTCTTACATGACATTCACGCGCAACAAAATTGAATATCACAACGGCCGTGTTTATTCATTTCTACCGGTAATTGAGATTGAACAGAAAACAAAATTGAAAAAATAAGAACCCTGGATGCTGGAGATGGTACAAACAGCGTTCGTTTGATTCATACACATAAACTGACAATGGTACCATCAGTTATTATTTCATATTTTTACTTTTAGACAGTTGTGACGATGGAAATTTTTCATTCAGTATCAAAACATCGATGTGTCATTCGTAGCTGAAGCGCGCGACCGCCAGCGAATACAAAAGTCCCTGGATCGAGCGCAAGTGCGAGTAGTGCCGTGGACTGGATGTGCGCGCTTCCTTTCGCCGGACGGGTTTCCGAGGCGGAGCGGGCGCGCGCACGCATGCGCACCAGTGCTGCGCTGCATCAGGCGCCGCTCTGCGCGGTCGCCGCTTGCCAAAGCGTTCAAAGGAGGCGTTGCCACTGGAAATAGGAAGTCACCAGAACACTCTCGTTGCATAAGTAATGAATGAGTATAGTTAGTGATAGTGGAACAGAGTATTTCTAAAGGAATTCAAACATTTAAAACGGAAAAGTTAATTTGAGACTACGGAGTTAATATGTTAATTCTGCCTATACGTGTGTTTTGTACTCTTGATATTACGATGGAGAAGAGAACGTGATCTTTAGAAGAACGAAAAACCGAGAAGAGAGATACGTTGTACGCATGTTTTAATGTTATGGACTGATGATTAAAGCAGTATAACATTATTTAGTTTATGTAAAACGAGATGAATTTAATTGAATGGGAATTAAATTTAATTTATTTGAATGGGTGAATTTGATGCCAGAAAATAACTTAATTTATTGTTTCTTGTTCAATTTTCATTTGTAATTGATAAATTATTGCTTGATGTTTTATTCAGGGAATTAATTTAATAATTAAGGAAATATAATGTAAGTGTTGTCTTTGCAAGTTCCAAGTTTCATTAAAAAACATTTTACGTAAATGAAATTATGTCATTTTCATTACTTCACTTAGAAAAAGTAGTTAGTATATTTTCATTTGTTCAACACAGAAACTCATCGAGGTAGTTCATTTTAGAAAGATAATAGCTATTTAATTTAATGATTAATAACCATTTTATTCACCAAGTGTTCGGTTTCATCCGTCTGGGAACATTCCGAAATACTTACGTATGTCCCAAAAATATTTGTGAACTAACATTATATCTATGTGGTGTTATCGAGATATTTTTGTCGAACAAATTTACAACGTAAGTATTTGGGTTCTACGTCACAGTGGTGGCTGCGAAAGCGTTTGCGGGTGTGCAGAAAAACGCTCCTGGTGGAGGAAGTCTTGGCTGCGGACGTTTCAGTTCATTAACCTCGCATTTGCAAGATGCAGTAAAATAAACTCGTCAGAAAAGCCGAAAACTCGAATCCGCCACGCCCATAAACAAAAGACTCAAGTATCGCTCCTTATCTAACCAGAAAATTGAAAAGAATAACAGATTTCCGCCACAAACAACTCCGTTAGTGAACGATTTTACCGCAGAGTCAAACTACTTTTTCTTTATGAAAAACATGAAACATGTTCAAAAGTTTTCATGCAAAATTCGTGCAGTCTAGACTGCACGCTTTCTATACGTCGAATCAGGACGCAAACTGT
The DNA here is from genome assembly GCA_011170035.1 of Teleogryllus occipitalis. Taxonomy (NCBI): domain Eukaryota; kingdom Metazoa; phylum Arthropoda; class Insecta; order Orthoptera; family Gryllidae; genus Teleogryllus; species Teleogryllus occipitalis. Next base: position 172,210 of record BLKR01000562.1, read on the forward strand.
ACAGTCTAAAAGGATCTTGAAATGTTTTTTTTTCCGCCGGCCTGGTGAGATGGAGCGCCAGCTGTAATGCCTGGAAGTGCCAATTCCGGAGCGCAGTTGATACAAATAAAATCGTGTCAAGGTATTAAAAAGAATGCTCCTTTAGAGAAATTAAAAGTGAAGCTATGCTCGTCCAAGATAATCGAATACCCCACTGTCACCAAATACAGTGAAACCTGCTCAAAAGGCTGCCTCGATTAAGCTGCCACGAGCGTTAAGCTACGCGCGTAGTGGGTCGGAACGGTATGGACGGACGGACAGACTCTTCGCACAGTTTCGGAGACAGTTTGGCTCCTCGCTCGTATTGTGCGCGTCAGCTTCACAATTTAAGTAAAGAAGAAATCGCATTTTTAATAGCGGAAGAAGAAAATTAGGGAAGACATCGTCGAAGAAAGGTCAGATTCTGTTCTGAATCGAACAAGAATGACAGAAGGGGAAAATGTGTTATATCCCGACCCCGTGGAAGATGAAAAATTGAGAATGACTTAGGTTAATACGAAGCTAAATTGGATATTTAAAAAAAATATACTATATAAATAAATATTTTGGTAAATATTTCGGTTGTATACAATTAAATTGAACTACGGGATAGATTCATACGTAAATGCATTATTTACTCGTAGTTTAGATAAATAATCAGCAGCTTTGTGGAACGGATGTTTTTTCTGTAAGACCTGTGTAAATATTCCCCCTCTTCAGTGGCTATCTGGCTAAGCGACCAACGGTCAGGCAAGTACCGTAGATTGATCGCAAGGGGTCGCATCGAGCGATTTTCAACTGTACTCTGAGGAGCGGAAAAGTGGTGGAGATTACTATTGATTTATCTTCATACGACGCGATGGGCCATATTCTTAGATTACTTGGAACAGAGCAATTCAGAGCTGCTTTTCATGCAGGGGGATTAATTTCTGCTTCATATAACAACCGATTGTTTTAATGAATATCTCTAAATGAGGCAACAACATGTTCACTTCACCCGTGTCACAGCATTCCTGTGGTTTCTTCTTCTTTATAATATTTATTCTTAAATTCTGTTTACATAGCTAACGTATGGCCTAGCTTACAAACTAGATACTTACAAACTAATCCAAATCTACTTTGTCTTACATCCTGCCTTAATTTAACAACGGGGGGACTGGCGGAGAACGACCCGTTCGCGAACCCCAGCAGGTCATTCCCTGGCTGCGTCAGAAAGCTCTGCAGGATATGAATTTCATCTTCAAGTCCAGCTTGCTTGTTTGATTCGTTCGATTCCGTGAAGACGGAAAGTGAGTTTCTCGACTAAAGCGTTTTTTTTATATTAGTCGAGCGGAGGTAAAGGAGGCGAAACACTTCGTTTAAATTGTAAACTGTTATTTACGACAATAAAAAATGTTAAAGAGAACGTAGTACATATTTTCTTCCAGTAACTTCATAACCTTAATAAATCGACTACCTCAATTTACGGTTAATTATTGCCGGAACCATTGGTGATCGCATGAGGCAGGTTACGCTGTGCATGAGCTCGATATTCACTTTATCACGTAGTGAACTAAACTCGCAATACGCGAACTTTGAATTGCCTTGTGGGGATGTGGTAGGTCAAATAATGCGGTGTACCACATCCTCAGCAGAAGTTAGCGGACGTTCGTGAAATGCGAGCTGTTTGTGCATGTGACTCAGTGTCCTCGCCGCCAGTCCAGTTGTGTGGCAAAAGCGTCTGGGCGGGAGGGCAGACCTTGCACCGCGTGTCATCGCTCCCCCGTGCCACGCCGAGGACAACCCCCCCCCGCCCCCCCCCCGCCCCCCCCCGCCCCCGCGAGGGCGACGAGGCGCCGCACACTGGTTGAATCGGGCAAAAAACCTGGCCATAATGGCAACATTCAAAGTGCGCGTTCGGAACTCTGACTTATCAAATCTCGTTTGGAAGACATTGGAGCACACCACTTTAGCTCCAGAACGGTATTTTAATCATTTTTGTCGTCCTCACGGTCTCATAAAGCTACCGTTGCTCGAAACACGCGAATTCATTGCATCTTGTCGACTAATTGTGTTAAATTAAAAAAAAGTGTTTAAAATATTTTTCTGTGGATTCTTTACGTGTTTCCGTATAGTTTTGTAATTGTCGTATATCTAGTTGTAATAATGTTTGTCACCGAGCATTAGCTCAAAGCGAACTTTAATAAATCTATCTAATACTCTTTGGACTATAAGTTAAGAATTTTCTTAAGAAAAAGTGTCTAAATATTTAATGTATGTTATGGCTGAATTCTAACCTATGGAGCGTAACGATGTTAATCATGTACATTGTGAATTATATTTTTTGTCTTGCGTATTCCTGCTTCAATCAATTTTTTATTTATCACGTAGAATGCCCTTAATGAAAATAACACACATTTACCTGCACATACCTGCACCTTTTTATTTTATATCCACACTACTGCAATGCTACATCGTATGATTGAACACTAGATATCCCGGAAGTGTCTTCGACACCACAGGGAATTATTTTCTCTGTATATTTTTTCGAGTTCTCATTATAATTACTTTTAATAAGAAAATTACGGATATAAATTTTTAGAATGATTAAACATACATGATCTGCAGAATTCCATATGTATATTTTTTATGCACTTTTGTTTATTTTTAAATGAGTTGATGTGCCATTTTGAATTTTAAAATTTTATTATGATATTCAAATTCAGCGGCCTCAAAAACCTATTGATACTTATTTTTACGCACATCCGCTGGCATTTGCAATTGTGACCAGGTTTTAGGCCCGATTCAACCAGTGTGCGCCGGCGGGAGAGCGACGATGCCTTTGACCTGTCGCGTCGCGCTGCGGTGGGGGAGGGGACGGCGTGTTTTCGTCAAAATCGATAGCGCCACGCCCATCTGCCGCCGAGGCCTGGCCCGGCCATCGCTTCGGTGGCGGCGACCTGGATGCGCTTTCAACATCGATTCTTTTGTTGGGGGAATTCTCTGTACGTTGAGATACTATCGTGATATCGATACCAAGACAATAGTTATGGACTAATATTAAAGGAATGGAAAAACCCTGTTTGAAATAAATTGATTGCGTTCATCATATTGACATAGTATACCACTTTCTCGCTTCGCTAAAACATTTGGCTTGTATTGTCACTGAGAATACGAATGCTCCTTGCCATGAAAGTTAATTTAAAATAATAATTTTAATTTCTCAATTTAAATTGGAATTTCTGAAGGATCTTATTAATATGCTTGTTTGAAGAAAAATATGAAATTTTATACTCGGTAAATACGTTTTGCAGTTATATACGTATTATAATTCATTTATATAATGAACTGTTATTATGAAGTTACCGTTAACAATGTGTGTGAAATATAAGACGTTTCAGTGTCAGTGTCAATGCAGTATAGAATGTAGAATCAGAACCTGCTTACGTGCGTATGTAAACATGGCTTTCCAGTGCTGTCTGTTCTGCCATGCCACTCCGGGCGTGTCATGCATTACAGCCTACGGCTTATATACCTCCCCGCGTCTCCCGGGCTCTCTCAGGTGAGGGCGGCTTCGCGTCTTACCGCATGGCTGGCTCGGTTCTTGGAAGAGGCTACACCAGGGGCCGAAATCAGAGGCACATTACTAATATTTCACCGGCTGCGACAATTCTGCGGCAACATCGTTGCCTGTACAGTATCGTTATCGGGGAGGTCCTTGTTGACCTGAGTGTACAGTGTCTGCGATCAGTGTGTGAAGAATTCTAGCGGCCGGCTGCTGTGATCGGTGGTGTTCTGGGGTTTCGCCCATCGGGATCGTCCTAATGCTGAAGCAATACCCAACAAACAAGCCACGTACCACACTCGTCGGGAGCTTTGGAGCTTGTTCCGGCAGAGGGTTGCCTGGAGAGGGAAACTCCCCTGTAGCCGATGTGTAGTCGGGGGAACATCGCCACTTCCTCCAACAGTAAGCATTATACTTACGGGATCAGCGACCATTATAGTTGAGGGGTCCGGTATCTACGAATACACACTCGCTTACAAATATTCCATTTTGGAGAAAAAATGAAAATTCTGCTGGGTTGAGACACGTCTCGATTCCTTAATTCGGAACGTACGTTGTTGACTAAAAGATAAAAATATTGGCGGAGAGAGGGGGGCTTCCCCCCATGCCACCTCCAGTATCCACATCTGCACACACAACACACTTCACTCGTAAACTCCTTCCTTTCCCAACCACACCCTTCCTGTCATTGCTAAGAGCTTCGAAGACTGCGGACACGCTTTCAGAAACCAACCTAAATATGAACGATTTTCAATACGTAGGCTTTCCGAATGTTTTTCCCGTGTACGCGGAGGGACTGCAGAATTACTCTCACTCAGTAACCTCACGCGGTTTTCCTGGGCCGCTCCGCGGCGGAGAGAAGACGGCCACAAGCCGCCTTTCGTCTCCAGTCTTATCTAACGCGCGCCACCTTTACTGTGCCTCTGAATCCAAGTTTCCTGTTGACAGTACAATGAAGACATTTTTTGTACTTAATATTCAGGAAGCAGCATGCCTCTTAAACTTACGTTGTATATGAATCGGGATTTTCATATTCTGCTTCAACGAAAACAACACAAAGAGGCGTAATTCTGCACCTGACATTATGGTCGTTCGTCAGATACTCCCAATTTCGGGAATAATATAAAGAATGTCTAGTTCCCCTCAGGCCAGGCTAAAAGTCGGGATAAATTGCGTGCAGTTTGTTTCTGCCGAAACGTGTAGGAACGTCGGTTAGCATGTGTAAGGGCTGCGGTTCTTCCGGTTACTTTTGTCCTTTCATCCACCGACGCACGTGTGTATGAAAACCATTCACTTGTTGGTAGAATGAAAGAAAGACGCCCTTCAAAACTTTCATTTGAAGAAGTATTATTTCTATGGATTGTTATTCGACTAAAGGCCCTTGCATACAAGTATTGTATGCGGTGTTGTATTGTGATTTCAATGGATCGCGTGTGGAGAGAGCGCGCAGGCTCTTGCTCTTCGCTGATTGCAAGTTCGCGTGCGTAGACGATTGAAGTATTTGAAAAATCGTGGTGTGGCTTCGAGAATTTTCACTTTCAGGCATTCAGACAAGTTTCGAGAATTTTATTTTATATTCCGTGGCACAATAGGAGGATATTTTAAAAATATATAATCTTCGGACAATACAAGTTTTCATTTTTGCAAATGCGCCAAGCCATCGCGGGCGCTGATATTTTTTGTTCCTTTTTTTTTATTTTTTCTTCCCCCCTTTTCTTGTTTGGCGAAGCACTCTGTAGGTGCGACACGTGTCTTGCCAGCCCTCCGCGGCGGAAGCCTCAAAGCGCGCAACCTGGCATTCAGGCGAAGCGGGAAACGGAGAACGCTGCTAACGTTATCGGGAATTTGCTGGAATTCCGCGCTTGCTATTTCGGGAGCCGACCTGTCCAAACAGCCGTCTTCGCTAGTTTACGAGTGCGCTGTCTGAGATTGCTATTTTCTCCCTCGGTCTCTTCCCCTCTCTTGCCTCAACGTTTTTGGCCATCAGTTTTCAGCGAATGCGATGTAATTGCAATGGTTGGTTTTCATGGAAAAACTGGAACCCAACTCTCAAGAAAATAAGCGGTATCCTTTATTGTGTACAGTAGTGAAGCAGAAGGTGTTCGCCCTTCATGTAATCAGATTCTGAATGTTCGGGTATGTACTCGCTTGTTCTGGTACGTTTACTATGTCCTCTACGTCCACAAGTAGGGGAATCTGAACGAACTGATCACCTCGTGGTATTTTAATGGCTGCAATGTAAACTTGCCATTGATAGTGTAAATGTATCATCAGATTAGTAAACATCGGCTTGGATTGTCTCCTCCCTGGAGACCTTTGGAATAGGCAATTACGTCGGAAATGCGTTACCCGTAGTTGTTTTCCTTGATACGAACTTGTTAGTGTCCAAGAAAAGCATAGAAGCTCGTAGAAGGGATACATTCTGACTTGCCTTTTTGAGAGAATTTACGTACAGTTTTCGACATGTATAGCTGTTTACGGTCAGTTTAGGATTTTTGACGATTCTTTTAGAAGTTTCTATGAGAGCCTGAATTGGACATCTTAAAAGGCAGATTCAAAAGTTATTTTATAATTTTAGTCCGAATTCGTTAATTAACGTTAATGTACGTACACTTCGTACAATTCCCAATTTTGTCAGAGATTTTGGAAGTTTAATAGTTTTCACTCATTCCATGCCACATCTTTACGTAATTCATTTAATATGATTTCTAGGTTTGTAAAATGACATGTCAAAACGCAGTCACAGAAACAAGTCCGTTTTGGGGGGGAGGGGAGGCTGGAATGAAGTAATGATTATAATCGTCAACTACAGATGATTCGATACAATTTCACTTAATACAGTTTCAAAAGTAACTTAAATGAAAACATAAAGCACATTCAAAATATACAATTATTTTGCAAATTTAGGCAAATATCCATAATTTTAGCACAAAATGAAAGTACAAAGAAAGCAATGTGTCCATCCGTTTGTAATGACTAAATTTTGAAATCCAAACGTTTAGTTACCAGGAATTCAACATGTTTACGGAAATAAGATGTATGACATGAGGCTATAGGTTGGGTGGGAGGCACGAATCCTTGCATCTCTTTCTGCGCACCTGTCTTGGACTTCCCCTCCCGCTCCCGGAGTTGGGTGAACCCATGCCTGGGCGCTCGCTGTGGGGCCGGAGCTGGACGGCCGTGCCCCGCGCCTTGTTTTTTGCGCGGGAGGATGTGGGGGCGGCGCGGCGCGGCGTTTCCTGGAAGAGACCGCGTTGAATGAGCGCGCGTTACATAAATGCGCCACCGCCAGGCAGACGGTTAAAAATACTCGCACTGTCGGGCGAGGCGACCTTGCCGCCGACAACACCGCTGCCGCTGCGCCCGGCGCCGGGTACGAATCCATCGCCGACCTCTTTGAAACAACTTTGAAAGCGAAGTGACACGTCTGTTTTGCGGTGCCGTGCCGTCGAAACGCTGAACTGTCCCCGATCTTCCAATCTGTCGGCCTGTGATTCAGCCCATCTTAACCTGCCTGTCGTCTAAATGCCATCTGGTGGCGAACGGAGCTATTACTAGGGGGCGATGAAAGGTCCTTTTTACCTCAAAAAGGTGTGAGGCTTAATGACATATCGCAAATCAGTGCAATGGTGTCTGCTTCCCTTTCAAAGAAAAGGATGCGTAAGAAATGTAGATATTTGAGATTGATCTTTGCCTAGCGAATTTTCTGAATAAAAACTGGTGATACTAAAACAGCACATCCTTTCTCGCAATATTATATATTCATATTGGCTGTGCGGAGTGTTCGGAAATGATACCTCCTAAAAGATTCCAGCAAAAGAAGTGCAGGACATTCGAATTTCAATTTCGAAAATACGCAAAATTACCATAAACTATTCATATTTTTTTTATTAAAATAGGTTCACGACGTTTTTTAGAAAACTAATTTTTTAGAACAGATTTCATTCAATGAAAAATAATAAAAAAGGTACTTTTGCAATGTTAATTTTTCGTTGTTTGCAATTGTCCAAAATACATGTTCATTTTCTTGCATTATGACAGTTTTTACGTAAACGTACTCTTAAAGATATATAAGTACTTGTGAAGCCTAATATTGTCCCATACGATGTTTAAGCGAGATATTGTCACCTTTGCACCGCGATTGAATAAACCTCGGATTGGACTCTCCAAGAATTTCGAGCATCCCCTCCCGCTTGAAATGAACTTGGAAACAATAATGGTGAAGTTGTGCTTACTACGTAAATTAACTCTTTCGTATTTTACAGTGGGTGTCCCTTACGTGTTTTGGGGTGACAAAAAGTGGAAAGTCGCTTGGCTTTAATCCTGTTCGCAGCTTATGCTTGCCCCGCCGCACAGGGAGGAAGCACCTGGGGGTTGGAATACCCTCCTGGTGAAGCTGACATGGTAGGCCACGGATCTCACTGTGCAAAGGGGAATTAACCCTTTTCTGCCTAGCGTGACATATATGTCACACCAAGCTTTTCATTTTTTTAAATTTTAAATGACGTGCTCCCGCTTCAATCGATTTTTTTTCACCGCTACTAAGCGTCTTTCCAAAAAGAAGTAGTATACTTACCATTAAAATATGTAGTGGGTTTATATTAACTAGTTTATTTTAGTGTTGTATTTGCGGCTTGCAGAAAGAAAGTTGTTGTTTGTGGTGTTATTTTGAAGTAAGTTTTGATATATTTAGAGTGTTCGTACACCAAAGCATAAGGTTTACTGTGGTATACTGTTATAGTATCAACAATGACATTTAGGTGAGTTTCGTTTTGTTTTTCATTTACGTGACATATATGGCACGCTAGGCAGAAGCGACTTTATGAGGTTATGTTTTAGGAGCTTATCGTTGCATGAGATTTTGGCTGAGCTGGAGGCTGAAGAAGACGATGTTGATCCTGATCGCATTTACATTCAACCTCCTGCTGTTTCACATGAGTCTGACGAAGATTCAGGAGAAGAAGACGGTGGCGGAACTGTGAACAACCTCGCTCCGCGGATTTTGCAAGCAGATGCCGAAGCTGTATTGAGAGACGATCGCAGGATAGGCCTGGAAGAAGATATTTATTTTTGCAGCAGTAGTGTTAGTGATGAAAAGCAGCAAAAGAGAAGCGAGATGCACGTGAAGACTAAGAATACCGTGTACACTGATTGGAAAAGAGAAGATATTCAAGAATGGGAATTCTTTTTTCCAGAAAACTGCTATGCAAATTACAGAAAATTATCTCCTTCTGATCTGTTTGAACTGTTCTGGGATGATTCTCTTATAGACTTTTTGATAGAGGAAGCCACTAGATACGCCCTTTTCAAGAATTGCTCTGATCCCAAAATTACATCCGATGAAATGAAATCTTTTATTGCAATTCTTATTGTCGGGATATAATCAGCATCCAAGTCGACGGCACTTTTGGGATTCACAAAACGATATGCGCAATGAATTAGTCTTCAATGTAATGAGAAGGGACAGATTTGAATGTATAATGCGATTTACGCATTGTTGTGATAACACTAAAGAAAATGTGGATGATAAAATGTGGAAACTGCGCCCAATAATGGATCTGCTAAAGAAACGATTTTTAGAGCATTTTCAGCCAGAACAAAATTTAGATTATGATGAGTGCATGATTCAATATTTTGGGAGGCATGGGTGCAAACAGTTTTTAAAAGGAAAACCCATACGCTTTGGTTATAAAGTGTGGTGCATGAACACACGTGAAGGTTACCTTGTAAATTTCGAAGTGTATCAAGGGAGAAATCCAAGGCGAAATGAAAAGTATGAACAAATGTTTGGTAAATGTTCTGCGCCAATGGTGCAGATGTTAGATGAATTGCCAAACAATTGCAGAGAGCTGCCATTTAGACTTTATTTCGACAACTTGTTTACTGGACAAAATTTGTTAGTGTTTTTGAGAGAAAGGGGTATTGCAGCCACAGGAACTGTAAGAGACAACAGAGTTCCCAAAGGATGCAAGCTTCCATCAATAAAGGTGATGTCAAAGAAGAAAAGAGGAGAATATGAATTTGCCAGTAGTAAGGAGAGCGGCATAGTGCTGGTAAGATGGCATGACAACTCAGTTGTTACAGTTGCATCAACATGCCATAGTGTTCAACCAATAACAAAGACCCCAAGATATTCAAAGGAACAAAAGAAGAAAATAAATGTTTCTTTACCTCATTTAGTAAAGCAGTACAACAAATTCATGGGTGGTACTGACCGCATGGACCAAGATGTTGGAAAGTACAGAGTAGCAATTCGTGGCAAAAAATGGTGGTGGGCAATTTTCACCTGGCTGTTAGATGTATCTCTGCACAATGCATGGATTCTTCACAAGAAAACAAAGAATGATATTTCGCAACTTGATTTCAGACGAGTCATTGTGCAGAAGTACCTCACTACTAATCCAAGTCCTCCAAAATCAATTGGAAGAAATCCAAGCTCGAAGACTACTGTTGTAAGGTATGATGGAAGAAACCATTTGGTTTGCAATGTGCCAAATAAGAAAAGAAGACGCTGTGCATATGAAACATGCATCGCCGCACCTCGCACAATGTGCATGAAATGTGATGTGGGTCTGTGCATTGATTGCTTTGCTCCGTATCATAATAATTACAGCTCATAAAAATATCAATTGAAGTATCCATATGTACCGCCCCGGCCATTTATAGAAATGTTTACTGTCATCAACGATATTATTATTTATATTATTATTAATATTATTATTATTTTAACCAAAAAGAGTTTAAAATTAGAGCTCCTAAATATATTGTTCATTTGTGTTACAAAAATAAAATAAAAATGTATACCAGACTTTTTTTGCATGATCCGCCTAGCGTGACATATATGTCACACCTCATATCTCAAAAACTAAAATTTCAAAAATTAAGTGTAACCTATTTTTAGGTTCTCTTCAATCAGGAGATTCACAAAATATGTAAATAAAACAATTTTGAAAAAAAAAATCTCCCAGGCAGAAAAGGGTTAACACCGTCTTCCGGGATAAACATTCACTACGCTGAAGGAACTAATGGCTATTGCAGTAGGTTTGACGTGCCTGGTAACTTCAATCGATTTTTTAATCACCAGCATTCTAAGCGTAACATCCAGAAAAGAAGTCAGGTTACATTTGCATAAAAAATATGTAGTATCGTTTATAGTAATATAGTTTATATTTAGTGTTCATATTTACGGCTTGCACAAAGAAATATATTTTTTTCGTTTGTTTGGTAATTCGTGGGCTAATTTATATCCCACTCATCCCTCAGCCCCATCCCCGCTGGGGGAGAAACCTGGTCTTCAGCGTGGGAGGTCTGTCACGTGACTCCTCGCTATTGACGCCGGTGGAGTATTGGCCGTTGGCATTCGAGTTTGGGCCGAATCGCGGTGCGGAGGTACTTTTGCTGATCCGTGAGGGGGAGATCGCAGGTTTGCGAGGGTGGCCACAGCAGATGTCGGGAGCGTTGCTACAAGTTATCACGCTGGGGTACGCTGGGTCAAGCTGGGGCGGCTTGCCTCAGGAATGATAGTGCTGTAGAGTGCAGCGGTAGTTTCCGAAGGGGTATGCAAATAAACAATGTAATATACAGTAATTGTAAATAAACCTGTACAAAGAAACTCCGTGTCTGTTGTTTTTCAGATCTCGACGACGTCACACTTGTGTCGGCATTCTTGTAGACATTAGTAATTGGTACAATATTACTTCGTGTGCTTGATACTCGCGTCGTTTGAAATTTGTCTTGTCTTACCTAAATCCCTTCTCTACTTTTCCTCTTGTGTGTTTACATAAATCTTTGTGCCTAGTTAATAGCTATTCATTCTTTTTTTGCAGGTGAGTGTCAGTTTATTCTTAGCTGCCATGTTTGTTCGCTGACAAAAGAGTGGTGAGTGTATCACTATATTTGTTTCCATATAGAAGAAATTAGAGAATGGGGGCCAGTTTTATTTTTATTGCTGCCTAAATTGTCTCATTTATATAAAAATATTTGTTTATTAAGAATCTCCTTCAAACTAGTAGCACCAGCAAAGACTTTTCAGTTCTTTGATTGTGGGACAGTAACTTGTTGGACCGTAGACATTTTTGTTCTGGTTGTACACCAAAAACTCCCCTTATGAAAACCACAAAAGGAGTGTGGAAAGAGTGAAGGCTTGAGGGAATATAATCATTGGATTGCAATCGTATTCTCACTAAGCCTTCTCGCCTCAAAGAGCGAGAAGGGAGGGAGCGGTGTGGGAGGGGGAAGGTGGCCCCCGCCCTGGGCGGAGGAATGCGGCGCGCCCCAAGGGGCTATTTGTGGCCACAATGCGACGACCCCGCTGGAGCCACTGCACCGCCGCGCTTCTTGAAACGGAGCACTTGCAACTACGCACTGGGGCCAACACAACACGAAATCAAGGTGCATTGCAGTGGGGCAGAATGAACGGTTATGTGTATAAATAAAGTATGAATGTTACTAGAACGAAAAACAATAGCGACTCTCTCCTCCAAAATAGTATTACCACTCAGTTGTGTAAAATAAAATTCAAATTAGATATAGAGCACACAATTAATTGGTATTATTAAATGAGGCTACTCAGGACGAAGTTAATTTTCCCCTCTCTCTAGCTAATCAAGGTTGAACCACATGCTTGGCCGTGGAAAAGAGACGAGATAAATTGGCGTCTCCACAGGAGCATAGTAGTGGAAAAGGCTGATGCGGAAAAGTATTGGACAATGTAATTGTGTGGGCGGATTTTTGCCCTGCCTTCACAGTGCATTGTTTCGTCATCTGAAGCGTGACTAATGCCGAATTGAAGGGGCTCGCAATGTGTGCCTTTTAGCCGGTCCCATTGGCGCATCTCGTTTAAAACAACACACAATGCATGCTCACATGCTCAATTTTACCTCTGGACTAGGACATGTGACCGTACGCTGGTGCTGTTGGTGGTCTTTGCTTGCTCTCTCACTGCCGCTGCCGAAGTACAACTCGAATCGTCTTTCCTCTCCGAAGGCTCACTTCTTTGTCCTGCCGTTGTTGCAATTAACGATTAACCCTTAGCGGACGACGTGGGAATTCAGTCACACCGGTACGGACGTGGAGTCCCGTGGACTCGTGAAATTGTTTCAGATATTACAATATTAATTATATTTCAAGTAAAGAGCATTGCAACTAGCGGTAAATAATGACTAAAGAAAATGTTAATCAGATTATATTCTGAATTCTTCTCTATCTACAATTCAGATTTAGTGAATTGTTCAGTAAAATGAAGTATACATTTAATTTAAGTAATTTATATTTATCGTCCAAATTTATTGAACATTAAAAAATGTATTAATGAAAACTTCTATAAATGTAGAACTGAAAATCAAGTACAAAAATGTTACTACCGCAAGCACTAAAATTCTGACATTAGTTTCTTTAGGAAATGTTTCTGCACAAATCTTCCAGACATTTTGTCCTTTCTGCTATAGTATTTTGCATTCTCAGTTATTTCTTAAAGTTCATCATTCTCAGGAAATTCTTCTTTATCGTTCTTCCCCAGATTTTAGACACGATTGTCCGCTTGATGAATTACAGTCACATTCAGTTTGATGATTCTAAGATATACTCTCGTATTAATGTCTTTTTGCGCCACCCATTGCGCAATATTTTCTTCAAAATCTTCTTCTGGCAAAGTGCAACGAGCACTTAATGAGTTACACAGCTACTGACGTGGAGTCCCTAGATCTGTGCGCCGAAGAAAGGCTGATGATTTTCCTGAAATGCATTCCACAACAGTAAGCTCGCGAACCGTTTCTTAAACCTGTAGAATGGGAAGGAACAAAAAGAATCGACGTTTTAAATAAAACATAAATATAGTTCTCAGAAATTCCACGACGTCGGGAGGAGTCCCAGGAACTCCACGTTGGTAGCTGAGAGGGTTAAGAATACTACACAAAACGAATACGTCAAAGTAGTTCTCGGGGTATTCTTTTGAACATAAATCGTTAAATTTATTGTCTTTGTGTAAGGCCCGCAACAGACTACACCGAGGAATGCGTTGCGAGAAATATGCGGCGTGAAATGTGGAAAATCGAAACAAGGGACACTTATGGACCCACACACACTAGAAACAGTTTTCTCGTTCGCCTCTGCGGAGGCGAAAGAGTTCCTCGCTCGAGTCGGTCAGCGAGCGAGTTTTCTCGGACACATTTCTACTCCTTCACTTATTATATGACATTTAGGCCTTCGCTACAGCAGAAAAACACTACGAACTGAGTGAGGGTATACTATTTAGCAGTAATAGACATGATAAACAACCACTTTTATAATTGTTTACTCGAATTTTCCCTTTAAATGGGAATGAACAAAAAAAACTTGTGAGAAAGATATTCTTACTTAAATGAAACACGTTCATAATGAGCAATATGAAAATAAAAATTTGAAGCAAAAAACTTAAAGGCATATTTTGATATAATTTAATTCACTATTTTCTTAATTCGTATTTATTATTTATGGATGAATTTATTAATTGTGAATTTTATTCTGAATTAATTGATCGTTCACAATTTATTCATAATTCAACCAATAAATACAGTAAAACAGAGGGGGGAATTACGGAGCTCAAGAAAATAGGCACAGATTGCATTCCTCCCTTAAAAGTCAGATAAGTTCCAGTTTTTGACATTAAATAATGATTTGTATGCAATGCAGAGATGTATTTCTCTTTAGGCAATTCGAACTAGTTAAACAGATGGTTTACGATTATGGCAGCAAAACAAAGATTTCACGGGATAAAGTTACACAAGAGCTTTTAATAAAACTAGAAATGGGACTCGCAGGTGATCTCATCGCCAACTGCTGTCCCACTCGGCTTGTAGGCATTTGAAGACCTCGAATAACCTATTTGTAGTGTGTGGACGCAGCCTCGCCGGTCTCTTTCCACGTGTCTGGCAACGCATCTCTCGGTGTCGTCTGTTGCGGGCCTAAAGTAACCACTACGGAGGACATTTCTTGAGAAAGTGCGAGGGGCGGTGGCGAGTCTCTGGCCTCTGACGGGGCGCCGCGTCCGCCCTCGCTCCACCGCCCTTCACGGGCACCTCCTTCTGAACATTAAAGGCCACCTGATGACTCTTCCTCTGACGGAGACACGGATGAAGCGATGAGTAATTCAGACATAACCTGTTTATTGGGATTTTAATGTCACATGGCGCATTGCAGATTTAATGCCTTCTTTTATCTTCTGTCGAGGTAGTGTAAATGCGGCGAAAATGTCTCTAAATACTAAAATAGATGCATATATTTCAGTTTTCTTCTTCCTTTCACGGTTTAGGCCAGAAGGCCTGTATCAGCTTCACTCCCATCGTTGCCATCGTAGCACTTTTGTGAGTATATCATTGTAGGTGTGTCCGGGCTGAACGTTTCTCCTTTGTTTCTTCTGTCCAATATGGGGGGAAATGTAGAGCGTCTTTTCGGTTATTTTCGTTACTGATCTGGTCTAGAAGGTTACGGCCTTTTACTGCTCATAGAAATATCATTTCGGAAGCTTGTATATCACTACTCAGCATTCAGTCGCTGTCTGGAGGAGAATTCTAGCGACCGGCTGCTGTGATCGGAGTTTTCCGTCGTTTTTTCGATCAACGCCAGGCAAATGCCGAAGCAGTACCCTAACAAACGGGCCACGGATCGCGCCGATCTTCCCTACAGTTTGGTAGTCATATATCCCATTACACACACTTACACTAACATGCACTACACTACCACATATTCCGGGAGACTGGTCGGGAGCTTAGAGCTTGTCCCGACTGGGGCGGTGCCCCGCTGGTGGGAGATAGTACCTGTTTAGAAGAAACCCCGTTAGCCGACGGTAGGTCGGCACCGTATCTCGCCATTCGGCAGGGGAAGATCACCGCTATCTCCCGAGGAAAACATTGTACTACACTTACGGGGCTAATGACCTAAGCTGTTGACGCACCCCGAATCAGTACCAACCAACGAACCAACCAACCTTAAGTGTGAAGTGAAGCGATAGACGCCGGCAAAAACGGTAATTATGGAGAAAGAAATTTCACTAAAGGAAAAATCGCCATGTTCAATTTTGTACTTGTAGGAAACGTCGAAAAATATTCAGACTTTTGCAATTTTCGAAAATTCAGAAGTAATTTCGTTTTGAGAAATATCTCAAAACGACGGCCAAAACGTTGGTACATATGCCTAGGTCAGCCAAGAAGCCACTGATAATTGTTATTATTATTTTGCTAAAGTTATCTGGAAAAGTGATAAACACTTGAATTTGAAAGTTCTTGAATAGGGTTGTGAAGTTACCACCAAAAGTTTTCTGAATTTTTATGAGCAGTTTTCTGTAATTGCCTACTTCGTGAATGAATATTGCAGGTGGTTTTCGGGAATAACCCCTGCATCCATTGATTCCCTGCTCACGCCATTGGCTAATGGCGTGAAGCGGTTGCGCATACTCTCAGGTTGAGATGAGGACATGTCTGTCAAGCTGTGCTGTGTGGCCATCCTTTTAGCGTCACCAGGAGATCCTCGGGCGCTAAGGCGTTTGCGAGGGGCCTCACGAGAGCCCGAAAATGGAGAAGAATTTCCCTGTCGGCTGTTGCTGGAGGGAGGGAGGAGGTGGAGAGAAGGCCGTGGAGCCTAGGTCCTGCGCAGTCACTTGTACTGATACGTTGAGACACATGGTTAGTTACTGCAGAGAAGACCGCCAAGTTCCGGAGCGCTGTAGATCGGTCTGTGCACAGCGGCGCGGCGCTCGAGATGAAAGCAGTTGTATTGGCCAGGAGGCACAAGTACTTTGTTTTACCAAGGCTGTGGGTTCGAATCCCGTGTGGGGATGGATGTTTTCACCACGTGTTCTGGGCAATGGCGGTCTTTTCACAGGCCACTAACCATACATCTCGAATCTACCTCCCTACCAGTTTTATAAGAACTGAGCTGGGATAGTATAAAATTAAATAAAAGAGTGGTAGAGATCCAGTCATGGGACCTCAGACAGACACATCGTGTGAGGTATAACTTATTCTTACTGTGTGTGTATGTATGTAAATACACACACACATATTTATATATCCCCCCCCCCCCAGAACAGATACTGTAAATGGCATTTCGGTCCCCAGGGAGACAAGTTATGAAAAGGGTTGCTCAGACAGCAGAGGTGATTTCACAATATAAAAATAATACAAACTTTTTTCATCCCTTCCCCCAGTTTGATTTCGATTTGTTTGAGATGACTAAAATACTGCTTTAATGTCATCACTTTGGTCCTTTTAGTAGCGTATAGTCGTTGTTATATAGCCCTCATTGATATGGAGTTTGTACAATAGCTCTCCCTGTTATCAAACCGTGGCAGTGGAAGATTGGGCGCTTGGGCCTGCTGTGCGTGTCGTCTTGATGAACGCGGCTGATAAGCTCAGCGCTCGATTGACACTCACGCCACTCGCGCGTGGCGGAGAACGCCGCTTCCTGGAAATCCTATCGCGGCGGATGCAGCTGGAACACCCCCCCCCCTTCGCTCTCCGCGGATGCGAATCCAATCGTTACATCCCAGCATTCATGCACAACGCAATACTGTTACATGAGTATTGTCTAATAAAGCTTCTTAATATAGAAATTCGCAGTACATTAACGCAAATGAATTACATCAATCAGCTACACTATTCCTCTCGTGTACTATGCGAATTGAAACTTGTCTTAAGCGGTCGCTAATGATTCCGACATAATAGGCCTTTAAATGAGGTGGGAGCTTAATCACGCTCATGAGGTTACGGGATGCGTAGTTCAGGAATAATAGTGCTAATTGATGATTATTGATAATAAAATGATTTCGCTGAAATCTTTTTAATTACCTTCAACTACAAAATTCAAGTTCAATAACAAATTATACCTGACTTATTAGATACAGACAAATCTGTTTTCGCATGGATTTTATTAACTTTTTACAACATGCAACCTTGCAGAGTTGTTGTTTTTTTAACTGAGTTTACATCTCATTTTAGCTGAAGAGTTTTTGAAACTTAACATAATGTTCTCTTTGTTATTAAATTTGAGTCCTACCGCACCTAAACATCTCAGCTCGTTTTTGTGGCATCACATGTCTTCTCTCGTCTACTCTGAAACAATCGTAACCTGAATGATTCATTTATTCCTGGACGGAACAAATGTAATGGTCATTTTAGTAGGGAGAGGACTTTTATGCTCTAAAAAAACTATGGTTAAAATCGCTGTCCGTGACCGCTTATTAGAGGTGAATCTTGAAAACTTTCCAGGCAGCTTGCCGAGGGGTCAGGAGTAGGGATGGCAAAAAATCATCGATGTTTTTCTCCAGAAACATCGATATTTTGCTTTCGATGTTTTCTTCACATCGATATTTTATTGCAAAAACATCTATATATTTTTAATTTTTTAATTTTTTAAAAATAAATAGGTTTAAGTACGTTGTAAAGTAGAAGCAATCCACAGCAATATCGTTGTTTTGTGTCATCCTCTTTATCACGCTGCACATTTCGCGTGTGTATTCTGAGGAAGTTTGGAAGCTGCTCGAGTTATGAGTGTATCTTCTCGCCAGGCGTGTCATTGCCCGACAATAAAACGCGAAATCGATAGCAAAACACAATGTTCTTTATTGTTAATTTTATACATTACATTCGATAATAATTTTTACATACTACTAACATGCTGGTAACCAAAACAAACTATATCCCTTTTACGTACTGTAATTAAAAATAAGTTAGGGGAAATATCATCGGCATCGAAAACCCTTTAGTGATGTATAGAAACATCGATGTGTAGATGTTTTGGTAAAATGTGCCATCACTATCCAGGATACCTCTCAAATGAGGATCTTAAGGATAAAATCAATCCGTTTAACAAAAAGTTCTTACCGGAGGTGGCCGGTTAATCGAGGTAGATTTCACTGTAACACGCTAAGGGAAGATGGCGGTATTGAACGATTTGAAGGGACCTTTGACCAAATCCATTAAATGTGCTGCAGCTTACCAGAGAATAACTCCCTCCTTGCAAGGTTGCATTAACGGTAAGGATTAAAAATTTAGAACTTTACAGATTATGATATAAGGAAAATGACAGGTGCACGTTCAATCAGCTACCCACGATACACGTGCATAAATTAAAAACGATGCTTCCTTAAAACCTTGCCCGTGAGTAAACACGTTACTAAATGCACACGATGAAAGTCGGCAGAGGCAAATTGGAGTCTTCAAAGATGCTAGATTTTTTGACAAATACACGTAGAATAAATGGGTTTTTAGCGGATTCACTCGAGCGTTGGAAATTGTATTCTCCTGATTTTAAAGGCGGCTCGACACGTTTGGCGAGAAACCGGGAGACTGCTCGCGTAATCTGCATTAGTTGCGGTGCTCCGCGAATGCTCGCTTCCTTTGATGTGTCCAAACGAGCGATAGACTGCCGATAGGGCGAGTGTTTGAGCGAGCAACGCATCCACACTACCCGGGATTCGGCAAGCGGTCGCTCGCAACTCGCCGAATACAGAAAGCGCAGAGTCACAAATTCAAAGAAGGGTGGACAACGGACGCGGAAGGAAAGCTGTGGAGAGGGAGGAGGGAAGGGAAGGGAAGCGGGCAGATTGGCGCTTGCAACCGCAGCCGCCGCTGATAGCCAGCCCCGTTAAGGGGACGCCCACGTAGGACGCTGGGATGCCGACCTTGCAGCCGCCGCTGATAGCCAGCCCTGTTAGCGTACGCGCACGTAGGTCGCCTTGCATCCGCTGCTGATAACCAGTGCTGTTCCTTCAACCGGGGCGGATTCGTAGCCCGTTGTCGAGATCTAGCGGTTCTTCTCTTCCAAGCGATGAGAAATGAGGACCAGTGGTGTATTTATCGAAGTTGTTTCCAGTGATTGCAATTAAGAAAATGCAGTGTTTTATGAAAAACTTTAAATGGAACCGCAGAATAGAATTTCTTCTGAACGCGCTTTTCCAACATATTCAAAATAGAGAATATTAACCAAAAATATACAGACATGTTCGTTTTCGAGGAAAGCTCGGAAGTGCGTGTGTGTTTTACAAAACACTGTTATTGATAAATAAGGATTTGATAGCCCTCTCAATAACGCCATTTAATTGGATTCGTATAACTTTACAAGTAATGTACAGAACGACCGTTTAATACATCGATTATGAGAGATATTTTTCTTAAATTCGTTTCATCCATTTGTGTACACACAGAAAATGCTTCTGAATGTGTATTGTCGTTCAGTTTCTAGTGATTTGATTAATTAATGTTTCACTCAATGTAGCTTTTAACTTTTAATTAAAAAAAGAATTTAGGTGATGTTCACTTGTTTATTCATACAGTTTTGTTTTCCACATATCTGTACACAAGTTGTTTGTTTCTTTATCCCCAGAGCTGGCCTCACAAACATTTTCGATATCAAAAAAGTTGTGTATCCATCTTGAATCTCCTGCACCCCAATACTCCCCTGTACACTCAATACACCACAATCTGTGAGGCCACGGCTCGGCTGATGAGAGCAGACGCCCGCAGCCAGCGCCCCGAAACGTCCTGGCGCTCCGCGTGCTGACAGGCGCTGATGAGTGAGCGTTCGTTGCGTCCACCCCCAGGTGATAGCAGGCGCTGACCAGGTGAAGGCTTTGTACGCGTCCCGCAAAACACGGGATCGTCTGGTTTTTGCGAGGTGGGCCGCGTAGTCCCCGAAGGTCTTGTATTTTGACTTGTCGCGTTTTTTCGCTGTCGAGCAAGACGACTAAAAATCCTAATCATCATTTTATGCTTCAGATGATGTGAAAGGCACCAACAAAATGATCAGTTCCACGTCCTCCGCCCACCTCATAAAATATTTACTTCATTCGAAATGAAAGCTATGATCATTGCCTAGAAAATTGTTTCTTTCCTTTTTTATATACTCAGTAGTTTTAGAGTTAATTTCTAGCGATAATCAAAAAATATATTTTAAAAAACGCTTAATTACCTCAGTTTTTTGACGAAGTTTGCCTTTTATAAAAAGCACTATAATTGCATTCAGATCTACATTGTCCAAGAATATCCTCTGAATAAAATTGCAGGGAATTAAATTTACGTTCAAATTAGTCATTATTTGCTCGTTATTGAATTTCGTTACTGAAATCGGAAGTTACCGAATTTGAAATTTTTCGACCGTTTCAATTTCCTTTTTCCCGTGCCCTGAACACAAAACCACCATTTTCGCAGTAGGACAGCCCTTATTTTATTTTACTCCTCCGCAGAAAAATACCGGCTGCATTCCTTGGAGACAATCCCTGTTAACCAGTAAGTACTAAAGCTGTAAAAAAAGAGAATGTCATATTATTTGGCGCGTGCCTTATATGATTTCGCAATACCTAGAGAATAAAAATGTCGTGGTCCCGTGTTTTTTGTTAAAGAATCAAAAATGGAAAAGCAACCCTACAGCGGTTGGCTCCGGATACGGGGATTGGGGACACGATGGGGATTGACGCGCGGAGGGGTGGGTGGGGGGGTCTTGGGAAGAGGCGAAGGAGCAGAAGGGCGGAGAGGTTGATGCAATCGCGACCCCGCCCCCTCCCGCCTACGTGCCGATACGTTATCGCGTTCTTTGTTCGCGGAGAGGAGACGAGATGCTCTCCGCCCACTCGAGCGTCGAGGGCCCTCCGCCCGGCCCCAAGTATTGGCAGGAGCCGTCACCCCGCCGCCGCACGCCGCAGCGACCCTTTGCCTGGGGAGTTGTACTTCTCGCCCTTCACTCCGGTATGCTGGCTTGGCTGTCTGATGGACGAACAGGAATCGATAATTGAAAAATCAGGGAATCGGTGTTGTTCGTGTTAGAACTTTCCGTGTTCACGTGTGGGTGGCCAGATCACACCTGTTCCTCAGGCCTGGTCTGGGAAAAGTTGACAACCGAAGTAGGAATAATTGAGTGGTGGTCAAGCAGCACGACAGCGGACTATTGAAGGGAGGAGGGGGATATTAAATAGAAATATCACGCATCCACAATGTACTGTTACTCTCCTGCCTCCCAGCACGATCGCTCTCCCCACACACGGCGTTAACGCGCTCGTTTTGTGGAAATGCGACCCCCAAGGGAGACGCTCTGTGTCAGATAACTCTCTTCTCTTCAGCGAGAATTTGGAGAGTTCTCTCTTAAAATTATTTAGAGGGCAAAATCTAAATGTGATCGAAATGCGGCTAGCGATGAGGCTATTCGCCACGATGTGAATCACTTCACCTCAGATTATCGTCTGTGTCCTTGGGCAAATGCTGAATCATTATTATTTATAATACGACATTTTGAGAAAACCAGATACCAGATCTGCAGATAGTACGCGAAGTATCTCTAATCGATATACATCGCAGCTCGCATAGATTTAAAACGCCATGTATACTTCGTTTGTTTTAACGTAGCGTCTGAAGGTAACGCGCGAAAGTGGGTGGGAAATATGGAGCCGTAAAAGTCGGGAGCTGTAGTGACGTTGCAGCTCCCCATTGGTGTCTGCCTTCTCTCTCCCTTTTTCGCGAGTGAACTTGAGACGCCACGTTAAAAAACAACGAAGTATAAGAAGAGAACGCAAATAGCAATAAAAGAACTAATGAACTGGTGTAAAATGAATCCCCCGAACGATTTCAACATACTGCCGTGGGAAAGTCGACGTTTAGTGTCTTTCGCTTGCAAATGTGCTAATTCGTTCGTAGCTTAAGTAATATGAATGTGTAGTCACGCCGCAAAAATAACATGCCAGTGAAGTAAAGAAATTTGAACACAAAAACATTCAGCATCACGCCGCGAAAGCGAACTGGATCATTGGTTTCGTAAGAAATGTTTTCTTAACCGGAGTACGAGACAATGTAATCGTGGCAATCTCTGTTTTCAGCCAAAAATTATGTGCAATAAACGTTTCGTTTTACAATGTAATCAAGCGCGGAATTTAAATTACTCGTAATGTTAATATTCTTACTGTGAGGAGGCGGGGAGCTTTGCGGATCGCGAAACAATTTTGTTTGTTAATATCACGCTTTCCATCCCCCTCCTCCTCTCCTTCTCCTTCTTCTTCTTCTTCTTCTTCTTCTCCTGTACAGGGTGTTAGGAATATATCACCTCCTCAGTATTGTTTTCTCCATTGTACGCAATATCTATAACTGCTTGGAAATCACTCTAGGCGTTGTCCTGAGACTCCAATGCGGTGACGATGTTGTAACGCTTAGCGTCTCGGGCTGTTATACCCAAGTTTGCGGGTTCATACCCGATCGAAGCCGTGGATTTTTAAGGGCGAAAAATCCTTCGTACGCCTTCCTTCAGAGGGAAAGTAGAGCCGGCTGTCCCATGTTAGTAGATTTACTGCATGTAAAAGATCCTCAAGTCTAAAAGAAGCCTCTGAGCTAAATTGAAATTGCCTGTTTCGTCGCCCAAGTAATACCTTCTGTCTCCCCTAGTAGGTGAAAGGAGCGTAACGAAATTTGCGTGGTCAGACGGAAGAGCAGGCCTCATGGCCCCAGTCTCGCCTCGTAAAATAAGGCATTCATTCATTCATTCATTCGTCCAGGAATAAACGTATGCACTCAATGCATGTAAATAAAAATAAGATATAATATTTGCAACTTAAAAATGTAATGTCAAAGTATATTGAATTTTTTTAAAGTAGGACTTACGTTTAAAGTTACAATATAAAATTTGTCATTTGTTCAATTTCATGATAAGACAAATCCTTTGAAGGAATTCTTTTTCATTAACTTAAAATATTTTTAACCATAACATATTGATGAATGCGTGTTAGAATTTGCCAATGACGTTTTCGTACTAGAAGGTCCGTCGTAAATGAATGAGTAGATAGGAGCAGTGTGAAAAGAGTTGAGATGGTCATGAAGAGCCCGTTTCCAAAAGCCAGCCCGAGCCGTGCGTGTGAGCGAACGCAAGGAGAGGGGCCTCCGCGCGCGTCCCGTTCCGCCGCGCGCCGGTGTGCGCCGCCCCGCTGCAGATTCGCCTCCGCGCTGGTGCGTTGCCCGTCGCTCGGGCGGACCGCCTACAGACGCCCCGTTTCCCGCATCGCCAGGTGGTACGGGGCGTCAGCTGATGTTGCTGCAGTGCCTTTGACGGGAGGGAGGGGGATAACTAGGATTCGAGTCATTAGTAGGATTTTCGACACTTGCTAGTTGGCTAGGTCGAATAGTCACTGTCTAGAGGAGAATACTTGCAGCCGGCTGCTCGGTGTTTTTTGGAGGTTTCTCGGACAAAAAACAGGGGAATGTCGGAGCAGTACCCTCACAAACGGACCACGCCTTACACATTTACATGCGATACACTTTAGAGATAAGCCGAGAGTCGAGTCGGCAGGTTAGAGCTGGGGCAGTTTCCGACTGATGAGAGATACGTGGTCGGGAAAACCACATAGCCGATGTGTAGGTCGTCACCGGATCTCGCCATCCAGCGGAGGAAGATCACTGCCGTCGCCCGTGATAAACATGCATTACATTTACGGGACTAATGACCTTAACGCGTCCGGAAAGAATCAACCTACCGTTTCCCTCTTGTTGCCATTCCAGCGCGGCGGTGTTGTCTCGCGAGTGCGCCTCAGAACGGGGATCTGCTGCTTGCGAAGAAGACATTCAGAGTTTGAGCAAACGCGACCACGCATCACAGGCAAACCAGCAGCGGAGAATCCTCAGGAATCCATCTCTCTTCTCCAAAGGCGTCCGTGCCCCCCCCCCTCCCTCCCCCGCGCGCGCCATCCTGAACATTTTCAAAGGAGCGCGGCATAATATTTTCTTCCCGTAAACGTATTAAACTAGTGATACATGTAATTGATTAATAAACGTTTGGCTACATTTTAAAATAGGCAGTGATCACAAATGAATGGACATATTTTTCTAGTCGTGTATTCAATTATTTGATAAAAAATATAATGAATTGGATATTTACTCCAAATTGTACAATAACGTCATGTTTTGAATGTAGTTTGTTTTGTATTATTTCAATTTTAATTTTGAAATGGTGTTACTTAAAATTCTATCCGGACATTTTTAATTTGCGAGTATAGATTTTCGCTCCCGCTCCCCCGACCGAGTTTTGACATGTTATTTTATAAACATGTAATCATATTAAATGTATTGCATGTAGATATGGGATGGAATGGGTAAAACGGTTAAAGTTTCCAAAACTATAAAAAAATTGGTAATTGTAGGAATTGTACGTACAGTTTTACAAACGAACTTGGAGTGAAACCCTGAAGAAATTTTCGAATCTGTGAATCCTTGAAAAGTGGCGAATTGAGGCTTAATCCCCCTATAGAAACTCGTAGAAAATGGTAAAAAAATTAAAATGTAGCGCAAAGGACTAAAAATGTTGAAAACTGTTCGCAAATTACCTAGAAAAGCTAAGTGGGAGTTCTCCGAGCGTCCAAAAGTAGGTCCAAAAATGAATTAAAAAATTGGATAAGTGGCCCAGATATGTAATTGCTGTTGTTTTACGCCGCGCACTCTCTTTCTTCGTTTTTCGCCTTGTTCTTCGTTTTTCGCAAATGGCAGTTGGTGAAGGTGAAAGAGTGCATTGCAGTGGATGAGCGTGGGCTAATGCGTTTCATTTTCTTGAAGTGACGTGTCCGTGTGTTCCCTGCGGGAGCGAGCGTGGCTTGCGTGCGTGTCGTGTGACGCGTGGCCGGCTGGCGCCGAGGTGAGGTCGCGGGGTCACGGAAGCGGCAGACGGCCGTCCCGCCCCCGCCCCGCCCCGCCCCTCCCTCGCTCGTGGCAGGACGTGGCGGATCAATAGCGGCGGCGGCGGTGACGCGCGCGGAGGCGGGCGAGGCGGCCCGGGGGGGGGGGTCACGGAAGCGGCTCCTGCGGTGGCGACGTGCACTCGAGAGCAGCACAAGGGGGCGGGGCGGGGCGTTCTAGTCCAACCAACGGAGGCGCTATAGAGGCAGCAGCGTGTGTCGCACAACTCCCTACCCAATTGCGTGGCCAGGTGCCTGCGCCATTGGGACAGAGCGTGGAATTTTCATGCACTCTGTGTTGTTAGTGAGGGTAACACGCGCGGTTTCTCCCTTCCAGTCGCCATCAATCCCAATGTACGAACTCGACGCCACGAATTTCGCTTCGAACACTAGTGGTTCATGGATGGACTTGAGGTGGAAGGCAACCACGCCTAGAGAAAGGAAGTGGCCGGATGCAAGCACATCCACGTGGGCCCCTTATTGCAAACACCCTCCCCCCTGCTTACAATACTTAAATGAAATTTCTCTCTCTCTCTCTCTGCAACAGAAATAACTTGAAGCTTTTAATTCCATTTAAAAGTAAATACATTTTTGTTTCCAATGAAAAGGAAATTCCGGTCTCCCAGTCAATCGGGGACTTGGGCATATTGCTCCTGCTGCCTCTCCCACCCCTGGTGGAATAACCTCCTGTCTCTTCAATTCATTAATTAGAGTAAATTATAACTTTAAAGAACTGATTTCCAGTTCAGATTGATAGCCGCGAGTGACAATGTTGACATTATTGCTCCCTGTTCCGTGACTTGTATTGTGCACAACCGCAATGTTAAATAAATAAGCAAATCACTTTGTGTTCGTCTTTAATAGCGGAAGAAAAAAATGTAACCGGATGTCGAAGAAAGCTCAGATCCTAGTTTCATACAAAATAAACAGAACGAGAATGACTAAATGGAAATTTAAAGTATTCTATCCGGACGTGATGGAAAAAAAATAAGCTCCGTACTTTAGGATGTCTCATAATACATTTGAAGCTCAACTGGAAATTTTGAATATATATATATATATATATATATATATATATATATATATATATATATATATATATATATATATAATTTGGCGGAATGGTGGTGATCCGATATCTCCGGTTAAATAATTTCCCACTACTCTATCAGTCCTACGAATACAATAAAATTGTTAATTAAAAAAAAAAGTATCCATGCAGTCAAAGTTTTGCATGTTACAATATGAAAAACTATGACTTACTTCTCTTAAAGACCAAGTCACTTTGCGAAAACTCGCCTCCCCTTCCTCTCATTTCTCCGTTTCACCACTTGAGGTGGCTC
Source organism: Teleogryllus occipitalis (assembly GCA_011170035.1). Classification (NCBI taxonomy): domain Eukaryota; kingdom Metazoa; phylum Arthropoda; class Insecta; order Orthoptera; family Gryllidae; genus Teleogryllus; species Teleogryllus occipitalis. The sequence continues at coordinate 198,782 of BLKR01000562.1, forward strand.
AGGACATCTGATGTCGCTGCAGTACCTACGACCGGGAGATCCTAGTTTTCTACTCCCGACGACGGCTAGGGCAAATTCATCTTCTGCCTGGAAGAGAATTCTAGCAGCCGGCTGCTCTGATCAACTCCATGCGAATGCTCGGACCGCGTGCAATCTTTCCTTCTTCCTTGTATCATCACCCCTTACACAGCTTCCCCCTCCGTGGTAAACATGCACTGCACTTACGGGACTAATGACAGCATTCGGCACGCCCGGAAACACGAAATAATCAATGCGCTCATTGAATTTCTGCAGCCAGTGATACCGACCATTCTGCACTCGATTGAACTTTTAGTAGTCCATAGTTTCATTTGAACTAAAATTAAGTGTCCACGACAGATAATTGACTCCTTGCCACTGACTGCTTATAAATTATTGCTATTTGTTAGTTTGTTATAAATGTGAACGATTTCAATATGTAATACTAAATCAATTAAAGAGATAAATATTTATCGGTTACGCGAAAAAAAATGTCCCACAAATATTCGTATTTTTGGATTAAACAACGTGCACTAACATCTCTTTTACGCATGTATTGGCAATTCATATCAAGCAAAGCATCTGGCGGGGGAGTTAACTGTTGCGTGCTCGAACTTGAGATACACGCAGGAATACAATTATTGTTTCGCTTCATTTTTATTTTTAATAAAGTGATTTTAATTGATGGGGTTAATTTAATTTTCATGCTAATGTCACACATTTAAAAACTGCTCGTGTTTTTAATGCTTTAATGTACGCGGGTATGATATCTGTCGTGATGCTTATCTACATCAATCAATCAAAAACTACCATATGACAGTAAGCATCTACTGCTTCGCTACGCACCCCACTCCCTCTCAAATTCAGATGCCACATTAAGGTATTTTAACTGCCGAACTCATTGATACTGACAATCCCGAAGAGATATCACTTACACGTGTTCGTTGACTAGCGTTGAAACAGGCGGGGAGATAACACGGTTGTTATCCTTCACCTTTTGCTTCAGAGATGGAGATAAGATTTTCGTGCTCCGTACGCGGGAATTGTTTTTCTTTTTTGCAGCGTTCGTCAACGCAATCGTCAATCCATCCGTTCCATTATTACTCGCACTCCAATAACACGTCAATCAGTCTTGTTAGAATTGCCTTTTTAATTTTTCGGAGGTGTAATCCATTTACTGGCGGCGAGGAAGATAACAATGCAAGTTCCAACGAAAAAGGAAGCTTATAATGACCGACTTCCCGGCTTGATCGACAGGCAGATAATCATTACAGCTAATGCATCATTTCTTGGAAATTTCTTGTTGGGTTAGCAATGTTTTGATAACCCAGTACCACCTCTCTTATAGATCGTAGAACTCTTAAAATACCACCATTAATTACGTAATTTATAGATGCAAAACTTTTTTTATGAAATTATAACTCAAAGTTTAGTATGATGTCCATTTTTCTTTTCACAAAAAGAATCATTATTTTTCAGTGTGCAGTAAAATTAAAAAAAAAAAACTTTCCAATTAAAGGAATGTCATTGAGTTCTAACTAATCGTGATACGACGTCTTTTGAAAATCGGGATCTCCGCACGCTCCCGCCAAATGGAAATGTACCTATCTTGCGTGTCACATTTCCAAATAGAATGTAGTGCGCAGAACCGGACTTTCCAAAGATGTGATGAGGTTGTGTGTATAGCAGGGGCAGGAATGGGGAAAAAAGGATATCAAGAAGTTGTAGGGTCGAGTTGTGGAGGTTCCTTTGATAACGCACGTCGTGGCAGAGGTTTCCCAAATGCTCTGCGGGGTGCGAGAGTGCATTTCGCGGGTGGCCAGTGACTGGTGCGCAGGGCGGCCGCGTGGCCTGCTTGGCGCCCCGCGCGGGTTGCCCTGGTCGTGGCAAGGTCAGGAGGATATCGCACTACTCGAGCAGGAAGATTGTCATTAACGAGCTGTCGCTACGGCCCTCGGTAATTTTTTTAGAGATATTCTCTGGGATTGCGTACGTCTTATGCTGGTGAGGAAAAGTCCGGCTTTTTTACTTCGATTTGATATCCACTAAAAAAATTTGGTTGCGTCAGAAAGTTTTTTTAAAAATATTTGTGATACTATAAAAAAAGTGTAATTTCTTACTAGCGATAAGACGGAAAAACAATTCGCGCCTAACCCTGACATTACGCACATATTAATCAATGTGGGGAAAGTATTATGTCATGCCGCTTTTGGTTTGTCTTTGTAGAGTCACGTTTATCCATTTTTTGGTTTTAAATTAACCAATTGTTTCTAGCGATTCCCGCACTTTTTTACACTCATGGCTCATAGAGCTTGTGATCCCGCATCAGCCTGTTACAGTTAGGTGTACAGACGTCCCGTACTTTTGGACAAAAAAAGGTCGCCAAAATGTAACTTTTTTGTAACAGTGACTTATCGGCATAAACAGTCGTTCTTATTTGTGCAATGTGGAAAAGGTTCGTGGGTTACTTCGGAACAATATTTAAATAAAAGCTGTAAGACTTTGAGCTGGCCAGTACATTGAAGTTAATAAAATAATCTTATCGTTAAGGTGAATGCAGAGAGCGTTCAGTTCCACTGAAAGATAAAACACCCAAACGGTTACGAAGTACAGAACGCGTATTGTTTAGGGCGAACATTACCACGTGTGGTTGGTTGGCTAGTGATTTCGGGCGCGTCAACAGCTTAGGTAATTAGTCCCGTAAGTGTAGTTCATGATTTTTTCCTCGGGAGATGGCGGTGATCTTCCCCCGCTAAATGACTAGATCCGGCGCCGACCTACGATCGGCTAGAGGGGTTTCCCCTTAACCAGGACTCTCCCACCAGCGGGGCACCGCCCCAGCCGGGGCCTCTAAGCTCCCTGCCGGTCTACCGGAATATGTGGTAGTATAGTGCATGTGTGTGTGTGTGTAAAGGAGGTAGGGTACTGCTCCGGCATTCACCTGGTGTTGATGAGAGAAACAACCGAAGACTACCGATCGGAGCAGCCGACCACGTGTAGTACACACGTTGACGCCGCACTTGGGAACACAGCGACTCTCCGTGTGGGAACCTTCGCGTTCGCACGTTGACATCTAGCGCACGCAATGTTTGGGAAAGTCACCATTTACAGAAGCAATTACAGGTAACTGAACAAAACATGAATACGTTTGTTGACACAACTATCATTGTAGGTGCTGAAATACGTCAGGAAAAGGCCTGACATCGTGGAAATGACAACTTCGGTCGGATATTTACACTTGCATAAGACTTTTAAGTGAAATTCCCATGCTGCTGTTAAGACAAATTAGTATTTCATGAATAACACATCTGTGAGCTTGCCCGCTGGTTATTTATAAAGGAGGGTGCATTGTGAGATGCTTTCAATTATGACGATGCCTTTGCGGAGTTGCCGGACTGCCTACTCGCCCCGCAAAGAATCGAATAAGAGTTGGAGTGCATTGTCGCGTGAACATCGCGGACTCGCAAAACTGACGTCGCGTCGCGTCGCGTCGCGTCGTCCACCCGAGAGGAGTGGACTTGGGCGCATACCGCGATTCATTTTACCGAAGCCGGTTACATAACCCCCCCCCCCAAGGTATAGTCCTACTGCGCCTTTGTGTATTCCTTCTTAGTATGAGGATTTATTTATACATTTCCCGCGAAACTTATAAAAATTCGACGCAAGTCAAATAGGTTGTTGTGCTGGCAGCATATTGTAATGTGAGTGTTTGGAAGTGTACGTCATCGTTGAATTGTATTGTGAAATGAAGTTAATGTTGACACCGTTTTGAATACACTGGTTATCAAAGGGAAAAAAGTCTTTGGTTTTATTCGAAGCAAGACAAATACAGTGAGCCGTACAAGAAAGTGGGAGAAAATTTGTGGTGGGCGTGTCCATGTTGATGCGGCGGGGGGGGGGCGTCGTGCAAGGTCAGCGCTGCGACTCCCACGCAGGCGCAGCGGGCGCGCGCTCGCCATGGGAAGCTTCCAGCGCCCGCACAATGAACGCCTCCACGATGGGGCCTTGTTTTCTTGTGCAGTTGTTCCTTGCATTGTCGGGGAACAGGAGGCGAATCGAGGAGAAACATTAGAGAGTCGTTTGGCGTTGACCTTGTTGGAAACTATTTTCCGAAACCAGGTGCAAATACTGGGAGCATTGCGGACGGAAAGCGTCTGATTCTCTCCTTCAAATTTTTTGAATGCTGGTTTGACTTCCTCTCTGATGTTCAAAAATATTAACACTCCTCCTGGAGGGTTGTCAGAGGTGCGAGTTGTAATTTAAGGATTTGGGCGAAGGCGGTTTTCCTGATTGAAAAGAAAATGTCTCAATTTTTTTTCCTGAAGCCAATTTTTTTAGAAAATAAAACTTGTAATTAAACTTTTTATTGCAATGAAGTTGTTCGAGAAATCTGGACTGGACGTAGTTTTCCAGACGTTTTGTTTTCGGTCTTTCACTTGATTCGTTTTTGGCATCTTGTAGGTGTTCGTTGTATTCGTCGTAAACGTGATTTGAGAAAGCATTGATTGCCCGAGAGTTGGTTAGTCGCTCAGCCACTCGTACTGTGGATAGCGTGCACCGTGCGAGCGGTGACGACGAGCAGGAGGAGACAGGAAAGGATCTTCCATCGTGGCACGCTCTGCAGTTGCCGCCCTGTGCTACCGACCCCTCACCTGCCCTCCCTCCTCCCCTTCAATGCGTCACTATAAAGAATGTGGCTCCAGTCATTTCATTTTTAACATTTCGGCACAGAAAAAGTTCCTGTTGCGTCGTGCTAAGTGACGAAAAAAGCGTTGATGCCGCGACGACGCATGCTACGGCTGTCGCTGACTGAAGCGTGATCTGCGCTGTTGCAGCGTCTGTTATGTCGCGTTCACGTGTGAGGGCGGAGCACGCTGTGTTGTGTAGTAGAAGCGGGCTGTGCATGCCCAGGTAGATGGACCGTGACCCGTCCCCGCCCATCTCCCCCCCCCCCCCAACCTGCGCCGTCCCATTCCGCCTTGTGGCTTCGCCGCGCTGGCACTCGGCGGCATCGACCCGCGCCTCGCCGCTCCTTGCACCCACTGCAACAGAACGACAGCTCAGAATTTCAGCCTACTTGAATGCAAAATTCATTGTCTAAGCACTTTTGTAGCAGCTTTTATTTTTGATTTCGTGTTAGCTGGCTTAATTCTAAAGCTATTAGATGGTCATTGATTTTTACAATACCACAAAAGCCTTCATTTTAGATTGGCTCTTTAAGCAGCCTAAAACTATGAGGTATCGGCTTTCGTGTTCTGCTGTGGCCACATTTGTGAACATGGCCTGGAAATCCAAGTTGTGGACGAGGTTCTTGTGTATGTAACGTAATACCTGAGTGTATAAGAAGAGAGTGTTGGCTTGAGCAGAATGCCGCAGCGCGACGCTAGTGTTGCGTGCGCGATGAAGTTGCTTCACTTGTGCCATTCGTCTTGCTTTAGTATTGGAATCTTACAGAGAGTGGAGGGAACGTGAATTTTGTGACACCGTAAACTAACTCAATCAAAAAAGATCGCATGAAATTTTGTCATGTCGATCATAAGCAACCCTTGGTCCGCGGACTACTTTGTGGTTAAAAATGATTCTGATCAAATTTGAGTACACTTACCTTTACCATGAGACGGAGCGAGTGATCTATGATTTTTTGTCACGTTTCTAATAACCATTCCTATTTACATAATATCTTTCAGTGCATGTTTATCTGTACGTATATGTAATGGACCCAGCAATGCTTCGCTATTGCAGTGTATTACACACCACACACTACTGCTCACGTGATTGTTAATCACGTTGTAAGGTAAACCGCGCAAAAATTATCATAGAAGACCTGCAAGAATAGGTTTGTTCTATGCCCTGGTTTGGACATGGGTGTCAAGTATCGTATTATTAAAACGTTCTCCCTCTAACTCTTTAAACGCTCCCCTTGCATCAAAAACAAACTTCTCTTCTAAGCTATTGACTTCTATTTTTTTTCTATACTAATATTATATATATATATATATATATATATATATATATATATATATATATATATATATATATGCGTGTGTGTCGTTCATAGATGCAAAAACTATTCGACCAACATTGCAGAAACTTTCACACTTTATTGTTCTCTCCAAAATTAAAAGAACATATCGACAGTGAACATTGAACCACCTTACTCAGTTTCATCAATCGTTTACAATTCGTATGAAACATATTCAATTATTTTATTTCAATGATAGTAAATTCCGATGTCCTGAACAAAAAAAAAAAAATACTCAAAATGCCGTCTCCCTCAATTTACCCCCGAAGGGGAATAAAACCTCGAAATGAAAACCTCTATCGTGGCAACACTGGAGAAAGGTTGCGAATAGTAAGCGTCAGGGGATCGACAACAGTGACACGTGGCAGTGCCCGTTGATCTTGAGCAATCCCCAAAGCAATTAAGATACTGGATATTGCACTTAATTCAGATTTTTTTAAACGTCATTGTCTCTGAAAAGAGGATCGATCGGAAGAAAACGTTGAAAATAACAAACATTTGTGTTAATACATAGATGTTGCTGATGGAAAAATAAGGATTTTTGAAAAACATCGAAGTTTATTGCTATTCCTAATCGTGGACGGAATTGAAGTGAAGTCGACCAGTAAATCTTTCAGCAAATTCCTCATGGCGTTCCTACAAGAGATTGTTTTGAATCTTACTATTAGATTTCTTTTGAAACTTAATGTCATACGAGATACATGTGTGTATCGAATAATACAGGATAGTGAAATTACGCGTTCAAACTATTCAAGGTATCAGATGCCAAAACATAAGGGAATTGCTTGGTCGCCGCAATAGGTATCTCGTGTCAGGACTAGTTAGTTTATTGCTGTGAGATTGTCATCGTCTGAGTATCGCAATGCATGCACAGACACCGTATTGAGAAGATATCGGAAGAGAGAACCTACGCGGAATAAACGCATCGGACGTACACAAGAGAACGACATCAATGTCTTAGGGTAAAGGTAAAAACAAATGACGCAAACTTCAGTATTGTTCAAATCGTCCACAAATCAGATGCATCAGAAATGTTAGGAACGTTAGCCCAGTGACACTAAAACCAGGGTTTCTTGTCTTAGACCTCGAATAACTAGAGAGGAAGAAGTGAAAATGTGCGATAATTGCCTATAATATTGTGAGCATGTTTCCGAATACAGCTAAATGTGCAGTTGACTTTTCATTCACCCTTAAGGGATTCCAAAATTTATTTTGGGCAACAAATTTATTTTCTGTAGATGTAGTTGAATTTGGCATACATTAATTATGAGTGTATAGTGACGTAACACAATTTCCCCATGTGATACAGCAGTAATATACTCGCCTAAAGTGTGAAATATTTTTTGGGAATGGCAAAGAATCTCCTTAACTCTATTGTATATTTTAGGCATGAAGATAACGTACTAAGAAATGTAAATTCAGGTTTCAGAACACCAAAAGAGAGAAAGAAAGATATAAGGGAGAGAAAAGTAAAGTGCCAAGGTAGGAAAATATTATTCTTTTATTATTACATGTGGTCCCTAGCGAGCCGTATTAATTTTTAAAATTATTTATCTCAAGATGTTGGAATTTCAGCACGCTTTTTTCTCACTCTAGTCAGAGTGAGTTCGACTGTTTTCAAGAGGAGGTCTTTAACATTCTAAGCAGTTAAGCTGTACTGCTGCTTGTTATCTAATACTAATCGATTATTTTCATTGTGTGATTAATGTACATCGATTAATCGCTCTGAATTAATCGATTAATCTAATATCGATTATTTGTCGCATGTTTTAAATTATGTATGAAAAGTTAAAATCATTAATTTTTAAATTGTGGACACGTATTACGTAAAAACAAACTAAAATATAGGTCAGTGCTTAAAGTATTCTAATGTTAATAATAATGTAATAAATTATGATTGTGATAACGATGTCCGCCGCCTCTTCTTTTGTAACTGGCGGTGGGGGAGGGGGTGGACGGTGACGCCAAGGCCGCCCCTTGCCGCCCGACCCACTTGGGCGGGCGCCAAATTTTGTGGAAGTGTCCTGCCTCGTCGCCTCGCCCCACGCGCCTCCCGCCGCTCGGCCCCCCGCCACCCGCTCAGCTACTACAGCAAATACACACACGCATCACTAGTGCGATATATGGCACTTTGTCATGGGTGGTGATTCACGAAGTCGTACGCGTCAAGGTAGTTGCAGAACAATCGCCATTACCTCGAGGGCATTTGGACGCGCTTCGCTCACGCATCTCCAAGTCAACGGCGAGGCTCTGGCCACCGGGAGAGGTAGCTCAGGGCATCGGCTGATGGCCGAGAGGGCCTAGGTTTGAGTGTTGACGGCGGCAGGATTTTCGACACTAGCTTGTCTGTTAGGTCGAATTCAGCCGCTGTCTGGAGGAGAATTCTAGCGGCCGGCTGCTCTGAGTGGTAGTTTTCCCGAGGTTTCTCCGATCAACACCAGGCGAATGCCGGAGCAGTGCCCTGACACACCAGCCACGGACCGCGTGCGATCTTTCCTCCCTCTTTCTTGTATCCTCGCCCCCTTACACACACACACACACACACACACACACACACACACACGCGTGCGCGCGCGCTCTACAGTACCACACTTGTTGCGAGAGCAGTCGGGAGCTGTCCCGGCTGCGCCCCCCTCCCCGTGGCGAGAGATACCTGGTGAGGGAAAACGACCCCAAATTCGACGTAGGTCGGCGCCGGATCTCGCCTCCCAGCGGGGGAAAGAACTTACTACCCGCCTTAGCAGTTAATACGCCCGTAATCACTAATCAATCAAAAGTCAATTGATCTCATTCATGTACGTTATCCTTAAATGTCAAAAAACTAGATTAGGTTTTAAAAAAAATGTGATGTGTTGATGATTGTGTTTTGATCGTGAATACTGAAAAATGGTTTTCGTTTGGGAAAGTAATGCTCAAACATTGGCCGAGAATGCAGAAATTTCAGTGGAGGATATCGTGCACAAGTGACTGAATTTTGGCTGGAGCAGTGAAGGGGCGCGTAGCTGAAGACGATGGTCTGGGGCGAGGTCGATGCGGAGTGTTCGTGTGCTTACGCTTGTACCATCCGCCACCTTCACTGGCGCTGTTTGATTGTGTGCTTGTGTGTGTTGCAGGTGAGGCGCCTCTGCCAGCGGCTGAATGACAGCGCACGTGCAGCGCGTAGTGTCTCCGCGCGGTATGTGTGCACACGCGATGGCCGCACCTCGCTGTCCGATTCTTAGTGCTGTTGCATCACCGGTTGATTCACATTGCAAGTAAAAGCAACGATGAGTGAATTGGTACCACGAATTCTGTATTCTTAATACGGAATTCTGACATAATTTCTAACTTTTGCAGTTTCCGAAAATTGTCAGAGTTTAAAGAAAATAGAAATTGCCCCTTTTTTAAACGCCCTTGGCTGTATCCGAGATAAAAGTCAACGAAAAAATTTGGAGTATATTTTGAGAGAAAAAGGTAATTGCCTTTAATTCAAGAAAAATGCGTGTGCATGACCTTATTTAAAGATCTAATTTTTTAAGAAGAGATTGTGTTAAGAGAACTGGGCAGCTTACCGCATGGTTCAGTTTGCTTCATGTGTCACATACATCTGCTTCCCTGGCACTTAAAACTCTATGAAATTGTTTTTCAAGATAGGAATAGGTTATTAAAAAACACTTTTACTGTTCTGTCATTTTAAAGCTAAGATCATGGAACTGTAGCCAATATCGTATATTTTAATCGAAATGACTTTGTTCTTTTGCTTCTTCTGAATGAAAAACAAAGCTGTACGACTTTGTGTTTTATATTTGCAACACAATATTCTTATTTTTTTGTACTTATAAATTTACTGATGTTCGTCGTACCACACACTTCCAATTCTCCTATATCTTTGTGAAATTTCCTGTTCAGTTCAGGAAATATTCTTACATTCTTGTTTTACTGGATGATCACTGGCCTGGTGCTAAAAAAAGGTAAAATAGTTCTGATTATCATGAGCTGGAGCTCGATTCCATTTCAGACTGGGAAAAATATTCGCATTCATCACAAACGTTTAACTATGAACAATGTAAAATGAACTCAAAGTAAAGCTTTATCATTCACTGCGAAGCTATCACGGAATATTTACATACATATATTTCCACACTCTTTCACGTTAGCAAATCTCTTTAAAAAGTTTAAATGCTGAGAAAAAAGTCCTTAAAAGTGCTAACATTTCACGCAAAACTACATAAAATATAATTTTTGTACTTTATTTCAAGACTTATCTTTTAACAACTGATTTTATGAAGGAATGAATCTCTATTTTTAATATCGTAGTAATAGGAAGACTGCGAGAAAACGAACTTTTGCAATTTTCGAAAAGTTAGAATTTTCGACGAAAATGAGAGTGCATCATTTTCTTAAGCGTCTTTTCGGCGATCCAAGGACAACAAATAATATAGAGGTGATGCTCCAACAGCACATCCTTTCTCGCATTATTTCTATCTTTTGCCATTTCCGAGTATGCAGATAGTTCAACGGAAATGAGATCTGCGCCATTTTTTGTGTACTTTATCCCATCCGTGAAAAGAAAAAAACATTGAAGAAACAGGAGCGGTTTTTAAGAAAATGCTTCTGTTATAATTTGCATAAACGTCAAGCAGAATTTATATGAAAACTGCTCATATTCTTACATTTTCTTACATCTGTTCTGTTCTTTTTTTGTCCGAATTTTGATATTAAGATATCCTCAACTCAAACAAGTTTGTTTCTCTAGTCTACTCTGAATATCCTGCCAAGCCGAATGGTGTGCTTACGATTTATATAGAGCATTTTCCTTGTTTTTTGGAGCTGTTCGCATGCTAGTTTTAATGTGTTTCCGTATCTATTTTTTTTTGGGGGGGGGGGGAAGGTGCTTTGTGTGTACAGCTATAAGAATCCCAACGATGTTCAATTTCCGGAATTTCCATCTTATTTCCTTTGCGTTTATGGTAATACTTGCAGAAACCTGACTATTTTTATCAGCAAAAACATTTTTACAAAAATAATTCCTGTGTCTTTTTTCTTTTCTGTTTCTAACCCTTAAGATCAATACATTTCTGAAAATTATCATATGCGCGCTGCTTCGATGCCTAAGTAGTTGAAGAATTAAGAGTATATTAATAGACGTTACGAAATAAGATGCGTAATATGTTGGGTATAAACTCGGCCCACGGCCCTCGAATTTCATGAGTCGGCGATGATTGCTGTTGCGCAGTGCGTACTCGAGGGTTTGTATTGTGGAAACATTTTTATCTCGAACAGTTGACGAGCACTTATTCAAAGCCTAAATCAATAAATACTCATCATTATAAGTATAAATCATTAGGTATGTATTGTATTCTGGTCTTTAATTTGAAATCAAACCGTTGGCTTTATTTGCTTTATGATCAAGTTGCAGTTTGTTTTTTAATGTTAAATATTAAGAAAAATAATTAATATTAGCAGATTTTGTTGGACTATAGTTCATGTATAAAAAGTGTTGTACCTTGATTGTTGGATTCATGTCAGCTGGCTTTATTCTGAAGTTGGCTGAAGATTGATTTTGAGAAAACTCCAAGAGCGTAAACTTTGGGCTAGGCCATTTAATGAGCCTACAATGGCGAGCGAGAGGTATCTTTCTGCGTGTTCTGCTGCCGTGTGTCGGGCAGCGTTGTGGAGGTAGCGTGCGCGTGCGGCGCCGGGCGGGCACGGCGCGGCGCGGCGCGGCGCGGCGCGGCGGTGTCGCGTGCGTTCCCCCCACCCCCACCCCCTCCCCCTCCCCCGCCCCTGGCGATGTATCTGAGCGAGGCCCCGCGCCGCCCCGGCCTTGCCACTGCTGCATTCGCTGCCGCAGCCGTCGCCGTCAAAACGACGGCTGTCGGAAAGAAAAAAGAAGCGAGAAGTAGGAAAACGAGGAGTACGCTAGATTATCAATGCGCACAAAATATGTCGGATTTGGCACGCTTTAAAATATGCCTTCTATGTGAGATTGTGATCGATTATGATTGTGATAGCAGGGGAAATGTGGAGCGGGAAACGACATGAAAATTAAAGCGTGGAAGGAAATCCCAGAAAAACACAGGGAAGGGGTTGTATCACGAAATATACATTCCATGTGTTATTGTGACCACTTTTTGGAAAAGCAGAGAAAATCTGGGAAACACGAAAATTGAAGCGTTCAAAATGCACAGACGAAACACGGAAATGGTTTGTTATGTAAAAAAGCGTTCGATATGTTAGATTGTAACTGAGGGGAAGGAAATAATAGTGTTGATGTGACGCAGGTTAGAAGCGGGAATAGAGAAAGAAATGTTTTTACATTCTTGCATACTACTTAGTGATGCAACATCGAAGTAGATGTTTTATGAAATCATCGATGTTCTTAACTCCTTTATTTTCTTTCACAATGGTGTTGAATTCTGAAAGAGATCTGTTTGACGATGAATGTGTCTGTCTTAATTTGTTTATGATTACCGAATGGTGTTGCTCATTGATTTTCAGGTAGGCTTCAGTGATGTAGTAGCATCGTCTTCTACATTATTTCAGTTGTATACATACCTCTTGCGGCTCTCACACGCAACCAGTCTTTATAAGTGAGGTCTCTTAAAGAAAGAGAGTTTCAGGTAGGCGTGACGAATTGCACTTTGGCTTTAAAAATATGAAGAATTTGTTTTAAAAAATTCTCTAAATATTCATGTCAAATATACTTTCTATTCTTCTCCGTGTTTTCCGGAACTTCACGAATCATTTCATTTATTCGGTCGTCAGACGCGTTACCGAATCTCCCCATGTTACTGTTGAAAATAACTGAAAGCGATGTTAAAATCAAAGAGATTATATTATACATACGCGGTTTATTGCACACACCGGTTGATACATACCGTCTCCTAAGTTACGAGTCGGAGCTTATGATTGGCCAGTAGGCAGGAAAAGTAAGAAAAATCGGATAGAAAAAGCGATTAAGTTTTTGAGATACACCGCCCTGATTGGGGCATATTATATGTGTAGTAAAACACTATTGGTTTTATTTTCACGAGTGGAATAGTCAAGGTAATGTTCACAACACCCAGAAGCCAGTTAAGGATGGCTTATAATTGAAATGTCATTATGTCTTAACAGCTAATGATAAAATTCCGGTATTCGTCTCATTTAAAATCATTGTTGCCAATTCGGGGAGTGGGTTGTGGTGTTGAATTATGTCTTCTATCCCTGGTGACTGCACTCGATTGCGGCCAATTCATGTGGAATTTGTGGGGGGAGAAAGCGAACTCTCGCCAGGTTTTCGCGGGGTTCTTGCGTTTCCCCGGCTCTGAATTCCCCCTTTCTCCGTTATCAAATGCTAGTTGGGGATACGCCTTGGCAACAGTGAGTATAGTTGTTGAAGGACCCCCGAACTGCAATCAATAAATACATCATTTCTGATTTGCTTTAGCCAATATATTTTGGAATCCTTTTACGTGATCATCTTTTGTCATTGTCACGAGTCGCACTACCACCCAGAGTGAAGGCTTCCTGACTGGGGGTGGCGTTTGATTACTGCAGCTCAGGCCTGGCGCGGCCAAAAATGACAGAGAATAAATGTAAACCGCTATTTCGGAACCGTATTAATCACGAAATCGCTCCCGCCCCCCTCCTGTACTTTTAGTGTACCCGTACGTTAAATCGCGTTTTGAATGTCATGGATATAATTTAGTAGCTTTGAAGCTGCTTTTTGGGTCCCGCAAGGCTGCGCAGTTGGGCGCGACGGCTCGTGAAGGAAGGAGGGAGGGGCGGGCTGTGCGAGGTGCGCCGGGAATCGCATTCGCAGCGGCCGAACTCCATTCCGTGGAGCTCGATGCTCAATTCAGTACACGTAGAAGCTCAAAGAACAGTATACCTCTTTATCGGCACGTTCAATGAAATTAACAGGTCAGAGGTCTTCTCGTAAAGACTATTTAGTTAAATGTGTATGAACATCCAGATTCGTATGATAATGTAATTTCACTTGGCGCACGTTTTGTGGAGCTCTCCTCCTGCTAGTTGGGGATGGAGTAGAGCCGTGGGTGTGGTTTGGTGTTTTGTTTGCCATACCTGAAAATCGTCACTGTAGTTAGTTCACCAATGTTACCCAATTAGTTTTCAATTACATCGAGAATGAAAAATTTCCAATTTTCAAATATTGCCTCACTTTTTTTAAATTGGTTATTTAAGGTCGCATCAACATCTAGGTCATTAGCGACCACTATTTGAGTAAACGGTATGGTAACTATGGAGATGAAACGATATGGTGGTGATAAGGGGTGAAAGGACGAACACAAATACAACAATGTTCGAGGCGGGACTCGAACCCGCGACCCTTCGGTCCGAGATCATTACGACACTAGTGCCTTGGCGATCTCGGCCACCGGGCCGACTATTGCCTCACTTTGTTGCTACTATTATTCATCATTCAACAACGTGTGGTTAAAGGGCGGTGAAAGGATTCTGAAGCTCAAGAAAATGTGCGCAGATTTTACTTCTCCGGCATACGCACATACTCGTATTACTTTTGAAAAAAAAATCAAAATGATACTAATCAAATATATCATCTGGTATTGCTTAGGTTGCTCGGTTGCACAATCCTCAGATAATCGAAACAACTTATATATTAGGAATATGCATTTTCGTTTTAATGACATTCAGCATTCATGATATTGCAGCAATATCGATGTTTATGAAATCATTTTGAACCAAAGAGCGCCCACAGAGCGCTCTCTCCTGCCTCCAGAGCTTTCTCAGGCCGTGCACGGTGTTACGCCTTCACTCTTTGGCTCTATGCTTGAAGTCGGGGCTCAATAGGGCGTTCGGTTGACAACCGATGGGTGGGAGCCTTGTTTTTGTGTGTGTGTGTGTTTGTTTTTGTGTGTGTGTGTGTGTTTGTGTGTGTGTGTTTGTTTGTGTGTGTGTTTGTGTGTGTGTGTTTGTTTGTGTGTGTGTGTTTGTTTGTGTGTGTGTGTTTGTTTGTGTGTGTGTGTTTGTTTTTGTGTGTGTGTTTGTTTTTGTGTGTGTGTGTGTGTGTTTGTTTTTTTGTGTGTGTGTGTGTTTGTTTGTTTTTGTGTGTGTGTGTGTGTGTTTGTTTGTTTTTGTGTGTGTGTGTGTGTTTGTTTGTTTTTGTGTGTGTGTGTGTTTGTTTGTTTTTGTGTGTGTGTGTGTTTGTTTTTGTGTGTGTGTGTGTTTGTTTTTGTGTGTGTGTGTGTTTGTTTTTGTGTGTGTGTGTGTTTGTTTTTGTGTGTGTGTGTGTGTGCTCTGTTTGTGTGTGTGTGTTGTTTGTGTGTGTGTGTTTGTTTGTGTGTGTGTGTTTGTTTTGTGTGTGTGTTTGTGTGTGTGTGTGTGTTTGTTTTTGTGTGTGTGTGTGTGTTTGTTTTTGTGTGTGTGTGTGTTTGTTTCTTGTGTGTGTGTGTGTTTGTTTTTGTGTGTGTGTGTGTGTGTGTGTGTGTTTGTTTCTTTTGTGTGTGTGTGTGTTTGTTTTTGTGTGTGTGTGTGTTTGTTTTTGTGTGTGTGTGTTTGTTTTTGTGTGTGTGTGTTTGTTTTTGTGTGTGTGTGTGTTTGTTTTTGTGTGTGTGTGTGTATGTTTGTTTTTGTGTGTGTATGTTTGTGTTTGTTTTTGTGTGTGTATGTTTGTGTTTGTTTGTGTGTGTATGTTTGTGTGTGTTTGTTTGTGTGTGTATGTTTGTGTGTGTGTGTGTGTATGTTTTTGTGTGTGTGTGTGTGTGTTTGTTTTTGTGTGTGTGTGTGTGTTTGTTTTTGTGTGTGTGTGTGTGAGAATCTTCCATTATTACAATATATGCCAGAGAAGTGAAATTTTCGAAATAAAATAATTTTATTTGTGTAAAACGTGTTCAAACAATGGTGCTTGTAGCAAAGTGCTAGAGTGCGATCACCGTATTTTCTAAACCTAGTTCGTTTTTCTTTTGAATGAATTCTATCACTATCGTGTGGATGAATATATGCCTTTATGTAGTAAATTCATTTTAAGCATGTACGGTCTTTGTTAAAGTGATTTCAAGCCTAAAAATACTCTTAAAAATTCTTAACTCATACTAACTTAACCCACACTTAACTTGTACTACGTTTCGGTAACCATCATTAGGTCATGATCAACATACTAAAAGTGGAAAGTAATTTTTTAAATGTACTCAAAATCATAGTAATACATTATGAAACAATAATGTAATGATGAGTACTAATACAAGAGTGTGATATTGCCATAGGAGTGAGTATCGTAAACTTCATACAAGAGTATTAAAGCCCATTACACGGAGTTTCATACGGTACTTTTTTCTACGGTAACTTTTATATGTTAAACTTCTACGTGGAATCGATTCGTGGCAATTGACCTGCAGGATTCAGCCAAGGCCACCTAGCGGAGAGCTTCCTACTGTACCCTCCCGCAGGTGGCTTTGATTTAGCACTGGGCAAGTCAAAGTGAAATTACGATCCAATTTTCAATAATATTCCACGCAAAAAATTACTAATAATAAATGAAATTAAAACTGACTAGTAGAAACATTTAACGATTCTAATGCTTCTTTGTCAATTCTTGCGTTTGTTAACTTCTCTGTGATTGGTGAAGAACCTATATCGTAATGAAATCTGTATGGTAATGATTGTCATTATGCAACGGATTACAGCCACCAAATGACACACTTACACAATGGGAGTAGAAAAAAAGGAGAGAAATGTAAAGTGGCTACATACCAATCTTGTATCTTTTTTAATTAATCTTTTGTAATATTTTTACCTCGGTCTGCTGGTATTAAAGTTCTAAAGGTAATGCGAGTTATTAATATCCGCCTTTCTACCCCTAAGCAACCTCACTCTCTCCTCGGAAAGTACTTCTTCCTAATATTGACTTCCGACTCTCCAACCTTCCCAAACAGACTACTTGTCTTCTTGCATACCAGACCTACTTTCACGATATGAGGCCATAACATCGCCATATATTCGTATAGTGTACTGATGGGTCATCTTCCAATGATGCAGTGTCCGTTGTGTTAGGATCATAAAATCATTTCGAATTCACTCTCTGTGCTGTGTATTCATTGCTGAGATGTATGCGATTCTCGAAGCTTTTAAATATATCGACTCGGCGTCTTTGTGACAAGTGATTCTCTGCTTTGATTGTCTGAGCTCTCTTCATGCCGTCTCCCTTTCTCTTTCAGATTACGTAACAAGTCAACAACCGATTCATCCTGTATTGTTTCGCAGCTATGATCTACTCCTTTGGTGGATGTAGGGACATGTGGGAATTACTGGCAACGAGTTAGCTTACCGCGCTCCGAAATTGGCATCTGGGAAGTTCTGACATTGACATTCCCACTGTTCCATCAGGACTTTTAAAGGCAAATATAAAACGCTTCTTTCTCAGTGCATGGCAGACAGAGTGGCACAATGCCACTTTCAAATTAAGGGCGATCAGGGATTGTGTCAATCCCTGGTCTTCCTCGTGCTGCTGGGCGTGAGGAAGTAATTTGAACGCGTCTTTGCTTCGGCCTTTGTTACGTTGCGCATGGATTCCTCCTGCGAGGTGACCCCCCCCCCTCTCCCCCATCTGAGACGTAACACGTACCTTTCCGTGGAACATGTCCTTCCACGTTGTGTGAAGTTTAATGGCAAGCGGCGCAGGCACTTTCTGGGCAGTCAGAGGAGGTGCTCAGCCACGGCGATTCCGCGCTCCGAAATCCAGATTCTGGTCTATAGTTTACCGCTTAGTGTCAGAAAAGGAAAGTATTGTCTTTCTGTTTGTAATTCGGCCTTCAGCTCTTACCTTTAAATTATAATGTGTTCTTCGATGTGATAGTTCCATCGGCAACTTTTTTTTTTACTTTTTATTTTAAAAAAAAATACTGTTTTAAATTATGACGTGGGCGCCAATGGCCTCAGGTGTTGAAGCGCTCTTTAAGCCTCAATAAAAAAACAACTCCAAATTTTTTCTTTAATTTATTTTCCACAAATAGACCAAAGGGCGCATTAGAGAATGGAGCAGGTGTAAGTTTTATTGATCTCTCCGAATTTTGGAAAATTGCAAAATGTAGAAATAATGTAAGAAAGTAAGTGCGTTTGTAGCACCACGAGTTTCCAAATTTGAGACTGCTGCCGAGGTAACTCGTGCGGTCATCGTGGCTACGATAGCCAGTTTTGCGACGAGGAATCTGTGTGGTGTGGATGAAAATGTGTTAAGAGGAGATAGTGCATGGTCCTGGGCTCTGTCACATCGTAGAAGGAACGTGCTTTTGACTCCTACGCCACCACTACGAGCCAGATCTGAATGGCCAGAGCTCGAATTTACGGAGGGTGGGAGAGGTCAGCTTGCCGTCACACAGGTTAACAACCATGTGGAAGCATGAGTCGAACCCGTAGGACCGAAGCGTCCACCGAACGCTTGCCATTCCTCGTGCGATGTGGATTGATCGATTGGTGATTCCGGGCGCGTCAAAATGCCAAGGCCACTAGCCCCTTGAGTGTAGTGTATTTGTTTGTTTTTTTTATCGCGGAGGGGGCGGTGATCCTCCCCCGCTGGATGGCGTGATCCTGCACCAACTCACCCGTAGGTTGCGGGGATTTCCTCAAACAGCTATTTTCCTGGTGCTGGGCACCGCCCTACCCGGGTAATTGTAAGTAAGGGGGGAGGCTAGGACACGGAAGAGGAAGGAAAGATTGCGCGCGGCGCATGGCCCGTTTGTTAGGATACTGCTCCGGCATTCGCCTTGTGTTGATTTGAGAAAGCACGGAAAACGATCAGAGCAGGCGGGCGATAGACTTATCCTCCAGACAGCGGCTGCTTGCGAGGGAGCTGTCTAGCTGGTTTGTAGAATGCTGGAGGTGCAGGGAGCGTAGCCCTACGGCCAGAGGCGCTCAGCGTCGAGATTCGATGGCCGGCGCCGCCTAGGCCGGTGCGCGGGAGGCGTTGGCGGAGGCGGGCAGACGCTGCGCCTGCCGCGCGCTATTTCGGGCGCGAACAGAGGCGTCTATTTGCGCGGAGGGCGTTGAGCCGTTGATGCGCCCCCTGCGCTCCTCTCGCGCCCTGGCCTTGCAGCGCTCCTTTGTCGAGCACTGCGTGGCTTGCGTGATCCGGGGTCAACCTATTCTCATGTGAGAAGGGGGTGGCGGAAGGATCGTTGTTGAAGGTACCACTAATTGGAATTGAAAGGCGGAATGCTCTCCGCGTTGGGTATTGCAATTGATAGGTGTCAAAATGTTAATGGAGGTGGTGCCACCGACCTTCTTTATATGCAGCCGTTTTTCCCGTTCGTCCGCCACCGTCTGCAGCGCCAGTGCTCTGAGATGTGGAAGGCGATGTTGTGGGCCACGAGGACAGGTGGACGTGACGCAGCGGAAGTTGAACGGTGGGGGGATGGCACCCCCTTGCCTCGTCATTTGGGGATGTGCGCGCACCGGGGCGTCAGCTGTTGCACCGGGGCTGTGCGCTGCTGTCTCCTCGCAAGCAGAGTGGAGCCCATCGGGATGGCGGTCTCGGTTCCAAACGTTCCTTCCTCGGCCCTGGTAAGACGTAGGTGGGGTGATCGCAAAATTGTGGCCTGCCTCCGGCCAGCGAGAGGAAAGCACTGTGATAGGGTCCACGTGCCACAACCTTCGTGCCACCTTTCCTCCCCAACTCCTCAGGGTTCTTAATGCTGCTGCGGGACAGTGGGCCACAGGCCTGGATGGCAGGCGGCTGCACGGCTCTAGCCGCAGTGGGTCAATTAATTCATCGATGCGCTGCAATGAATACTGAGGGTGGGGGAACGTTAGTGAATTTCTAAGAGAAATATCGACATTAAACGGTGGTGGTGGTCGTGGAGCCGAGAAAGCACCGATGGCGGTGGGGAAAGTGAGTGGGAAGCGGGGCGTTCCGAAAGGAGCGTTCCCATCGCCGCCTCTGGGATCCGCTCGCCAATAAAGCCATAGCCATGCTACTGGGACTTCGCAAGACGCTGATTTAACGCGGAAGGGAACGGGGCGAAGGGGGCGAGAGGAGAAGGCGCCCCGGGTGCTCGCTGGCAGCGACAATGCCCCGCTCATCCCCGCCCAGCCCCGCCCAGCCCCGCTCAGCCCCGCTCAGCCCCGCTCAGCCCCGCTCAGCCCCGCCCAGCCCCGCCCAACCCCGCCCAACCCCGCCCAACCCCGCCCAACCCCGCCCAGCCCCGCCCAGCCCCGCCCAGCCCCGCCCAGCCCCGCCCTGCCCCGCCCTGCCCCGTCCAGCCCCGCCCTGCCCCGTCAAGCCCCGCCCAGCCCCGCCCTGCCCCGCCCAGCCCCACACGGACGAGCTCCTGCGCTGCGTTTCTTCACCGGCCGGGGTTTCACCGCTTCCGAACAACTGGGTTGCCGCTTTCAACGGCCGGCCGCTCAATTCCCTGCTTCCTTAATACAATTGTCACAATGCGGATGGCCTGTTGCTCATTATTCAAGGATGATGTACTGGAAGTCATCTTTGTCAACGTAGATTAATTAAGAGAGTCGGCTTTCGACGACATTGCCGTTATCATCAGTGTCGTGGTACACGTGGCGAAGGTCGGGAGGCAGTGCTTATTACATGTAAAGAGATCCCTACAACACACTAGAAATTCACTTACAACAAAGGTATCAGGTCATTCGTGTTCGAATACCGGTTGTCGCTGTTAAGTGACGCTGGGCCAAATTTGGGCTATTTCTTTGTTCAACAACACTGTGAGGTAAGTGTAAATGGCTGTGATCTAGATGTCGGTTTCACAGGCCAAGTTCAGTTTCTTGATTATTTACTGCCATAGAGGGTTCCCGCATTGAATGGTATTCGGTTTTGATTTCGGAAAAAAGGATTGTTCAATTAAGGAATCCAGTGGCAAAGTCTGTTGAGTCTTTTGCAGTAAGTTGTACATTTTCTTTGGTATAGTGTCCCGATCATTTTTTTCTTTCACTTAACGTCAAAAACTGTGTGTCGCACACAAGTACTCTTGTGCAAGTTCTCTTAATTTCTAGGTTCCCAACCCATAGGCAAAGTGAATTCTGAAAAACAGATGGAAACGACCGTTTTCGTAATGAATTCATGAAATATTCACTCCCTTGTAATAAAAAGTATTTGCAAAGGCAAATCAGCTACACATTTTGGCTATTATCCCTCATCGGACCATTCGTGAAAGAATCGACTTCCTGCTGCGAGAATATGGTTAACGCCTAATTTGAATATCTTTTCCCCATAATTCAAGAAAACGACCGGCTTACGTGACTCAGGGCCACTGATACCGCTGCAGTGCCTCTGACCGGAAGGTCGTACGTTTCTAGTTCGGACGGTGGCAGGATTTTCGACACCAGCTCCTTCGCTGGTGTCGGGCTAGAATGAAGACGCTGTCTGGAGGAGAATTTTAGCAGGCGGCTGCTCTGATGGGTAGTTTCGAGACATGTCAATCGGTCCTCCACGTTGGTTTCCCTCCGTCTCTATGTAAAGAGACGGATAGGACAAGGAGGAAGGAAAGATCGCGTGTGATCACAGGCATATAGGACAAGGAAGAAGAAGGAAAGATCGCGCGTGGTCACAGGTCGTTTATTATGGTAGTACTCTGACATTTGCTTGTCGTTAATCAGATAAATCTCGGAAAACTACGGATCACTGTGGCTTACAGCTAGAATTCTCGAGACGGTTGCTGAATTCGAGTGTCGGAAGTTCTGTCACCGCCAGGATTCTAACCCTAGGGCCACCCGTTCGGACTTGTAGTGACGTCAGTTGATGCCATGTCAATAGGTCCTTCGGATGGGTTTGGGGGATGAAGGGGGACTGAATTCCACTTGCCAGTGTTCTCGCACGAGAACGCTAGTGTTTTGCATTAGCTCAGATCCTGAACTCGATCTATGTTGAATCTTGAGCGTTGGCAGCTATCGCTCGGTGGGGAATGAGGAGGTAGTTGCGTAAGGTCGGAGTTGTGAGCGCCGCGTGGCAGCAAACGGGGGACCAGGTAGCCATGTGCCTGACCGAATCCCTTAGTTCGTTGCATGTACGGCCAGGCCACCGCCGGTTAGGAGTCGATTCAATTCGGCTCGTGGCGACGAACTACAGTTAGAAGTGTACATCTTCGTCATGATGCCTTTCCAAGCCTTGCCTGGCGAGTGCGAATTATTTTGAGTGTTGATGATGAAGGAGCAGTCTTAGAACTAGGGCCAGGAGAAAAGGGACAATCCCGAGTGAACCTTCCTCCTCCACCAACTCCCCACGAATCGACCGACATTTGAACGTGGGACCCAGAGGTAGAAGGCGAGCACTCTACATCACTGCACCACGGGTCGCACACCACGTGCGCTTGCTGTGGGCTTCTTCTCAGCTGCGAAATGCAAAGCTGCCTGGCGGGAGGTTTTCAAACGTGGGTTGGGGTGGAAGGGAAGGAATTATGTGGAAGGAAAAGTGGAAAACGAAGTGCCGAAAAGGAGACTATTTTCACAAAAGAAACTTTTCGAGTGACACCTCATTTATGTCTTAGTTAATGTGTAGGGGTTTAACTGTGGGTGATGGACGAACGGATGCACGCTGGTTATTCAAAAACTGTATTAGGATTGAGAGTGAATTGCTATTGTATTACCCGCGAATGAGGAAGGCGACTTATTCAGAATGTAATAAAAAAATCAATATCTTTTGAGGATTTGAAATACTGGTAATTTTATGTTAAAGGGAAATGTTGTTAAGGGAAACAAACATTCTTTAAAATTCTCAACATCACATCAATTTTAAGAATGAGGGAAAACTTCAAGCAAATTTGATAAAAACAAAGCATATATAACTCAGTCGAAAGACCACAAATTCTATAAAAATAATTTTATAGTTGTGGATGCTCAGAAATATGATTTAGCAAAGTTCTACATCGACATCTTGTGTGGCCCTTTCATATCTGGATTGGCTTGTGCAGAGATGTGACATTAATATTAAAACATTTCTAAGGTATTTTGTGCCTATATAAATCTCTTTTGAAATGTTGACGGAAAATGGAGGCTGGCGGGACTGACGCCAGACTCTCGCCATCTGCTTGCGCGATTGGAGAAGTCGGCGAATCATGTGCTTTCCCTCACAGAAAGTTCACCTTTCACTTATCAAAATTCAGTGATATCCAATATTTCAGCTGAACTCAAAATATGTAGGCACCGAGGGCTTTCTAAGGGTTCTAATGACGGACCGACGACACAAATTTTGAGACCTTTTTGTCGCACGTTCAAACTGTTAACGCCCGTGGTACATACAAGATTTTATATTTTACCTAATTTTAATGTTTCGGATTTACATATTTACTGATTAACTAGATGTTAACTTGTCTAGGTATGTCTTTTCATATTTCCCTCCTATAATTCCATCCATAAGAGAACATCCAACTTCATTCGGCTGTTTGCGTATTTCCCTCGTCACCTCGATGCTCTCGATCCAGGTTAGTTAGGCAGTGTACATCGAGCTCCGTATGAAAGGCAGTACCAAGCAGTAACGCATCAGTAAAAAATAGAGCTGTTCTCTAGTTTCTGGTGTCATTCAGTCCATGGTACCACTGCAACGTTAGGGGCCGGCACCTGCAGGCTGGCGGCGACACGCCGGGCGGGAAAAGTGACGCGCGTTTATTTTTAATCCCGCCCGAGCCTCCCCGCCCCGCCCCTCCCCGCCCCGCCCCGCCCCCGCGCCGCCCCGCCCCGCCCCGCCCCCGCGCCGCCCCGGGTAATTAAAAAAGCCTCGCGCTATTCGGGCGCGGAAATTGCATTGGCGCGGGCCGCGGCGCCGCGCCGCGCCAGGGTAATTGATGCCATTATGCGGCCGGCTCGCCTCGGAGGGCGGCAGGCGCACCGCCACAGGCAGATCGGGGCATCAATGCATGACCCTGCAGTACCTCGAGTCCCGACGGTGGCAGCTTCTCAGCGAGGTCGAATTCAGTCGCTGTCTGGAGGAGAATTCTAGCGGCCGGCTGCTCTGATCGGTAGTTTTCCGTGGTTTCTCCGAACACCAGACGAATGCCGGAGGAGTACCTAACAAACGGGCCACAGACCGCGCGCGATCTTTCCTTCCTCTTCCTTCTCCTATCCTCTCCCCTTACACACACACTTGTACTTACACGCACTACACTACCACATATTCCGGGAGGACATTTCACGAGCATAAAGTTTGTCCCGGCTGGGGCTGGGGTGAGACCCTGGTTGGGAAACCTCGCAAGCCAACGAGTAGATCCGCGCCATGTGTTCCCATTGAGTAAGCGAAGATCGCCGCTACCTACTGGGAAAGAATGCGCTACACTCAAGAGACTCACCACAGCAGTTGACGCGCCGGCAAACACCTATCAGTCTATCAATCAATCACGACGGTGCATCTCAGGTTAGATTTTATTATTGTAGAAAACGGAAACCCGGGTGCCGATTGCGAAAAGCCACTAGAGATTTAGCTGCATATCTTTTTGAAGAATCGAGTGTGAACCGTTGAAGCATGGACCTAAAATTCACCAATTCATAGTTAGCAAAGATCGCAGCAACATTTGCGTATTCTGAATCGATTCTATAGATCGCAAGTGCATTGTAGTTACTTCTGCGGCGTCCGAGTATGGTATACGTCGAAATACCGCGTCCCAGACTCGGTGGAGTTTCTAAAGATGATTGAGGTCTTAAATGGATTAAACATATTTACTAGTACGCTTTCTCTCTTTCCTTCCCACACTGAAGAATACAGCGAAGAAAAGGATTGAAATCATCTCAACACGACTGTCTCGAGTTTTCCGTCGTGAAATCCGTGTTTAATATTTTTTGGTGCTTCAACTGTACACATCAGAATTAAGGCTAAATGTACCAGCACGAGTTTAATTTATCACCACCACGTCGCGACACTAAAAAGAAATTAAAAATTTCATGACTAATAACATTTGAACAAATGGTCCCATTTTCGATTTGTAAACAGCATTTTACTCTTTTAATACAGAATTTACGCTGAGAAGCCCACCCCCTCCCTTTCCCATAAACCATACTCATTTTTTAAATCAAAGTTCTTATGGGAAGAATTTTTTTAAAAAAAGTGCTTTGGGCACGATAGCGACATACTTGCAAGTCCAACGCCGTGTCAACAGAATGTTTTGCTCTGTTAATGAGGAAATAATATTAAGTTGTATTTTGACACGGCGAAATCTTAGAGCTGAATAAATTAGTGTCAGGGTAGGTTTCATATTTTCTTTAAGTTGTCGATAAATCTTATCAGATTTTGTAATTCACTGGAGAACCGGAATAGTCGGGAATTTTTTTTCCAAGAAGTGCGTGGTCACATAGTGATTGTTTCCCACCACGAAAATCCTGGTGTTTCCACGATGTTGTGGCGGTTAGCTACTTACCATACCGTTCGTCGTTCATCCCTCCGTCATGCACTTACTGCGGTTACTGCTTAATAAAGGGAGAACAATGCGGCATAGGTCTCTTGGCCCGTTCATCACAGGGAAGACGTCGTCGTGTGTGAAGTTGTATTTCAGTGTATTATTGAAAGACGTTTTATAGGATGGATGTTGGACAAGCGGAGTGGAGGAAACGTGGGAATAGTTCTTTAGTTCCACTGTGCGTAGGTCGTGGCCGCGGTGCAGTGGGCGAGCAGTCCACTCGCCACGTGTAAGAGCGCTACTGTTCATGATCGCTATGGAAATGAGTGAGGACACAACTATGTCTTTAACAAATACGTGAACATTCAGTCGACTCCGGTTATATTGTACTTCTGGAGACTCCTATGTTTGGTTTACTATATCCGATGATGTCAAAATTAAAGAGAATTTCTCCACAATGATTGATTTTTTTAAAATATATAGATATATGAATTTAGCGTCAAAATTCGTTGACAAAAACACCTTCTAATTGAACTATGTTTCCCTATCTCTGCATTTTTTCAGCCTGATACACGCGATAGATGCTGATAAAAAATAAAACATGCAAAACACGTTTCTCGTTGTCTCTCTGCAACAGATTGCTCTAGGAGGCTGTTTTTTGTGAATTTACATCATTTTGTATTCTCTTTCATATGTGCATCGCCATTATCGATTTGGTTTGGAGGCAAATATCACAGTCTTATTTGGCTATGCACTTTTTTTGTGAAGCCGGCCTTGTTTGAGGTGGCAAACATCAAATTCGAATTCAGCACCCTCAAAAACATGTAGAACCGTTGAGAGAAAAAAAATTGCGGAATTTTTTCCTGGATCGGGCCCTTTTGAGCACCAATTGACGGGACCAAATGCCTTCTTGTGGCTCCGCGTTGCCGACACTGCAGTTAAGTTTGTGGAGCGTGAGTGTTTAATGCCATGGCGAAACGAGTGATTCTGTCCAGCTTTTAATGAAGGAAGATGAGACAGTGCAATATATATCCTTACACTGAATTGCCTTAGATCGAACAAAAATGCTAGATTTCATGAAATGTTCCTGCGTTACACGGTTGTGGTGTAATCACGTTAACATCAATATGAAAATTTGAAATTGTCGAAATTGTTAGGTTCTCGTTCTCTATAGATTCATTGAATAGCATGACAACGAGCTTTTGCGTTCACGGTTTTCTTTTCAGGTGCGTTCTTTTGGCATGAAGTACATTCTATTTGATACGAGAGCTTCTACCTCTACTACATCACTAGAATGATCGGTTGTGATCACGTGACTTTTACCAGCGTATTTACTTGGGTTTTATAGCCTGACTCTTAACGCAAATTAGCTGTTACGGTGCCATCCAGGCGAGAGCTAAAACATCATGGTGACGTTTCAGCTCCCGATTGAACGAAATCGTCTACAGCTGATTTACGTCAATTGCCAAGTTATAAAAACCGAAGTATAGCACCATGCTTTTCCATCACTCGTATAAACTACCTCCATTCCATAGTCATACAGTTAAAACGAAAAGTTGTGTAAAACTGTTAACATGTCAAACGAAACAATTTCCTTCAGTAAAAAGAGAACAGGCTTTCATATCGATGCTAGTTTTTCCTTGTGCTTAGAATTCATTATTATTCCACAAACCGTCTTTACTATACATAACTCGTTTCAATTAGGAGAGGATAAATATTGCGCAATTCCTCCATATCCCAAAGAATTCCATAAGGAGCGTCGGGGAGGGGAAGTTGGAAGTAATGTTAAAGCAGGGTATTCAGTTATATCATTGTAATATAAAGCTACATATTTTCGTTCGTTTGTTCGTTGTTTCTTGTTCATTGAATCGTGAGTTAGAACATCCAAAATTATGAGTTTCGTCCGGTCAGTTCGCCGATTCTGACATGTCTCTCACCTTTGTTTAACTTGGTAACTGAAGACGCGTTTTTTAATGGTCACACCTTGCAAAAATATTTGACACACCAAATTAGAATATTTCGCAATTTATTGCACAAAATACCTCTGAAATCAGTAAAGTTTGTGTTTCGAGGTATGTAGAAATTATTTTTTAAAATTTTAAATTCTTATGCAATTGAATTGAGTGCGTGTCACTGAAAGCTGATCGCCCTGACTCGAGTGGCGTAAGTGGCCAGCGCCCGGTGTGTGCTCAAATGATGAACTGCAGCCTATTCTTAGCAGGTCGCCTGGCCGATCTCAAGAGCATTTCGCGTAATCGCCTCAGTCAAATGGCGCCCGTGAGGCTGTCCAGATGGAACGTTGCCATCGTTACCAGCGTTTTGCTCAACAATATGAGGTGTAAATGAGGTTTCCGGAAGATGTAATATCTAATACGTGTGCCCTGTTACAAAGTGGAGCAAATGCTGGTTCTACAATGTGGAGATAAAATTTGTAGCTTATCATGATCGTGTTTTTGAAATACCTATAAGATAAGTCAGGGCGATAACAAGGATAACTTGGGAACGTGCACAGAAAATATGACGTGCACGTTCGGGATGTCTCTGGAATTCTTTACTCTTTTTTCTCATGCTTTTTTAAAACCATCGTCTTGTCTTAAAAAAAGAGGGAAAGGTTATTAGATGGATATTCCGATACTTTTCTGTTTCTTGAGAGGTAGGAATGTTTTCATTAAATCTCTAAATTTCCGCGAAAAGAACTTCAGTTTTCCTCCGCTTCGCAATATTCCTTTGACATAGTTTCCTGTTTGCTAAATCAATATCGATTTAAAACTTTCAGGAGGTACTCAGAAAAGAAAAAGGACGTTAATGAGTTATTCGTCTAATGATGAGAAGATTAATGTACATGAGAGCAATTATAGTGTTTTGTAATTTTATCCGGTTGAAGCAAGATGCTTGCCATTCGTCTTCACCCCACTTCGGAAGTCATAATAAGACCATCCATAGAAACCCGTGATATTAATTGTACTGAAGGCCACGGAAGTGGGAAGTAACAGGAAAAGGCTGAAAGAGAGGATTCCTAACATCCTCTAACGCTAAGCAGCTTAAACCTGCAGTTCTAAAAGTACAGGGGGAAAAGTTTACATATGATATCGCTGAAACCTCTGTTCTAGGTTTGATGAAGTAATATTGATTTAGTGGTGAGTTGTAGTTGACATTTACATAATTGAAATGATTGAAGACGTTGTCATTGTCAACAATAGTACAATTGTTAGTGTCATTGTAGTACAATACTATTGTTGACAATGACAACGCCGTCAATCATTTCAATTGATGAAGTAATCTCGACACGTTTGACTCCGAGACCTGTATACAGTCATGTATTTCTGACTTTTTTCAATTCAAAACCCATTATTGTAAACGAAAGTTTCTGCTATGTAATAGAATTAACTAGATATTCCTCTCCGTCGATTTCGTGAAAATTCTAGTTTATATGAAGATCTTAGGCCGATACTATAGAAAATTAAGACATATCCGTGTATCGAGTTGCTTGTCGGAACTCGGCGCAGGCGTCGCATGACGCATATCCTCTGCTGAATGTTCTTCGCTCTCGCTTCTCGCAAAACACTCAACCAGCAGCACAAGCCTTCCTTTTTCGTATCTGATATTCTCAAACGATAACACTGTTCAACAAGGTTTCTGGTTCCCACAAACGGAGATCGGGGTCTAGAAGCATTTTTTACGCTGAATACAAAACTGTATCAATTTTGAGCCATTAAGTCAGTTTTGGCAGAGATATTTGAAATTCATTTTGAGAATAAGATGCTATATGAAACACAACTAGGATTTCCGTCCGTTTGGAATTTGTATAACTCATGTTTCTTCCTATAAATAAGTTAACGTTTAACACCATCTTCCCAATGGAAAACAACTCTGTAACCGTAGTATCTTATTGTTCGAATGTCTTCTTTTTCTTCTTGAAAAGTGAATTGCGTTTACATAAGAGTACACATTCAGTGTTTTAGTTCCGTTCATAGTGCATATGTCAGCTGAGTTTTATCGAGAGGGGGCGTGTATTTCATGATAGATCTATCAAAATGTCACGTAAATCTCCGAATGTGCCAGACAATTTCTGTTACACTTGTGGAGATTTCACTCAAAGGAGACACATTACATATCTTATAAAAACCGCGTATCTCCTGTATTTTCGATGCAGTTTGGTTGCGATAAGGACAAGAAATGGTCACTAAATATTTGCTGCGTTTTTTGTTCACATAGATTACGTTACGGGCTTAGAGGCACTCGCTCGTGTACGCCTTTTGCTGTACCAATGTTTTCGAGGGGACAATGGGATCACTTAATTGACTACTATTTTGTGTCACCAAAATAGTAGATTTCTCTGCAATGAGCAATAAAACAATTGTGTATCCCAATTTACCTTCAGCTTTGCTAGTGGTCCAGATCTCCTTATCCTGGTCGCCCAGAATCCTATGATTTAGAGCATGTAGAAGGCATGTAGGGGAGATGGTGATTTCCATGTTTCTAACGTCAACGAACTCCTTATGGTATCTGTAGAAAAATTAAATGACCTGGTTAGAGACCTAAATGTATCAAAAACACATACTGAGCTGCTTGGATAAGTATAATTACAGCAATGGAGTTTACTGACCCAGGATTCAAGAGTTAGCGTATTTCGACGTAGTGAAGACAAAAACTTAGTGTTTTCATCCAAAGAAAGCATCACATACTCCAATAACGTAAACGGCCTAATGCAAACCCTTTGATTGATGTGCCATACTAATAAACTCTTCATAGATGCGTCAAAAGTAAGGTTGAAAACCGTTTAGCTACATAATGGTAACGAACTCCCAATACTAATTCAATTGCACATCTGTAAACGGGGCACAAAAATGTGTCGCATGAAAATCTCGTTGATTCTCGCAACTTTTACCTTCCACCCTTGCACATCAAGGTGTGGGCAATGAATTACGTTAACGGGATAGCTAGAAATGGCAGTGTGTTCCGTGCCTTAAAGATAACTTTCCAAATCATAGTTACACAAAACTCATAGAATATTTTTGTTGGTCCACATATTCATAGAAGGAAAAGAAAAATATGCTTAGGAATGCTTTGAAGATGCCACGAAGCACTTCTTAGAGAACGGGAAATATTTAAGACTAAAAATTATGTGGAAAAACTGTTAGAAGCGTACCGTGATATGGGATCAGGATTTTGGGATATTGAGAAACGTTACCAGGGAAGATGGAACCCAGCCATGATATCAGATTACTGTTTGTTAGCATTGAGGGAAACATCGTTCTCGCCATACAAACGGAAGAAAAACGAAAGATCCTTGCAGTAAGGAAGGTATTCTGTAATATGTACTTTTATGTTACCATGATTCACCAAATGGTATAAATCATATTGTCTCATTTTCCCAAAAACTATGTGATAGGACAAATCTGAATTCTTATAAGGGCTAGGCAAATAAATTCTTTTAATTTGTATTCCCTTTTCTGTATTAATCCTTACTTTCGTCCAGGAACAAGAAAAAAGTTGAAATTTGTTGTTCAGTCGAATAGCTCTTTTTAATTAAAAGCGAAACCAAAAGTGATTGTCTATTTATTCTATTTTTTTTCTTTCAGTGGTATCCTCTAATATGAAAGACAATCACATCAAATATTTAAAAACTAATATTTTCGTAAATGTTATAATTACTTTTAGGATGAAATGAAACATGTTAATTTTTAAAGCTGCGTGATTACACAGCACCTGATGACGCGCTCACATTGCGTCGCGAAACGTTGCCTTTAGCAGATTAAGCCAACAAAATAATTGTTAACATATTTGAATTGATTGTCTTTAATAATAGACAATGCCGCTGCCCCTACAATGATGTCTCTCTTGGGTGTAAAAAGGGGATTTGAAACTTGGGATGCCGAGCTGCGTTTCTACACTTGTGCTCGCACTGAATCAGAGAGTTATTCGTGGGCGTTGTATCTGTCACGAGGGGAGCGTTTAGTTGTTTTTGATTAATGACCCTTCTGTAGTGGCCGCGGAGGGACGGAATGAACGAGTGGCTCTTGCATTCACCAAAGCATTTGCTGACCAACAGTCTCACGCCAGTTGTTCGAATTGCTGGGCAGTTGGGGGGGGGGGTAAGGTTGGTAAGTTTGTTTGGAAAGCAATGTCTTAAAAAGGGCAGCTTTTTGAAAATTCCACTCGGTGAAGGAACTTACTGCAGTTACGTTGTGGATCCTTGATGTCTTTAAGTGAACGCCGCAGCGAGTGACGGTGGGTTTCTTATGTGCGTTAAATTCATCGTAGCAGTGGCTTCTTCAACATGTTTCGTCATAGGATTAACATTAAGCGGAAAACGAAATATCTTCGCTGTCACTGCAAACTACTCGTCAACTCGGTTCCCAGATCATCTCTTGAAATTACATGAAAGTGATTTTACTTTCTCGCCTACTGCTTACGTAGTATAAACTATTGTAACAGCGGAAACTGAGATTTTTCGACAAAAAACTCTTATTGCTTACTGAAGTAAATTACTTCCTCTAACATGTGATGTTAGAATCTACGTTTTGTGGGTCCTTCATTTTTGGGGGTACTTGAAATAAAACCTCAACACCTTCAAACTTTTCTCAAAAGAGCATCCAAATTTTTTTAAAAACTTTTTTCCTTTAACTGAGCAACATACGATTAAAGAAATGGCGTAGGTCACAATTTTTTTAAGTGACCTCCCCGAATTTCCGAAAATTGCTAAAGTTCTTTCTTTTCGTATCATCTTACAACTACAATAATGAAGATAGAAATCTGTCCATCAGAAACATCTTCAAATAAGGTCACGTTCACTTTTTCGAAAATGAGTAGTGTTTATGTAATTTTTGCGTAAAACATACAAGTTTTATACAATTTAAACAATTTTCTTAAAAAATCGTCTTCAATTTTTTCTTTATTTTTTCCCTCGTATGCAGCAAGGATGGGTAAAGAAATCGGTGCAGGTCCCATTTTCGAAAATTGCACCAAAAAAAAAAAAAAAAAAAACCCTTAGTCATAGCTACCTGATGTAAAAGTCTATTTTTGATCCTTGCCCAAATTGTGGTCTTGCAGTGTCTACTAAGTACAAGTACCTTATTGTTGATTGCCATGTGATGGCGACTGAGACAGCAAATCGTAATATTAATAGTGATCTTTATTGTATAGTCAACTCTTATTCGGAACATATGAAGATTATTCAACTCCTTACCAAATTTAATCTGGTAAAGTGTATTTAGCAATTGATTGTATATTGTCAATCTCGTGTACAAGTACTATATTAATGATTATCTCTAATGTATGTGTATTCCATGCAATTTTGTAACCTTTATGTATTTGAAAGTATTGTATTTTTGTAACTGTGGTCGCCAATGATCTAGTTGTTTGTAAGGCGACCTTAAATAATTTATAAAAAATTAACATTGCTGACGTTCAGCAGTGATGATAAAACTTTCTGGGAACTCTTTTTCATCGTTGGGAGATTTTATGACTGTGTGAAACGTAGTTTTGTGTGACGAGATTTTTTGACTGTGTGAAACGCAGGCGAGAAAGTATGTGGTGTTGTAGCACCACTAGTTGCTGGTTGTGGGCATAGATATCCTCCCTTGCAAGTGAGAAGTCAATTCAGGAACATAGCTTGATTTGTCAAATATTTCTAGGTTCGAAGTGTCGACAAAAATCATTAAACATTTAGAAAACCTAATTTAGATGACAATTGTTTAAAAACTTATACTCCCTCAATGTAATGCCCCCGTGTAAACACTTTGCAAAGAATTAAACGTAAATAGAAACGCGAAATATCGAGACGGATAAATCGGGGGAGTGTTGAGAAGTCCATCTCGAGTGAGAAAATAAAAGAATGGCGCCGAGTGCATGTGTGCCTTTGAACGGCAACCCAAAATAGGACTATGGTGTCTGTTCCACGGTAGAACATGCCCCTGCAGGGAAGGCGGAGGGGCGGGGCGCTGGCCAAGGGCGAGCGGGAGCGTCGCCCCCCGCATTTGCTTGCGCTTACGCCGTGCTTTGTTTGCGCCCGAGCACTCGCGACGAGTGACGCAGGATGTTCACACGCTATTTGTCCACAAGGTTCTCGTATCCCCCCCTCTCCCCCCACATGGTTCGAGTGTTCGGTTGAGCCGCCGGTCGTGCAGCGTGCTGTTCTTTTGCAGTGTCCGACATCGCATCTGTTTTGCCCAACATGCAGATGAAGAAGAATCGCGATAGTCATTTCATGTCCAGATCGCATGAATTTAGCAAAGTTTTACGTTGGCGTTTCACATTTTAAAACTTTTTTTCTAAGAAGAGCGTAAGCAAAAATATGAAACATATGTTTTTAATTATTCTCAAGGATTTTTAGAACGGTATTAATTTTCAAACTTTTCCAAAAAAATTTCT
This sequence comes from Teleogryllus occipitalis, assembly GCA_011170035.1. Classification (NCBI taxonomy): domain Eukaryota; kingdom Metazoa; phylum Arthropoda; class Insecta; order Orthoptera; family Gryllidae; genus Teleogryllus; species Teleogryllus occipitalis. The sequence goes on from BLKR01000562.1 coordinate 232,472, forward strand.
CTTCGCCAAAGGAAGTTTATATTTTTTGACTTTGTATTTTTTTAAAATTTCTTCTTTTATCCGGCAATTTAAAAATTTGAAAAAATTTCATTGTATGTTCTGAAATGTTCTGCGTTAGTCTAGTTTCCAAATGGGACTCCGAGAGGGTTCTCAGAAATTAAATACAATATAAAATTCTACTTCGCTGTTTTTCTGCAGGGTTTGCCAGACCGTAATCTCAAGCACGAGCCGATAAGGAGTAGATGATTATTACTTTCTAAGAGCAATAAATAAAAAATTCCTTTTCATCTTACAGTGTGCGTGTTATGTATTGTACGGTCTTTATTGCTGATTAAATTCAAATTAAAAAAATATCAAAACGATTCAGTTTAGTCTCATTGCTAATATTTCAGTTCTGCTCAGCTCCGTCGCGAAGAACCTGTCCACAAGACCTCGCGCAGCCTCAGTCTTTGTAGAAGCATACATGTTTGTTTTTTTGTTTTTTTTAATACTAGGCGCGGTCCCCGTCTGGGAAATACGTCTGTTAACACTATTGTTTGGAAGTGTTTTGAGTTTTCGCTAAAAAGGTGAATTTAATTCGGGTCGTGTCTCAGGTGTTTAGGAAAAGCCGTTATTGTTCGATGTTTAATTTGTTTTCTCTGAAGAATAACACAAACTTCAATTCAATTTATGTCTTTTTTGTCTTGTGAAGGCAGCAGAAGACGGAAAACGATAGGTGAAGACGGCAGAAGAAACAGGACGAACTAACTGGGTCAGTTTCTTCATTATCTGGCGGTACATTAGGGTGAGCGTGCCCTAAGAGGGTCAGCGGTGCACGTTTATTCATTATTACCACTGTCCGATGTATTTGCGGCCTTAAAAGTGTGGAGGAGTCTCGCTTTCTTTAAAATAAACTTCATTTAACTCGTTCCGAGAACAAATTCGGGAAACTTGTTTTTCCGATACACGGCCCGGAAGTTCAGGCATTTATTTTACCAAAAATAGGGAGGCAAAAAGGCGTATATTTTTACTAAAATAAGCTTGAAAAAAAAAAGCATTCATTCTGGCTAAAGTAAAACACTCGAAAAATCTCCATTTAAAAGTAATTATTGTAAAGAAATTAATAATTAAAATGATTCATACTTTTATTCTAACTCTAAAATTTTCTCTAGCACTCACGTAGAAGGAAATTTCCTTTTCTTTCTAATCTTGGTTGCACGTGATCATCCGGTTTGACAAGTACGATTTTTTTACTGCTGTCTCAACGAAATACCACCGTCGACCTTTTGAATCTTGAAATGGTATCAGTGAAAGCGGAATTAGAGATTTCGTTCTTCGCACACGTGTAAGCGGCAGAAGAGAAGGGAGAACAAGGAGGAACTGAGAAGGGTATATCATAGGCAGCTGCCTCGAAAGGGATCGGAGGCAATACACAAACATACGATGAGATCTCGTGAACGAACAATTCTGTTAGCATCAACGAAAAACACAAAAAATCTTCACTGGTGTCATCTTCCTTTCCCTTTTAGATTTTTAACACAATCTGACACTACATCATCCGCGTCTACAGAAAAACAATACATGGCGGTACCTTCACGTTCTCCAGGCTTGCAGATTTACAGCGTTAGAGATTGGTGCCAGGTGTGGGAAAAGGGAAAATGACGAAAAAGGCTCAAATAAGGCAAAATGACAAAAATAGGTGTCAGAAGCTAACGCAGAAAAAAGGCAAAATGAAAATTACTAAAACATCTCCAGAAGTACAAGTAAGTGACTAACATTGTTAAGTCATAAAATCGTAACAATAATAAAAAGGAGTTTTGCGAAACTTCGGGCTCTAACATTTTCAATAGTTTTTGACCTCGTAAGTTTTCAGTCACTAAAAAATAGGGAATTTTTGGGAGTGGGATTTGACGTGGAATGACTCGATAAAGGTTTTCTCACTAATAGCTGGAATTCCTCAATATCTGTCAGTTTTTCCTTGCCCTTTACTTGTTCTATATCCCTGGTGTCAGATGAATTGAACATTTATAAATAAAAATATTAGGTAACTCTATGAATTTAGTGTGCCCCCTCATTTTTAAGACCACAGTTATCCGGTATTTAATTCTAAACTCTTTGTTAAGGAAATCGAAACGCGAATTGCACAAACAATGCTCACTCTTTAGTGTGGTTGGTTTCCTTCCTCCCGAAATGTTTCCACGCTAATCTGCAACATCCGTGCTCTCTTTTGCTGGCTGGAGCGTGCTCTATCTTTCCGTGGTTTCTCTTGTCAACAAAGTTCCCGCAGACCGTAAGTGCAAGAAACGGAGAGGTAACACGACCATGCGAATTCGCAAGTACGAGATTGATGAACTTATAATGGCATATTATGTGGCAAGTAAGGAACATTTCTCTTGGAATTTTTACGACCTAAAAACGTATTCTTCCCTTTATACATAGTTAATTTTATTATACGAGTACTTGGATTATTTATGTTCCTACTGTAACTAATGGCATTTGTGCAAAAGTAGGATTATCGAACGTTAGTTCATCTGCAGTTAGGAATAATCCAATGTTTGTAATTACACGGATTATTCAGCTTTGAATATTGAAAATGCTGAGAGTTCTTCACCGTCCCTCCCACGTGTCTCTCGGTCCGACCTCTAAAACTATTTCCCCCCAGAGGCTTAGACGGGCAAGCGCTCTGTGGAGAATCAGATATTCACGAGGGGAAGAAGAAACGAATATGACATCCGGCGCGTTATGGTGCTGCGTTGCTTACTGGAAGGCAGCGCGAGTGCTTGCGTCAGACGCAGCGGGGGGAGGCCCCTTTGCAGTCAGACCACCTCTCGAAAGGGTGGGGCTGGGCGCGTAATGTTTTTATGGGCCGCAAACGCCGCGTGTGTGTGTGTCAGAAGGAATGTTGAGGGGCTTTCGTGCGAGACCCCTACTGAGAATTCGCAGTGCACAATTCGTTCCTGATTTTTGTAAGCTAATTTATTTTTGTAAATTTTTCTTTATTGGAAATGTCTACACCTTTCTCGTTCTTGACTGTTGTTGCTTCTTTCACGTACGCTTGCAATATTGATGTTTTTACGTTATGATTGTGATGTTTCTTTTATCATATGTTGCGCAATCCCTTTTGAAGTGTTACCTGTACCCTTTTTTCTCTTGGGGCCTTTCGATGCTTCGAACAGCCACAGCTTTGATGGTGGTGTATATACTAATCTTACAACCCCTCTCTTATTGTATTTTCGGTGTACGTTCTGTTGCGCACTAGCGTAGCCATGAACCACTACAAACTATTTCGGCAATTAGCCGGAGGAGGGATCGTGGCTATGTCCAGGTACCAGGGCACCCCCTCAACCGGGACAAGCTCTGAGATCCCGACCGCACTCCCGGCATGTGTTTTAGTGTAGTGCATGTAAATGTGTGCGTAAGGAAGGTGTGAGGGAGAGGAAGGAAAGATCGGGCGCGATCAGTGGCGCGTAAGCTAATGTGCTCCGGTATTTGCTTCACGGAAAACTACCGATCAGAGCAGCCGACCGCTAGAATGTTGATGATTAGTGTTATATGTCCAGCTATCAGACAAGTAATCCAAAAAAAATGTTCTGAACTAACCCATTCCTATAATAACAGTAGACAAGCCAACAATCCAGAAATCATGTGTCAAAAAACCAGGAATACTACCAAAAGTCCACTGAGCGTTGCGTATGGCATAAGTTGTCAGCAGCCTCTAATCACTCTGGGTCGCTCGCTGTCAGCTCCAGATTTTGGATCCTCGCTCCTCTGCCCGGGGGTGTGGCAAATCCCTTGCCGCCGTTTGGGGGCGGGGAAGGCGGGGCGGTGCTCGCTCCTTCGCGGTTTGTGCGCGCCGCCGCTTGGCCTGCCCCCGGTGGCGCCTCACGGAAACACCCGCCCGCCTACGCGGTGAGGCAGACGTGGCTCTCGGCCCCTCAGTGGGCCGCAATTCCCGGCCTGCGGGGCACCCTGTGTGCCCCTGCCCCGTGTTCGTGGGCATAAATGCTTAGTGCCAGCATTAGTGCAAAATACTTAGGAAGAAAAGAAGCCCTCATCACAGGAGGATGTAAAACAGCCCGCCGATTACCGTTGGCTGTTAAGAGTGAAAGTGCGATTTTGAAACACGAAAATTATTTACACTAAAACTGATAAATTTACAAAACGTTTGGTGCTGGAGATATGTCAGTGGGTTCATTCCAAACACAGCGGGACTGCGTGATACCCTTGCATTAAGGTTTTACTGAAAATCATATCTTCGTCATTTTTATAACAGTGTGGTTTTTTGTAAACGAAAATCGGCAGTGGTGTAGGGATATGATTACGTAGGCTTCCGCGGCCGGAGTATGTTTCTCGGTTGTCCGGGACAAGCCGCGTCGATGTTCTTGTGGCTAACGTTTCGGCCAACATCTTGTGGCCTTCCTCAGAGCGTACTGCTGTCAAATGGATCGCGTGGTGTAGGGACTTCACGTAAAGTATCTCCCCCCCTAAAAAAAATTAAAATATCTCACATCGTTGGGGGAATATCCATATGGTGGAAATTCTGTGTACGATTTAGGCGCAAGTGTTGATCGCAGATGCACAAACACACATGAGAAAAAATAACTTTTTTCGTGTAAAAGGGCTACAAAACGGGGATTCTGACGTCACTATGTACTTTACTAGTATTGGGGTGAAAAAATCTACGTTATCGGTATCAGAGACTAACAAAATGTGTTTTGTCGTGGAAAATGTGCACTTTTCCCTGCAGCATTACATAACTTTTATACGCAATAGAGACGAGAAAAGACGAGAAAGTAACTTTTGTACGAATCGAAGATGAGAAAGTAACTTTTGTACGGATCGGAGACGAGAAGGTAACTTTTGTACGAATCGGAGACGACAAGCTAACTTTTGTAGGAAACGGAGACGAGAAGGTAGCAAACATTGGGAAAGAAACTCGCTTCGCAACTGTCACGGGTGCACTCAAAACGCCTTCTTCAGAATGTCTGTCGCCCCCACAAGAAGTCCTGTTCTTATCGTTTCCCGCTCTTCTTGCTGACGAGCGCTATTCCACAACCTCCACATCGTTTCCGAGCGTTCCTGGAGTCCGCAGAAGCCTGTCCGTCTCTTCCCCTTAATGTGCGCCCCCTTTGTTTTTGTTCCTTTCCGCCGATCGTCGCTTTCCTTCCCTGGGCTGACCTGGCCTTCCCGTCTCGCCCCGTCTCGTCCTCGCCTCGCCCCGTCTCGCCCCGTCTCGCCCCGTCTCGCCCCTCGCCCCGTCTCGCCCCGTCTCGCCCCGTCTCGCCCCGTCTCGCCCCGTCTCGCCCCGTCTCGCCCCGTCTCGCCCCGTCTCGCCCCGTCTCGCCCCGTCTCGCCCCGTCTCGCCCCGTCTCGCCCCGTCTCGCCCCGTCTCGCCCCGTCTCGCCCCGTCTCGCCCCGCCTCGCTCCGCCTCGCTCCGCCTCGCTCCGCCACGCTCCGCCTCGCTCCGCCTCGCCCCGCCTCGCCCCGCCTCGCCCCGCCCCGCCTCGCCCCGCCTCGCCTCGCCCCGCCTCGCCCCGCCTCGCCCCGCCTCGCCCCACATCGGCCCGCCCGCGCGCCCTGCGTGGGTCGCGGCGTTAATGGCGCGGTATTGATTGGCCATGTCACGTTGCGCTAGCGCGAGCGGCGCCTGGCACGGCCGTGCGGGGCGGGGCGGGGCGGGGCGGGGCGGGGCGGGGCGGGGCGGGGCGGGGCGGGGCGGGGCGCCAAGGCAGGTGATGAATTGCTCTTCACAAATCACGGCGAAGCGAGCGCGGAGTGCGGGCGGTGGACAGCTTTGTCACCGCGGGGCGGCTGGCAGGGCGAGGACGCCCGCAGGAAGTCAGCTAAATTCTGGAAATAAATACTTGGTGGCCTCAAGAGCGCTATAACAGTGTGCGTTTGAGCTCCAAAATTGGCATTTGGAATAATTAGCTGAAAACGTACGGTGATCGATTAATGAACAGTTCTCATGAAAAAATGGACAAACGTACACATCTGCCAAACAATTAATAACCGAAACAAACAAAAAAAGTTGTCAGACCCAAACACTTGACACATGTTTCTCTATATATTTCGACGTGCTGAAATCAGAATTGCTGCAGTTTTTTATCACAAAAAAACAACTTAAAATTACAATCTAAAATTTCACGGTGTTTTACGCGATTTAAAAAATGGAAGGTGATGGCGCATTTGTGGCTTTAGATTAGGATTTAGCGCGTCCACATACATAGAGAAACATGTTTCGAGTCTTTAAGACTGATAACAATCTACGGAAACAAAATGTATAAATTCAGGGTGGTTTTTCGCGATTTAGAAAACTGGAGGTTGGTGGCGGAATTCCTAGTGAAACATACGTCAAGTCTTTGGGTTTGACACCTTTTTTTGTATGCCTGTGTAATTCGACAATACACTCGGAAGTGTCAGAACAAATCTGAGGAGGAGGATGATGATGATAATAATAATAATAATGATAATAATAATAATAATAATAATAATAATAATAATAATAATAATAAACCACATTGTGTCAACTTTGTGATTGTATTTGGCTTTTTTCATAAATGGTTTCTGGAACGAACTTTTTCACATTTATTAATCAATCACATAATCTTGAAAATGAAGAAATTGACAATCGTGTAACACATTCTTAAAAGTGGTACAAACAAAGAAAAATGTGATTGATTGATAGATATTAAAGTTTGCTTTGAGCCAATGCTTGGTGGCAACATGATTACAATTAGAATTACGACTATTACAAAACTATAACGAATATTTACATATAGAATAACAAGGTAGATAACCTAGTAGAAAAACAGATAGAGGTTGATATCCTAGTTCTAATTAATTTTTAGTTATCTCTAACTTGACTTATAGCTTATCTAACACTTCATTTCACTACACTTCACTGTATAAGGGACATGACCATATTAATATTTATAATGATGATAATAATAATATAATAATAAATTAACTATAATGATGAAAGTCTCAGTATTATTAGTGATGATATAGATGGAAATTAGCATATTTTTAAATTTGACTAAATTAGAAGGAAGACCCTCCAGTACTATTGCAGGTACTTTGTTCTAACAATTCAGAAAGGAGAACTTGCCTATATCAGTTCTTTGCTTTCTATATCGTATTTTCCAAGAAAGGTTGACTGTGCCCCCTTTGTATGCCTTGTACATTACGCGTAAACGCGCCCGTTCCCTTCTCTTAGATAAGGATTCCCATTCATCCCATTCATGAACAACGCGCCCATGATTTATAAACTTTCCGGCCCATTTTTGAATTTTACCTAACGGCTCGATTTGCCCTTTTCTGTATGGGTTCCAGCATGTCTCTCCGTATTCCAAACTAGGGCGAACAAGTGCAGTATATGCTAAGGATCGAGCATTTGTACTACTGTTTTTTAGAATACGCTTTAGAAAGTGCAGTGTCGTCCATGATTTTTTGACCGTATTGTTAATTCGATCCGACCAACGCAAGTCGCTTCTCAGGACCAATCCCAAATATCAGTTTGGCAATCTGGCAGTTTTTTACACGTGGTATAACGTTAGTTCATAACTCATAATTGGAGTGTACATTCGAGCGAGGCTTGGTAAAACAAATGAATTTACTTTTTACGAATTGAATTCCATCTTATTTCTGCACGCCCAGTTCCATGAACAGTTTAGATCGTCCAGTAATATTTTCATCCATAGACGAGCCAATGATATATATATATATATATATATATATATATATATATATATATATATATATATATACAATGGAATCGTCAGCGATAAGTCTAACTTTCGATTTTATTCCAGTTGCAATGACATTAATGAACGCTAAGAATAGCAATAAATAACGCAAACGTAAACTATTCTCTGGCCTAAAAGAAGCCGCTGAGCAAAATTAAAAATGGCCCGTTTCGTCGCCCGACTGATACCTTCTTTCCCAGCTAGACGGCGAAAGGGGCGCAGCGGAATTTGCGTGGCCGGACGGAAGAGCGGGCCTGATTGCATCACTGGATTGAATTGGTGGAGCGTTCGTCCGCAGTTGCAGCGCATCGCGGGGCGGGGGGGGGGAGGGGGAGGGGGAGCGGCGCCGGAAGCGCGCGTCGTTGCGCCCCCGCTGCGCGCGTGTTTACAGCCGGGCCGTAACGCGCCTCCCCCCCCCCCCCCGCGCGGATCGGTCGCTTGCAGCCCTCGCACCAGCGGGGGAAAGGGAGGGGCGATCCTGCGTGTGTCGCTTTACGATTTGCCCCTCGACGAACCGAACACAATACAACCTTCGTGCGATATCTCCTTTTTTTTCTATCAGGTACACTCCTTGGGGTCTTCGTGTGCCTCAAGCTTTACTCACTGCTGAAAGTGGAATGTACGGAGAGTAGTTAATAATTTTATAAAAGGATACCTTTATACGCTATTTTCAGTAATTTAACAAATGCAATTTGCAAATTTAATAAATGTACATTATTTTATACAATTAAGAACTTCAACATACGAACTTCACAGTTCATTTTTGATACGTAATTTGACTGAGATTCACAGTTTTGAAAGTTCATTTTGAGAGGAAACAATCATATTTTGACAATATTTACGAGTTCATGGCAAGAAGTTTCAAATGAGAATTGAAAAATAAAGTAGATTGCCCCGAAAGTCATTTCGGCCAATCTAAAGAAAAAAAACAAACTTAATCTCTAATAAAATTTGGAAATTTGGAAAATCGCCTGATGTCTGGTTGGTGAACGAAATGTGAAACGGAACGCAAAAGTGAACGAAACCGAATCCAGAAGTGGGAGGCTATACTGCCTCGTTCAGCCTTCATACTGCTCGTTTGTGTATATTTCGCCTAAGTTCATTCTGATCTGTGATAAAGCATGCTATTCTGGGTATATCCTGTAGCTCTCAGACTTTTAGATTACACAAAAGAATTCTACGAATAATAATGAAATGTCACCCACGTGATTCCGTAAACCTCTCTATTAAGTTAGAAAATCTTCCATTGCCTTGCCTCTTGATTTACGAACGAGAGTTTGTTCAAAAATGATTTACTCCGGGGAAAGGACATATTTTCCGCTGATGCCGATGTGTAGAATACTCGACACTATAGTGTCCTGTCTACTTGAAAAATCCTGGGTGCTCCGCTGTGAACGACAATTGGAAAAGGCTTTAGAAATAATTTCCTACAATTCCTATCTCTTTTCTTACAAGCCAAAGGATATCAGGTGCTCAACCATACAGGAAACGGCTGATACCGTTATCAAGAAAATATATCTGGTTTCTTGAATGGACGTGTTGATGGACTTATTCATTCACACTCGAGTGAAACTGAAGTGAAGCATGACCGCAGCACCTAGAACGGCGAAGGGCTCAGTAGATCAAGGGGCTATCTCACATTTTTTGTGAAATTGATTAATTAGCATTATACAGAACTTCAAATAAAATTCCTTTTAGCGCAATATGTTATTTAAAACCATTATGGATTTATATGCAAGTGTACTGCGTTTAAAAGTTTAAAAATGTATTGAGATATATAAGGGAAGTTGAGGTATGATCCTCATTATCTGAGAACTGTCAATGGGGGATAGCCCCTTGTTCTACTGAGCCCTTCAACTTTAGGCTGGCGTTTTGCAGGTAAATTCGAAAAACTAGAGATGAATATTCGCATGCCACACGAAATTTTAAATGGAGCTTATGTAACTCATATTTGTGGTGATAAAGAAATGTCTGTGACCGGGTGACACTAGCTCAAATGATGTAAAAAAAAAAACACAATGAAAGCTAACCAGGAAAATAAAAAATGCGTTTTACAGTGACACGTGCGACAAAAATGAGCAAAATGACACAGGAAGTGCTACCGATATTGATTTTATGACGAGAGATGTTAACCATGATGCAGAAATATCCGAAAATCAAACATAAAATAGAAGGTCGCTTCATCTACCATTGCGATTACGAGTTTCGTATTCGCTCTACACTCCGAAATTGATAAATTCTAAAGTCGCATATTAAAAAATATTTCTATTCATAATATTCAGGAAGATCAAGTACTCCATGTGCTACAGAAAATTGAACATTTATATGCGTCATTAAAAAAGGGAATTAAACAAAATTCGAAATTGTATTTTTCGTGGAAACGTAATTTAAACAAACTATTTTCACTGTACTGTATACAAAAAAATGTGTTTCGCTCTTTGACCAGAAGAGAAAAAATGTTTTTGCCACCGTAAATTGTTCTCAGTTATTTATTTTATGTAATATTATAGCCTTTTGTGGAGTAGGGAAGATGTCTTATTTAAAATCTTGCTATGCATGTAAATAAAAAATGTTAAATACTGTTGTTCAAATAAAAATACTCTATTTTTCTTTTGTTTCGGTCTCGGTTGTAAAACGCAACTCAAAGTACAAATTATAGAAAGTTTTTCTGAAAAGCATAAATCGCTTATAAAATATTTTCTAACAGAACATTTTTGCCATCACCTTCCGTATAGAAAGTCCGTCTCCAATGTGAATTGCTGAGTCTAGGCGACCGTAAAATTCCGATCAACCATAATGAGATTTTTTAAGACAACTTTGAAAATTTATTTTGAAATAAATTCGGATTTAACCTGTTTTAGGAACACATCCTATTTGAGCCCTATTTGTGGGAGGATTCATCTATTTGACTCAGATATGTTTAAAACTGTGTATGTATGAAAATAATGGCGTTTATAACTGGGTGAGTAGTAAATGAGGTTAAATTCCTAGAGCACGGGCCGTCCTCGTGTTTGGCGCCAGTGCTTTGGCCTCCGCGTTACGGTGGCACCACCTGCTCCTGCGGCGCCGGGCACGTTCTGCTCACCTCTTCTCTCTCGCCCCCGCCCCTCCCCCTTCCCCCGCCCCGCCCCGCCCCGCCCCGCCCCGCCCCGCCCCACCGGGTGAAAGCGGCGACCGGTCGCGTCACATCACATCAGCCGCCGCCGCCGCCATCGGTTGCGCAACTGCAGGCAGCGACGCCGACCTGCCCTCCCCCGCTTTGTGCGGCTCGGCTTCTTCTTATTGGGGAGTTCGTGCACTGTCGATCTTCTGCGCATGCGTACTTCAAGTTTTGCACCGCTTTAGTGCATCGGCGCTTGCGCAGAAGATTGCTAGTGCGGTCGACTCAAGCGTGCACAAACTTTCTGTTAAAATTTAAAATACGCTAAAACAAACACGCTAATTTCGCTCTAATCCTCACCACTAGAAGGCATAAGTTAGAAGCGAATAGGAAGATACTTAGTTTTCAGATTTTGTGCTGGAATGGCCACAACTAGGGATGGCAAAAAAAAATCGATATTTCGCTTTCGATATTTTCTTCCCATCGATATCTTGTTGCAAAAACGTAGATTAAAAAAAATTAAATCCTTTTTTTTAAATAAAGAGGTTTAAGTACGTTGTAGAGTAGCAGCAATCCAAGCAATTTCGTTGTTTAGCGTCATCCTCTTTATCCCGCTGCACATTTCGCCTGTGCAATCTGAGGAAGTTTGGGAGCTGCTCGTGTTATGAATGTGTTTTCGCCAGGCGTGTCATTGCCTGAATCGAGCGTGAATACACAAAATCGATAGCAGAACACGGTGTTCTGTATTGTTAATTTTATTCTTTACATTCGATAATAAATTTAAATACTACTAACATACTGGTAACCAAACAGTAAAATATATCCCTTTTACGTACAGTAATTAAAAATGGCTAGGAAAATAGCGTGTTTATTAGTCTATATTTAAAACATCGATATTTTCATAGATTTCAAAAACCCTTTAGCGATGTATCCAACCATCGATGTATTGAGGGTTTGGTAAAATTTACCATCACGAGCCACAACTGACCTGTGGCCTCTTCAACATATATTTGACCATCACCTCGTCAACCTTTTTATATTTGGTCATGTTGCGAAGACCAGTCCCGACACAGCGAGCAGACAGGTGAAGATCGTCTCGCTTTGTAGCATAGTGGCAATATGAAATTCGCCTAGCGGCACAATAACAGTGCCACAAATCACAATAGTGCTAAAATAGCACGTACTTTCTCGCTCGAGTAGATTCACGCAAAATTACGCGAAAAGCACTAAATACTAAAATGCTAAACATTTTCAAAACATTATACATGACCCTATTTCAAAATCTATTTTTAAGAAACAGATTTCATTAGCGGAAAAATCTCTATTTTTAATATTTTACGTGTAGGAAGACTCCTAAAAAATTTTGAACTTTTGCAATTTTTGAAAAATCAGCGATTTTAACGTGAGACCTACACTATTCTCTTAAACGTCCTTTACACTATCCAAACAACAAAATTTAATCAAAGTCGGTGGAGCTAGTTTTTTGAAAATATCCAAGGGGCATGTAAAGTACCCCCGGAAATTAAAATACCGGTTTTAAAATGTAACGGGCCACGCCATCAGCCAGATCGATGGGGGAATATCAATTTTGGAGCAAATCGCCTGAACCACTTTAGCGGTTTAGCCGCTAGCTTTGTTCACGGACGGACAGACGTTTTGCTGTCGATCGATTTTTCGGTATCCAGGACCCACAAAACATGGATTCTAGCCACACTACATGTTAAAGAATTTATTTTTCTAAATTAAGCAACTGCATTTGCCTACTTTTTCGTTTCCAGGGTCATGTAATAGGGGTTTTCTGCCACAAATTCGCTATTTTTTCGCGCAGCATTTCAGAACTTTGTCTCTACTCCGTAGCGAGAAAATAAAATGGTATTTGTTTAATGAAGTGACGAAATCTGATTAGAAAATAGTATATATTTTATGAAGATAGTTTACAAGCCTGCTGATATAGAGAAGTTAGTTTAAGAAGGGACCAGTTTGGCAGGTCGGAAAACAAAAGGAAGTCTTGTTGAATGATGGTATTTCAAGAGATTGTGTCTAAGGCTCTACAAGCGACCCAACTGCTAATGACCCATTAACAAATTGAGCACATGGACATAAGTTGCAGTTACTCTGCCAGTGGTAGTCAAGCAGTTCCTTATATCTCTCTCTATATTGCGTAGAATTATTTGCCTCTGGCCGCGACACAAAAGGCTCCGCTGGGATTAAAACTGTAGTCTTTGAAAATAACTATTTGATTGTCATATTGCTTGTTCCCCAACGATATTATGACGGTCGGTAGTACTAAAATTAATAGTAGTACAACTATAATATTGAAGATGGAGATTTTTTTCTCAATACAATCTGTTCCTAAAAGCCGTATCTTTAAATAAGTTGATGTTTAATTTTTCGAAACTACGAGTAGTTCTTCTGTGATTTGACACTGGCAACTTAAGAAAATTTAATTTTTTTTCACAAAACCCGTTCCAAATTTTTCCTTTAAATTTTTTTCATGAGTAGGAGGATTGCTTAAAATAATAGTGCGTCTCTCATTGAACGCTCTGAATTTTCCAGAATTTCAAATTTAAAAAATAATGCGAGAAATAATGTGCTGATGGAGCTTCACTGGATATTGACAAAATTGGAGCCATATTTTTTAAGAAAAATGTTCTTTCAGCGTTTCTGAAAACGCACAATGGGTGGACTGACCGACGGTCGGACTGACCGAATGCAGAATGAAGACACACTCCACCCCTTCCTCCCGGCAGAAATACACGAAGCCATTGAACACTGCGTGTTTTCTTGTAAAAATAAATCTTAACCCGAAATTGATCGTGTTAAAAGGGGGCGTCCATATGGAATATGATAAGGAGCAATAGTTTCAATCACGGTGGAAAGATATGGGTGAGCTGTTGCGCATGGTATCCAGCTTCAGTAAATGAGCTTCAGGCACCAGTTTGCGTCACAACATTAGAGGGAATTTTAAATGATCACATTGTTACAAGTAATTGAAACAGTTATATGAAGCATTTTTTTAAACTACTTTCCCTTATACACCTTCATTGTGCTATTTTTGGCTGGTTACCGTTGAAAATGGTCACTGGGTCACTTTCAAAATGTTTCTCAATTCTTCCCACCCTCCATGCAAGATGTCGGCCAGGGACTGATGCGTCTTTTTCAAGGAAGTGTTGTGGTCACGTGGTTCGTGACGCAAACTGGTGCTGCGCAGAGCGATCAAAAATCGGTGCGCCGGAGGAGCCCACCTATATCTTTCCACTATGGTTTTAATACTTCGGATTAACAGAGCATCCCTTCCTGCTGAAACATCTGTCACGCAATGACGCGAGGACAAGCAAAGAAAAGACACTGGACTTTGCCAAAACGTTTCATTTATGCCCATATAGGGAAACATCTTTGAATCTGTTCATTAGAATAAAATGAGCATTTCCTGAACATGCGATGCCATCGGGTGTGCTGAAGGCGCTGTGGCGCGGGCGGAGTGCCCGCTGCGCAGGAGGCAGGAGGGCGTGTCCCGCCGAGCACGTCCGCGGCGCGTGCTCGTGTTGCGACTGGCGCCCCAGCATCTCCCCTCCCCTCTCCTTCCTCTCCCGTGCTCGGCCGTTTGCTAGGTCGGGGTCAGGTTCGCTAAAATTGAACTCCCTTCAAGTTACGCGAAAATTTCTTCACCTTTAAAAAAAGTGGCCGTATTATTTCGTGAACAGATTTCTTTAAGAACTAGTGCGAACGAGCGACATTCCCAAACTTTTCCTCTTAGTTTTATTATTCCACAATTCAAATGTGAATCCTTAAAGAGCGCAAACACCTATTTAATATTGTCTCGTATATTATTTCAGTAGTGTACTTACCTTTTGGGGGCTCTCACACGCCAGCAGTTTTTATAAACGAGGTCTTTAAAAAAAGAGAATTTCAGGGAGACGTGACGAATTACACTATTACTTTAAAAAAAGATGAAGGATTTGTTTAAAAAACGCATCTAAATATTGTCAAATGCATTCCGCAAAACTCGGCCGGATTTTTCAATCTATATCGTTAAATAACTCCCTAGAAAAGCGTTTTACGGCCTTAAAAATAAAATTTTGAGGCCAGCGGTCTCAAAGAAACGTTTTTCATGCCGTAATCTACAGGATGAGATCATCTTGAACATTCAATTACATTTTTGGTGGTTCGACGCTTGTCGATTCCACCCCTACCCGTTCAGAGCCTGTAGAATCTGCTGCTATAAGTGAAATTAAACTAATTACTTTATATTGTACGCGTTTGAATGACCACATTTCACACAGGTGCACATATCAGAATTTTTAGGCCATAAATGCATATTTTTAAAAGCTTTTTTTTTCGCGATTTTAGGTCATAAAAATCCTCTCCCTGCTTATGCGTGTCAGGAATCGGACCAAAGCAGCGGCGGGCGGCGCCGACGCCACCAGGGGCACCGTGCAGCAACACTGTGCTTTTCAGATTTCCTTTTGCGTTTAAGTTTTCAAAGCATCATTATTAAACGCTCACCTCTAACTTGCAATGCAATTATTGTTAGGGGTTTATCATAACCTATATAAAAGGCAGTGCGTTAACCTTCGGGAAAAAGCATAAGAAAACTGCCATACTCGTAAGAAGGGTGAAGGAGGGGCGGAGGTGGGGCTGGACTTCGCGGGGAGGGGCGGAGAAGGTTCCTCTTCGAGTGGACGTCTGTGTTCTGAGCGAATTCACGGGAAGTTCACAAGAGTACTTGTGTGTGGATTATTAGCTACCAGAACTCAGTAATTCGAATTGGTATCGTGAAGAAAGCCCAACATTTTTAACACATCTCATCAACTAAGCAAATAGAACGGTAATAAGAGCGTAATCTAAAAGGGGTAAATAGGTTATCGGTTACGTAGAACAACATGTGCATGAAAACCATCTTAATTTACTGGAGAACGATAGTGGTACTAGTTTTTGAACAGGAAACGGTATCAGAGGATTATGGCATATTTTAACACAAATTAATAAATTGTGTGGAACAAAAAATCATGCTATACGAACCACGAACGAACGGCAGCAAATATCAGCTACGTAGTGAGATGGTTCTGTATTATTTATATTTATTTAATTATTTCTCGCATGCACAAGATCAATAAGAAAAATGTTTAATATATAAGAAAGTGACTACCATTTCTTGCTACTATTTCCCTGCCTTGCTCATACGTAAATTCAGTAATATAAACAATTCTTCATTAAATATTAGTATATTGCCGGCTACCTTTCAATGATATTTAAATATTCGCATATCGTGACACATGGGTATCGATGCGTATACGACTTACTGATACTTAGGTTATCGTATGCAGACGGGCAGTTCGTAAAAACAGCCATTTCTGGAAATTTGATCTAAATAAGAATTGTTTTGATTGATTGCAAATCAGTACCAATTGATCAGCTTTATTTCAATTAAACAAATATAACATTTATTCGTTTATCAAATTGAGAAACATTAAACTATATGCAGTATTCAGGGCCCTAATTAATAATATGATTGTTTTTGTTTATAAGTTCATCAACTATGAATTCTGATGTTTATTTGAGTGTACAAGTCTTCTCGTGACCGAAAATTACGATGAGACCTACAACGCGGGGTGGCAGTTCTTTTCTTGTAATCACATCTCTGTAGAAAAAGGAGCTGTAGGAACCAGTCGATCAAAGACAGAAAATCTTCAGGGCGAGGAAGTGGAAATGTAAGAATATACGGCAGTGGAGTCATAAACAGAACGAACACAGGAAACGGCAGCTTTCACTTGCGATCTACCGGGGAAGAAGAGTCTTTAGAAAATGGGTCCTTAGCCCCACCTAAGTCAACTCTTCCAACTATGGATGTTCCTCCTGGTGTTGAACGTTCTGTTTATGATGATGCTGCTGTCTTCACGTTCTGTGGAGGGAAGTAACTGTGAGGTTGCCGTGGGGACTTGCTGGTGCAATATGAGCAGCGCAAAGGCTGGACTCGTGTAGAGTTAAGTGCGGTTGTGGTTGATCCAAATAAGTCTTTTTTCCGTCATGAACGAAATTGTGAAAATTCCATTGCACTTAAATAAGGTCAAATAAATAAGAACTAACCAAATTGTTTATTGCTTTTTCTGTACGATATCATTGAGATTTTAAGTCATAATTTCAGGTAAACAAAGCGGACCGATTTTGGAGCTCTTTTTCCAAATTGTCATTTTTTTATGCTTGTTAAAAAATTATCATTTCTATCAATTTGAATTTGGTTTGTTTTAGTATGTCATCGATTTAGGCAAGTTCTTTAACTTTGCATATAGAGCAACTAATTGACGTAAAAGTTTGAAAACAGGCCTATCTTTTTACGCAAACAAACTCTGGGATCGTGCGAACGGAAATATTGACAGGCATAACTTATCTAATCTAGACTGACATACCTCGCTATGGAATTGCAAACACCGGTGGTACTTGCGACCTGAGGCTGCATGAGCTGATACATGATGTCACAGCAACTGTTTTCACTGGAATATGGATCATCAGGAGGAAGCAAATAAACGGGGGCCACGTGTTTAAAACGGAATACTCGCGTATAGAGTCTGTCTTAGAAGTATTTCAAACATCTGGGGCTTGTAGAGACGTTGAACGTTATTTCACTTTTTGCTATGAAACGGAAATTTATGCATTTAAAAGGTAGCGTTGCCTCCTGATGTTTAGAGCTTCACTGATCCCTTGAGAAAATTCTGAGATGGCCCCTTGTTTTGCTTCTGGACATAAATGTAACTTCAATACCTCTGCACGTCTTCTAGAATTCAGTGGGAATATTCTCAATGTTGTCGCGGCAGGAAGTATTATTCCTTATCGAAGGATATGAAGGATAAGACCAAAAAATGTATTGCTGATTTACCCTTGAAAATATATTGTATTACATCGGAGCGAATATTTTTGTTAACAATCTTTGCAAAAAACGCTCATTTTTTTCTGTATAAAAAATCAAGTAGTATGTGGCTTAGGGGAGGGGTCTGTGAATTATAAAAACCGTGCACAGAATTCACTTCTCCCCGTCGCACGTCACACACAGTTTTTAGCTGATTTTTGACGTCAAATAAAATAGAAATGAAATAAATAGACAACTCCTGACGGTCGGACGCAGTGGTGGGGGAGTGCATGATCCTGCAGAACGTTTGTGCGTGTGGGTTGCCTAACATCAGGGGCAAAGGTCATGTATATAAATGTTTATCAATCCGTTAAATGGAATTTCCCGTTATACATACATTGGCAAAAAGAAAATAAATTATTTTGGTTCCCCCGTACGTTTCTTAGAAGTTTGCAATATTTATTCCGAGACAACCTGTATCCAGGAGATTACTACAACACACCACATCTTTTCTGTAGGCGCCTGTGCTTGTACTAACTGATGGCTTCCTTCGCAAGTCTGTTCCATACACTTGACACCTTTCGCATATGGATACTTTTATGGTAATGTCTCCACCGCCACAAAGACCGGAGTCCTCGCCGGGAGCTCAGAGCTAGCACCGAGACGTGTGGGGCGGCGCGGGAGGAACATCGCCACCTCCCGGGACAAAACGTTCACTGCACCAACGGGACTAATGACCAAAGCACGTGTTATGCCAGGGAACGTCGGTCAATCGGCTGCACTTGTTTCATCTCTAAGACGAGTCGACGACTACGCGGCGATTGACAGTGGACTCCGCCCGTTTGAAAGCCACTTCAGGGAAGAATAATGTTGAATGTAGACGTCAATAGAATTTGCAGTAGGGTTCGTGGGCACTATTTCAGAATATCTTTATATGACTCAAAAGGTCGGAAGGGCTGTTATTATTCTGTATCCCTACATCATGTTCGGTTTACGGTGTTTGTAATGGCTTAAAACAACCAGTTATTCAAATAACCCGTTTTTCATTTGCAAGTAAAGGCATTTTCATTAAAAAAAATTGAATTGTTATAACATTATAATTTATTTTTGTATACTAATATAATGCAGACATATTTGTAAATCAATTTTTTGTATTCGACTCTACGTTGCGGTGTAACTGCATTAAGCTGTATTAGAAATGTATCCTTAAGAGAAGCTCCCTTGCGCTGTCAACCATGTTCCCGTGACGATTCAGTAAAGAATTGAAACCTTTTAAAATAGCAGTTGCAAGGCAGCCTATCGCGATGGAAAATCAGTAATTTGTTATTTACATTTCCGGCACCTCGAGCAAACTGGGCACCGGAGCACGATGAAGAACGTAATCTTTGAAAGAAGAAATATCCGACGATTTCAGCCTATACATTGGGTAGTGTGAATGTTTGTGAACGTACTTTTTACGACTTGATTTGGCATTTGAAATTCTTGCAGAGTGAGCCATTGCTTGAGCAGATGAATTGCGAATCATTCAAATTTTTCATCAGTCTGGATCCCCTGCGCACGCGCTGTTCGAGTTTCACGTGTGCTGACCTTCAAACGTGATTCAGAAGGATCGACAGATTTCTGTTCGCTGCGCTGTGCAAAATGTCCCTAATGTACGTGTCGCACGCGAACCGGAGTGGAGCACCTCAGTCGACCTCGGAGCAGGCGATAGTCGATCGTTTGGCTTGAGGAATACGTGTACTTGGGATCGAATTTGAAACGATTGCTTGGAGTGGAGGTTGGGGAAAAGGCAGCCCTGGGCCAAGGACGTTCGGTGGCCCTTCGACCCGTCGGCCACCGGTCTGGGCGCTGCAATTACTTGGCGTCAAGATAAAATCCTCACCATAGACCGGCAGCCAGCATGAACAGCAATTACCACCACCACCACCACATCCTCCAGCACCACAACCACATTGTCCACCACCGAAACTGTTATCTCCACCACCACCACCACCACCACCACCACCACCACCACCACCACCACCACCACCACCACCACCACCACCACATGTCCAGCGGCATCCACGGCAAAGCGAGCGGCCCGACGCCACGAGTGGTCGTGCCATCTGCTCCCGTGTTGAATTTCGCTGAGTGGCCAGGCGCAGGCAGCGCGAGCTTTGCACGGCCAGCACCCGCAGCGGCACGCCCACCGCCCACGCAGAATTTAATCGGCTATGCTTAATGCTTTGATTGTTCGTTACGTGTGCTCTCTTTTCAAGGTTTGCTTAGACATTATTTCATTACGTAGTCAAAATATGTTAGATGGAGTTTGGAGCTTTGGTAGAGTAGAAAGCAGCTCGTTCGCAGCCCGTCCTTGATTTCCCCCCTCTCCCTCTCCTGCGCCCCGACGAACGAAGAGTCTTTCAAATTTCAAAAGAATTTAATTTAAAGAAAGATTTCAGTAAACCTGAAACTCGTTTGTTTTGAAAGAAATATTAAGTGCCAATACGAAGTTATACATTCTCGGAAAATGGTACCAGCATTACTTTCTTTACCGTTCTTTGCTACATACGGGGGGGGGGGAATTTAAAGGAAAAAAACTTGGAAACGGTTTTTGAGAAAATAATTGTTTAAATAATTGCCCAGGTTTCACGCAAAAGTACCGAAAAACTACTCATATTCGAAAAATTGAATTGATCGTACTTGAAGATCTGTTTTTGATGAACAGATTTCATCCAGAAAAAACATTACTATCTTCATTATGGTCGTTGTAGGAAGACGTAAAAAAATTGAGGTTTTGGAAACTTTAAATATTCAGGGAGATCAACGAAATTGCTACTTACTGGCATTTTTTAAAATGTCTTTTGGTCTTAAGCTTCTGTGCCATTTTTCAAAAAAAAAAAGAAAATTGCTAAATGTTGAAACTTCATGTAAACTACCCCCAAGGACTCACTAAACGTGGATTCTGATTATACATCGTGTTAGAGGAAGTAATTTACTACGTATAGGAACAATATTTATCCACTTTTTCGTGACGAGGGCTCGGCAATGAGTTTTCTTTTGTTGTTTTTTGTCGAAAAATCAAGTTTTTCCGCCCCATTACAATACTTTCTTCACGCTACACATGCACAACGCGAGAAAGTAGAACGAGTGGGGCGAAGCCATAAAGCGAGCCCTGATTCAAGAGAATAGGAAACTGACTTGTACGAGAAAGTCTGTGCTGCTTTATAGCACCGCTAGTTTTCCACATTCGTGGAACTTTTACTTACTAACTTCGATTCTTTCTGTTTCAGGTGAGTGGGGTTTCCCGTCGGAATCAGGTCATCTACAAACAGGGGCTCGAGGCAGTCTTCCACACGTTAAGTCAATTCACGTGAGCCCTCACGTCGGACTGTGCATTTGACGTGAGTATAGATTTTGGGTCTTGGATTTACTAATATTGTATTGACAGTTCTGATACATCATGTCACACTTATTCGCTTTAGAGTTTAGTTCATTCTGGAAGTACGATGAAAATCGATTGCAGTATGACTTTATTTTGTTTGAAAATACCTGAAAGCGAACGTATTTCCACTTTGGGTCGACCTCCTGGAAGAAAGTTGTTTTAATTTTGGAGCTTTGTATATGAAGATGTAAGCGTTGACTTCTGCATAATCGCTTTCGGAGGGCATTCAGGGATTGCATTCGCACTCTTGCATCAGTCTTGTCCGTGCAGCGGTGTGAACACCGTGTGAGCACGTGCAGTTGACGCGACGGAAGAAAAGTGTGGCTGTTGCTTTGTCTGTTGAGCAGTCTCTGCTCGTCAGGTAGCTTTAGCTCTAGGATGCGTTGTTCTCGTTCTACCATCTCTCGCTTGCTGCTGATAGTCACTAAGTCTGGTTTAATGGACGGAAAAAATTGGAAGCGAGGGTAAACGTTGTACAGCACTGTCTGAAGACAGAATTTTGAGGATATTTCCTGAAAAATCGTCGAGCAACATCTTGAAAATTGAATGGGAGGACCTTACAGGTGTGAACACAAGTGCTGGAACACTAGAAGACTATTGTTCCGTGGCGGACTTGTTGCTCGCCATCCCAAAATGAAACAATTTCTGATGGAGGCGACGAAGGAAAAGCGTCTTCGATGGACTGAACACCAAACTGAAGGACAGAGGAATCGAATGAACTTCTGAGGTAACTTAATTTAGTGTATAGGGCTCAGGTGGCATTTAGTCTAGGCGTTGAAGAAGTGAAGAATTTCGCCCTGATTACGTAGTGGGCAAACATAAACATCCTTAATATCAGATGGTGCAGGGATGCATTTCTTATCGCGGGGTTTTCTTCATTTTGTGAAGGAACGCTGGAGTTTATAACAGCATTTTGAATTTATGATTGTTGTCCACAATTGCTGAATACATCATTTAACCTGCAGGGTGCTTTACTATTATGCACGAACACTAATAAAATATTGTCGTCTTTCATTCATCGTTTTCTTCGTAATGTGATTACATATCTAAGTTGAACATTGGCTTCGTAAGAAATCAATTATCTTCCTTCCACGGCCAGGAAAAAAACAGACGTGAGCCCGATTGGAAATTCCTGGGGTGAAGTGAGCAGCAAGAACGAAGATCCCAGGCTGAGTTTCAGGAAGCGCTTAGCTATATTAGCTAACAAGATCTCCAGATAAAATTAAAAGTAACTTTTTTCATTAAGGCTGGGGGTGCTCAGACAAAATATTACCTAGCAAATAATATTTGTCTGTCATTTTTTACTTCTTTATTTTAAAAATGATATAAAAGGAAGTTAATAACGAAACTAATAGCACAAGTTAAAATTAATATACACAATTTTCAAGTAAAGTATTGTTCTCTTCACTTTTGTAGGTTTAACATCTAAATTCTTTATCTTTGATGCAAAATGATGTAAAAATGAAATAGAACACATTCATTTTGCAAGTTCAAATTGGACAGACTGATGGTATGAGAAGAAAGGACGGTTTTAAGCGGCGATGCTTTTTTTAAAACATATTGTGTATTTAAAAACAAGTAAAATCCGAACGAAGAGCGATTGTTTTGATTGATTTTTCTGGGAGCGTCAGCTGCTAAGGCCCTTAGTGTCGTAGGCATAGTGCATGTTATACTCCAAGAAAATGGGTTTGTTTTCCTCCCGCTGGAGCGAGAGACCCACACGCTGGTCTGGCATCTCCCCAAGACGGACAAGATCTAAACGTCCGATGTAAGTGTAACGTGTGTAAGGGAAGAGCGTAGGGCGAGGAATAGGAAGGAAAGATCGCGTCGCGGCCCCTTTGTTGGGGTAGTGCTCCGCCATTGGCCTGGTGTTGATGGTAGAAACGACGGAAAGTGCCGACGAGAGCAGCGGCTGGATGCTCGTGTGGGGCGTGGAAGCGTAGGTCCTGGCGCTGCGAGTTGTGGCCTGGGGCGAGAGTAGCGGCGCCTCCGGGGTGCGCCCGGCGCCTGTTTCCTTTGGCGGGGCGCATCGACCCGCCGCCCCCGCCGCCCTCGTTCGCTGACCTACTTGTGGCGCCGGCGCCGCCACGCCCCAAGGCCCACCTCGCCCATCGCGCCCGCCACGCTCACTCAGAGTGCTCCATATTCTATGCAGAGACGTGGCACCTTCCGCGCCCACGCGTTTCTCCGATCAACACCAGGCGAATGCCGGAGCAGTACCCTAACAAACGGGCCACGGATCGCGCGCGATCTTTCCTTCCTCTTCCTGGTTCTATCCTCTCCCCTTACACACACACACTAACATGCACTACACTACCAGATATTCCGGGAGATCGGTCGGGGGCTAAGAGCTTGTCCCGGCTGGGGCGGTGCCCCGTTGGTGGGTCCTGGTTAGGGGGAAACCCCACTAGCCGACAGTAGGTCAGCGCCGGATCTCGCCATCCAGCGGGGGAAGATCACCGCCATCTCCCACGCAAAAAACATGCACTACACTAATGGGACTAATGACCAAAGCAGTTGGGAAACACGAAAAAATCAATCAATCAATTGCGCGCCCACGCGTTTGCGCATCCGTCCCTGACGCGGCGACCTTCGACTGCGCGTTCACCCTCGCGACGGGCAGCTCCACTGCGAGATTCTCAACTGGCGGTGAGGGCTTGATGAACAAATATGAATGAAATAGTGACGCGCACAAAAAATTCCCTTAACAGTGAGTACCGGAAAAGTAAAAGGAAGAGTTATCGCGCGTGCGGCCAGTCCGTCTTCATTGACGCGGCTCGCGTGCGCGCCGGGCTCGTGTCTATCGTTGCCTCTCGCGTGAGGCGATCGCGCCGTCAAATATGAAATATAGTACGTTGACCCATGGCCACGTAAAGTACTGCCAGTCACTGTTTCACAGCAAGATCGTGTTTTAAAACACACCTCTGAATAACCATAGCTTGCTCAGCCTGTGCGGACGTAAAGAATACTAAAGTACTGTAGTTTTTATTCAATTTCTAAATGACAATTTAAAGTTGCAAATGAAGTATTTGAGGAGGACCGGCTTTAATTCAATTTCTGATTTTTTGTATTGTTGTAGCGCATTATTTTGAATGAACATCACCGCCGCGACAACAACAGTATAATTTGGTCGCCCTCTCCCGCGTGAATGGGAAAAGCAACTGAAATTGCTCTCGTGACCGCCAACAGAGCAATGGTTCCGGAAGTCAAATTTGCTGTTAACAATATGATTTTCACGTACACCAAATTAATGTAGAGTACAGCTTGGAATAAAACATCTAACAAATACCATTTTGTACATTAAGGAGATGGAAAAACAAATCCTATTTCCCTAAGGGACACCCAACATCTCGTTTTAAAGCTATAAATAGCAGTATTCGAGTTATGAACGACTAGTGCTGCAGCGTATTGCGGGTTGCATCTGCACGTTATACAGAACGTCCACGGAGGAAACACCGAAACGTAAAAAATAAACTCTTAATACAATTTTAAGAATATTTTGTGCTATAAACTCCGTCGATATTTCGAATGGCTGAGCCCCAATAAGCACTTCAAAGTTTATTTGAAAACAATACTTTCTATGCGAGAATTTGCAATTCAGGAACATGTAAACACTCCAAAAATATGTAAGTTAATTATTTACAAAATAATTTAATATATTTGTTCAGAAAAAAAAACTCAAAAATAAAAATAGCAATTGAATTGTGTAAATTCGGTAAAATAAAATTCCTTTGTCACAAAACCTTAATATATTAAGCAGATATTGATCTTCTTCGATTCAATTTTATTCCAATAGATGGTTGCTATCTTTATTGTAATAAATGTGTTCATTTTAATGTGAAAAAATGTAGGATTCACAGAACCCGAGAACGTCCTGGAAATGTTACACCTGCAATCTGTAATTTAGTGAAGTGTGTCGACAGTTTTTCTTTTGTTTTGGTTCTCATGGTGTTCGGTCGTCGTGTTTTGTTCCACTAAGAAAAAAGGCTAATGGATATTAACCATTACATGGCCTCAAGGGAATTTAAGTTTTTTTCCCCTCTACGACCATATGACAATAAGTGTTAAAAGGTTTCGGGTGTCGCAAATGTGAAGTAACTGTCTAACATAGTGTAGGGAGTAGGCAGCGTACTTCGCAGAGTAGTAACGTCTACCTGTAAGGTCTAACGTAGCGTCTATCTGTAAGGTAGTCAACGCTACAAATGGCAGGCGCACTCCATCACTCTTCGCGGGCCGTGAAGGGGAGATAGACATTCGACGTCATTGGCGTGTCTTATCTTTTTGCAAGAACTCGTTTATTTTTTCCAACTGAAACAGAAGTGATAAACTGTTAGTTACCTTCTAAAGAGTTGTGGGTGGTCTGTGATGTAACGTGCGGTTTAGACGTCAATGGATCCTGATTTTAAATTCCGAACAGATTGAAGTAAGTTTGAGGGAATGCTTGTTCGTACTATTCGAAAATCTCTTTTATTAGTTCATTTGTGTGGAGGATTTCGAAACAATTTTATTGAATTGATTGATTAAATTGAATTTATTGATTGAAATTCAATCAATTAATTCAAGTTGTCCAATATTAATTCAAACGTCGATCTTGATTTTGAGTGACATTTTTTCGCAGGCCTCGCTCTATGCAGTTGAAAGATTGATTTTTACGTTTGTCGTAGCTTATGGGAGTAAAGGCTGCGTTTAATTAGAGAAAGAAAATGATTATTGCCTTCAGAATACTTGCTGTGCTAGCGCATTTCTCCAGCATGAAGCACAGGAAACGACGTTGAAATATATCTTTGTTGTTTAATAATTCGTTTCCTACCATTTCGCGTGATAACGATTTGTCAATTTGAATCGATGATTCCACACAATACCGATCATCTGTGGTTGATGATATCGTACCCTGCAGTATATGTTATTGTGTGTTGTTCGACCGTGTTCAAGTGTTACAGAGTACTCATGTGTGATCGTGCTTTCAAAACAATGACTGTTCCTCATTATTCCGTCGACCAACGAACGGAAAGTTACAAGTGTTGGCACTAGGGTCGCTCCTGCGGTCGGAGTGGCGCCGTGCGCTAGGCCTTGGCGCTGATGTTTGAGGCCATCTGCTCGTGTTTTTCTTGAGCATTGAAACGCAGGAAGGATTCTCCCTTGGGCTGGTTTACCAACGTTTTGGGAATCCTATCTGGCTTCCTTGGCACTTGCAGTGCAGAAAGAAAGAAACACCGTATGACGTGGATGTTAGAAGATTCGCCCAATTTATGACTATCTTTGAGTAAAATGGCGGAAGAAACACTTGCACTACATTGGCGGAATGGCGCCCATCCCAACGAGGCCTCCTTGCGGGATGCGGAGCCGCCGCGGCCTTCCCCTGTCTCCGTCGCCCTGGCCATTTGCGTATCGATTTGTTTCCGCGGACGCGGCCTTCGGCGGCGCCCCTGGCGGAAAGGGCGGGAGGCGCGGGCTCCATCTCGTTAATGAGGTGCGCCACGCGACCGGCGCCACGGTCGATGCCGCGCCGATCGCAGGCGATGGTGGTGCCAAGTTGCTTTCAATGAGATTGAGGGTTTAGAAAGGGCTCATTCCTTCGTCTTTCATTCTCACGTCTTCTCTTCTTTTTCTTTCAATCTTTTTTTCTGGCATCTTTTAATGGAATATTGGCTTGTGTTGTTATTACGCTTCTCAACATTTGGTCGTGATCAATTACGAATTTTCCGAAATACTGATATAAGCATTCGTAAACGTTACTCTGGCCCCGCCCTTTTGCGAGGTCAAGGAAGATATTACTTGCATAAAGGGAGGACGATTGCTTGACGATCGTTGCGAAAATGTTCAAAACAACGTTACTGCCGCAAATTTCCATCCTGCGCTGGGCGCCGTCCTTTCCTAACATTCGAGTAACCTCCGTCTGTCAGTTTCTCACAGTTCGACTCCTTCCGACCCACCAATCGGGGCAAAGGAGATCTCATTCGACGAATCTCGGTCTCCTGGCGAGGAACTGATCATTGTTTCGTAGATTCCTTGAGATGATTCTAAAAATGTCTCTAAGAACGTGTTAAAGTCTGCTTAAAAGCGTGTTGGGTGACACGTATTCTACAATAGGCTGCCGGAGCCAGAGTTGTGTAAAAGCTTCCGGTTGTCCTCGACGCGGCGTCACCCGGGGAGCCGACAGCGTCACTTCCGGCTTTATATTTTATCCTCATTGTTTGACTAATGAAATTTTGTCGACAGAAAAACCACTCCTGGGTATACCGGATTGACGTTCTGCATCCCCTTATTTATCCATCTCCCCCTTTTGTGTTGGAAATGCCCGGCGCTCGCATGGGCATTATCTCATCTTCCGCTTTCGACCCTGTAATGGTCGCCTCGAGTGCCAAACGAACTCGTCCTTCACATTCACATTAGCCCCTACAGTGTTCACTCTTCATTGCTCTGAGAATTTTTTGTGCACTTCGTTGCTTCATCGCGTATTTTCGGTAGTGCGCTCGTTTCTTCCGATTTACCTTTTATCTCCATTTTTTATGCGCATCAATATTGCGACAAACCGTACCTTTTGTTTACATTCCAGTTTCTTTACAGTCCAGTCACCTGGTTCTTAAATAGATCCAATTGAGGAAAAAAATCAGCTTCTTCACCTGTTCTAATGTTTTTTGGGGGAGGGGTACTGAATGGGAGGTTTCCCACCTCGAATAACGCCTTCACAAACAATTAATTTTTTAAATTCTCTTTTTTCAGTTTTTCGTTTATATCTCGACAACTATGCGCTTTATCGAAGTGACCGTCATATTTTTTTTCACGTCAGCGATTAGCTAATAGTGACAATTGATCACGGAGAAAACAATAAACAACCACATTCTTTGAAAAACGAGGGAGTAATTGTGGGCAAAGTCCGGCGAATCCTTACCATCAAATTATTCTGTAGTGATATATTTCTTTTCATCCCAAAACTTACTTTACGAAATATGTAAAAACATATGGTACTATATTTTTGTCTCCCACCTACAATTTCCCTTATAGTTTTGTTTCTTTTAGTCCTGATTTGGCGTACGGCAGAACATAGTTTATCCCGATTATATGGAATTATTGCATTCCGTAGTTTCTCTTTTCTTGAATCAGGTTTCCGTTATATTTTGGTTATCTGAGGTTGGGGAATGCAAATATCCTATGCGAGTAAGGTTCTGCTTTCCCAGTGAGTAATGCAGTGTTCATCATGTAACAGTGCAAATAACTCACTTGCCAAAGTCGCTTTAAGCGTGATGTAGTGAAACTAGAGCGCAGCAGAGGGATGCGAGGGCGGGAGCGAGTTTTCCTCCCACTTTGCCCTGAAGGTGAAAAATGCCGCCGGTTTTTATCGACTGTTTTGAGCAACTGAATAAATCGTTGAATATTGTTGTTAATAAATGCATTTCGTAGAAAACGTTGTGAGCTTTAATTTTGTTTATGAAGGTGATTGGTGTAATGCCTGTGTTGGGGTGGCATTGCTGAGTCCTCATGATGACGTCTGGATGTGGTAGGGCAGCTGTGGGCGGGGCTGGGCGGGGCTGGGCTGGGCGGGGATGGATGGGGCTGGGCTGGGCTGGGCGAGGCGAGGCGGGGCTGGGCGAGGCGAGGCGGGGCTGGGCCGAGGCGAGGCGGGGCCAGGCTGAGGCCGAGGCGGGAGGCTGGGCCGAGGCGAGACAGGGCTAGGCAGGGCTGGGCGAGGCGGAGGGCTGGGCGAGGCGAGGCGGGGCTGGGCGAGGCGAGGCGGGGCTGGGCGAGGCGGGGCTGGGTGAGGCGAGGCGGGGCTGGGCGAGGCGAGGCGAGGCGAGGCGGGGCTGGGCGAGGCGAGGCGAGGCGGGGCTGGGCGAGGCGAGGCGGGGCTGGGCGAGGCGAGGCGAGGCGGGGATAGGCGAGGCGGGGATGGGCGAGGCGGGGCGGCGCGGGCTGTTTGCACGAGTGGAGGCACCCGGGTCTCCGCGTGCGGCGCCGTGCGGCTGCTCGTGCGCAAGGAAGGGAATGTATTAGTTTGGAGTGCGGAAATCTTTGGCCTATCGATCACCCCGTTGACGTACGAGCTCTTGTGTCGAGGATGAAGTCTGCCCCAGGTGCGCAGAAGAGACCACGCAAGTAGGAGTTCTCTCAACTAGTTTTGCGTTCAGTAGTTAGTGACAGCGAGAAAGAGCTTCTGGCGTTATTTACTTTCCATTGTTGTTTGTTATTTGTGCTGTTGTTGAATGCACTGTAAAGAATCTACGAAAAAATTATAAAAATGGACGAATCTGACGATTGAAATGAAATTAAATATTTCATTGAAACGGAATTTCATGCGTCCAAAATTACACGTAATATGATTTGAATTCAATTATATGTTGAATGAGAAACATTGTAACCAAATTAGAGACGTTTTTATGAAGCAATATGCTGTGGGACTAATGACCGTAGGAGTTGACGCGCCCGGAATCACTAACAATCAATCAATTTTGCATTTCATTCAATTAATTGAGAATATAATATAATTATTAAGACTATGATTACAGTACAGAGATAACTTACGATGAGGCCAAGCATTGATTTTAATAATCGGATGCCAGTAATTAGGCCTTTGTGATTAAAATGTGATTACGCGATCACAATTTTCTTGCATCGATTCAGGACAGTATTGATACTCTAAATGTAGAGGAACGATTGCAGCGTTGGTGGAGTGGGGGTGGACGTGGTATCTGTGCTGCGTTTCCTGAGGAGACAAGGTGTTGGTTGAGCAGCGGCGCCGGCCGCAAACTTCCTGCCGCCGCTCCCGCGCTCTGGGCACCCTCGCACTCGGGCGGGCTTGTGGACGTGAAGGCACACTTCTATTCACAAAGAGAGGCTACGCTTTCAGCTGCAGTAGAATGTTGGGATCGAGTCGCACACAAACATACGGATGTTTTTCATCTCTGGTAAGGGAGTAGAAGGCGAAGGCAATATTTCTCCATATACCTTCATATATCCATATCCCGAAGCGATCATTCCTTTTAAGTATGTCTTCTCTGATACAGTTTATCCCCTGTCATGTCATGCCATGCAACGTGTAATATTATTCTTGCAACGGAAGTGGCACGAACACGAGTGTAGGGAACAGGGATATAATGGCATGAGGAAGAAAGGAAAAGATGGAAATACTTTTATTTGTTATGTAAATACTGCATTGTTAATATAGAATGGGCGTTTCTAAACTGTGGAAACGGGATATATTGTATTACGATTAGGCCCATATTGCAAATTCAACGTTCACGTAAAACCAAATTCCATAATATTATTTCATCCGTTTGCTTACGATTATGTATCTTTGACATAGAAAGTTTTATAATGTTTCTTCACATACTGCCAAATTTCTAGTATCGGGAGGGTTCTCCATGTCCAAAAAGTCATTGAAAGGCATTCAAATGCCATGTAATAAGCAACTATTGTACCTAATCCAAAATATATTACAGTTATGAACCAGTTGGAAAATGTATCTTGCAATTGCTTATCTTTTATGGTCAACGTGCATATAGTGTTTATATCCATTTAAATCAATTTCAAGTTACCGTAAACTCACCAATTTGCACAATGTTAAGTTATATCGTGGGTATTAACATTATGAGTATAGATGGGTACATACATTCCATAAATTAATTTTGAACACATAATTAAGTACTGATTCAAATGAAGATCTTTATGGTGATTACTGATTCTTACGACATAAGTGAAGAACTTAATAATGAATGTGTCAATGAATACTTACTTTTACAATCCTCGCTACTTCAGAAATGAAGTGCCAATTTTCATTTCTTTCTTATAGAAACATACATTTTTACTCTGCTCTGTTCTCGGGTGAAATGAAAGTGCCTCGTAAAATCTAAAATAACGCTGCATTTTCGAAAGAACTCGCGAACAGGAATCGCAATGCAGACGCTTGGAGATGAGCAAGCGTGAGGCCGAGTGCTCTCGCGGCTGCCGCGTTTTGCTTCCTGAGGGTGATGTTGGAGCGCTTGCATTTCTTTAGCAAGCGAACAAAAAGTCCTAGGCTGCATTCCATGCCACGGAGGAAGCGAATTTAGCCGCTTTTTTCTGTCCCTTTAATGTGACCTCCCTATAAGAATCCAGCACGCTACTCTGTAATCCGCTATGGGACAAACCGAGGAAGTGTAAGCATAGCTTTTCGTCTTTCAGCTATCTTTTCTTAATATGCGCATATCAAAATAAAGGGCTTGCCAAGCCTTCTGTGCAGTATATCGAACGTGCACTTCGATGATAACAAGATACTCTCACCTAGTCTAATTTATTCGTGTAGACAGACTTTATTTGCTTTCTTGCCTTTCAAAGGGCGAGTTATGATCACCGACACAAGATAATAATATAAACTTATTAAATATTTAGGAGGAAAGCGAATTTATTACTTAAGAGAATTTCGATGGAGAATCGTTGAGAAAAGTGAATACTCATGGGAGCTGATGGTGATTGATCGCTTATCCAACCTGCTGGAGTCTACTTAAGAATGCAGTGGGGGGAGGATAAGCTTGTTAGTGCGAATTGGTGCTACTGATTTTTTTTTCTCATGCGAGGGGGAGTTCCCTGTAGAGAAATTGTCACTCAATCATTCATTTTGTTTTCCTTAATCCCTTATTTGCCGTTTATGCAGCCGAGCAAAAGGGGAGAAGACGCCTGCCTCCGGGTGGGAATCGGTCGCTGGACGCGGGGCGCGCAGGGCCGACTCAGGGCAGGGTCTCGGCCGCCTTGGCGCTGAGAGCCCGCGGGCGAGCCCCGCCCCCGCCCCTGCCCCTCCCTCCACGATGCACAGGCAGTACGAGTATCCAACGGGTGGACTACGGAGCCAAAGCCCCCTCCCTGAATGAAGAATAGAAAGAAGCTCTACTTCGATTTATTTAGAGCTGCACTTCACGTAAATCAACTGTTACAGTGGCATCCATTACGGAGCTTACACATCACTAGTGACGTTCAACCTCCCGA
The DNA here is from genome assembly GCA_011170035.1 of Teleogryllus occipitalis. Taxonomy (NCBI): domain Eukaryota; kingdom Metazoa; phylum Arthropoda; class Insecta; order Orthoptera; family Gryllidae; genus Teleogryllus; species Teleogryllus occipitalis. The sequence continues at coordinate 264,524 of BLKR01000562.1, forward strand.
TGGGATGTATACTCGATAAATCGAAGAATATATTGGACAATCCATTCAGTTTGGCCTTCGGCATTTGGAAATGATACATTACAAATACATTAAAAAATGATCAATGGTAGCAATGCCTTTCACATTTCGTTGCGTTGAAAAAGTGTCAAAATAGAATCGTGTGGGGAAATGTTACGTATGAATGTCTCAGACAGTGAATGTCGTAAATGTTGAGAACATCTGCTCGTGTGGTTCCGTCGTGAGTATCACTCTTATCCTTTGTATGCTCTTGCCTTCGCTCCCTCCGCTGCGCCCGGAACCCGCACAGATGCTTCGATACTGAATATCGACATTTTTGTTTTCGGTATTTTCGTCGACTTATTTAAAATAAATAGGCTTATGTAAATAATGTAGTTGTTGGCGTCGATGGCGTTATCGCGACATGCCTAGCGCAGCCGGACCCGCCCCCTGCGCGCGCGGGGCGTCGCTTCCGCTCCGAAGGCTGCTGGCCGCTACGCAGACGGCCACCCTGTGCCGCAGGACGCTGTTTCTGAGCTCCCAGGACCATTCTGGGGAAGGACTCGGGAAAGTCATTCCATTTCTGGTTACAATTACTCTAAAAATAGGTAAACATAATGTTAAAATTGGAGTAAATGAAATGCACGAGGGACTTCGTTGCTAGATTGTCACTCGAGTAATGAAACAATTTTATGCCAGAAAATGCATACCTTTTGCAACACACGTCATCCTCGTATATGTAATGAAATCGTGCCCAAAGAACGGTAAAGGTACAAGTACAATATGTCACATTGTTGGTGTCAATGGTGAAAGTGCAAAGAAAAAAATATTTGCGTGATGAAGTTACTCAGTCACGTTGCAACAGTATAGTATATTTATGTTCTGTGGCAAATTATTAAACCCTGGATTAAAAACAAGAGGGAGAGAACAAGATGTTAGTGAAGGAGCAAAAATATTTGGCACAAAAACATAGAATCAACAAAAGTAGGATGCGTAGACGAAATTCTTTTAACTTGTGGATGCAATTACGCTGAACAAAGGCCACACGAGCATTCATGGCTACTTTAATTTTTGAAGGGAATGTGTCATACATAATTGGTTGGACGGGCTCACCGTCCACGAGCTTCCTCGTGCACCGCCCGATTTCTCAGCTTTGCGCCCCACCAGAGAGTGGTGTCCGAGCAGCCACTGCCGATCCCCCCGCAGTGGCGGTGGCGCGTGTCATAGCTTTGGGGCGCGGGGTGATGCCTCCGCACAGCGCCGCCTTGTGCGCCCGGGGCGGCTCCAGCAGGTGCTGGCCCTTGGCCGCCCGCCAGGCAGACGACAGCGCCCCACGCGCCCAACGCCTTCAGCCCAACTCAGCGCCGGCCGCACTTGCCCCAGCTGCTCACGCCATCGCGCGCACTACGGCCTGATGAGCTCGTCTCCCTGCTCTTGGTCGGTCGGTCTACGTGTTCCTTGGGCCCTTTTCCTTTTATTTTTCATTCACACATCTCTCCTTCACCTTTTCTTCTTCTTAATCGTTTTCACGATTAAGCAACTCGCTGCCCTTTCCAACTGGTTTGTCTTTTCAGTGTGAAGTTATGTCGTGTGAGTCTTTAAGTTTGTTTCGTATATGTAAACTCTGTAATGTTAGCTATGCTTTCTAGAGTTGTTTTTACATTCTATTTTGTTATTGTATTTGCAAGTAATGTATTCCTATAATATATAAATCTTTGTTATTCGGTGTCTTCTTGTCTGTCTTTTTTTTCATTCTTGTATAATTATTGTTGTTATGATACATACATTTTATTGTCACTTTCATAAAGATACATGATACAAAACAAAGTAAAACAACTCACATCGAAAGTCTTATTCTCATGCCTAACTACCATCTCTAGGTGACAATTTGTATTTGTACTCCGTATCGTAAATAAACATAATTATCCCCCCCCTCGACATCATTCCCCTTGTCCTCCTCCTCCTCCTCCTCCTCCTCCGCGTGGTCCATGTGTGTCGCGTTCGTTTCCTGTGGGCCGTGGGCGGGGCGCGGCGCCCGCTGGACGTCGGGAGTCGCGGCGCCCCGCCCCCTCCCGGTCTCCTTGGGCCGCGGCCAACGCCAAATTAATTGCAGCTCCACTGCCGCCGCCTCCTGCGCCGGCCCCGGCCCCGGCCCCGGCGAAAGGTCGGCCCGCCTCGCGCGCAGCCTGCGCTTAGCACGACTGCAACGCTCTTCAAACAAGACTTCCCTCTGCGGATTTAGCCCTGTCGACTCACTCTCGTTGCGGTGGAGTTAACAGACATGTTGGAATGGAATTTGGAGATCCTAATATTTACTTCACCTAGGTTTTAAAAATCTACATGAAATAAATTATGCTAAATTAAGGATCATGTTAGGGTTAGCATGTTTAAGAAGCTGCCACGTAACAATATAGAAAAAAAAGCAAAGAAGACTCCAAGCATTTGCAATTTTTTTCTGAATTCCGGAATTCGAATATCCCGCCAATAACGCAGACGAAACTGAACGCCGATGTTGCGCGAAATGAGTGTAATTTTGACGGACTTGGCCAATAGATGTGTGTGCGTCAGCAACGTACTGAACTTGACAATTGCCTCGTGACGTAACCTTTCTCAGGAAGTCGTTTCGCTCCGGAATTGCGTGTGCTGACTCATCCAAGACAAGTGCTTTCCTATCATTTGTAATTGTCACTCTTCGCACTTGCGGCAACGCGGCGATGACAACTATCCAATACGGTAAAGAATAATCATTACTCTTTTGGAAATATTAGATATTATAATATTGATGAAGTCTTTCGTGCCTTGTGTAATTATTCGGATTTGTTAAAATCATATTGGAAGTTTTGTGTGCTGAAATGAATTGTCTGAGATATCAAAGTGAAACGGAGAATTCAATATCGATCGGTTTGCGGGCCGTTGAAGGCCGCTACATTTTATCGTATCTGTGTAAGATTTTGTTTGCCGTGAACAGCATTGTCAAGGTAACGGCGATAAGTTCTTCGAGAGCAGCGAGATGCATATTCTATAGAGTTTTAGTTGAGCGAGTAGCGCTGCAGCGTGTACGATGTCAACTCGCTTTTGAGCCACTGTGCATGTGCGATAGGCTATATCGTAACTACGTGACTCCTGTGGTTTATGATACAAGTCGCGTGACCACGGCGAATTGAACGTCTGCCAAACTGTGTTGGTAGTGTGTGTGTTGTAAACGATATTCCCATCACGTAACATCATTTTAATGTGCAGCTATAGTTGAGCAAATGCGAATCAAGACGATGTGATATTGTGACAGAGAGACCTTACGAGAAATGGCATCGTGACAACTCCTCTCTCTCTTAAGTTTTCTGATGTCCTTATTACTCATTACTAGACATAGGATGTTAAGGGAAATGCCTGTTTCATTCTAGCATTCTTATTTAAAAGCTGATAATACATGTGCACGAATGGTGACAAATGATGACATATCACAAAGCTTTATAATGCTTATTTTTGCCTTTTTTTTAGTCTAAATGCATTTTTTTGTATAAATACCTTTTTTAAGGACTTTTTTGCGTTTATGTATTATTTTTATATACAACGCTAAGAAATCGGAAAATCGGCCGTGGTCCAACGTGACCATTCATTACGAAATCTTCAATTCACATCTTGGTATTATAAAATACCAGAGAATTCCTAAAAGTATATCAACTGATTTTTCTCCATTTCCCTAATACCAGCCACAATAAATACCAGCCTTGTTCTGAGAACATGTTCGATTGACAATTCTCCGAGGGCACCGAAATTGTAAGTGGAAATGTAAATTCCCAGAAGGTTTCAGTGTTAGACTTTTAAAATATTTGCCAATCATCGGATGTTCAGAGATCCTTCTCCACTTTCAAACTGATTTTGTCTCCCAATCGCGCAAATTTGAAATTGTGATTATTGAAAAGATACGTGTAATATGCAAAATTACTAGTTAAAGCAAACTATTAAGAATACAATGTAGAAGAGTTGTAAATATATCTTGTTTTACATTAAAATGTACGAACTTGTTTTGTGTATTTAAGTTTACAAAATAATATAGACAAAAATTACAATTTTTTCATTTGATTGTGTATGTAACGTATGACAGTGCCTTTCCCTCCTTATTCTTGACATTTTCAGTGCCTTTTTAGGCGCCTAAAAGACGATTTTTTTCGTGCCTAAACATCCAATATCTACTCATTACCTACTCGATCTTTACATAAATGTTAACCTGTGCCTGATCAGCACACCAAGAGGTCTAAACGTTGCAAATGAAAATGAAAGCTAATTAGTATAAGAATAATTAGCTAATAAGAATTTATGAATAGTCATTTTATTCGTTTTGTGTCTGTTTAGTACTTTAATAATTACGAGCAATAAGAGGTTGGTCGATTTTTGATCCGTGGCTTACTGATTCAGACTTATTACTTTCACTTAGGCTACTCATCTTCATTTTGTCTATTTACTGGAGACATTCCTTTTTCGACCGAAGTACTGGGCTGTTTAAGAAAACGATGGATTTGTTTGAAAGGTACAACAATGTTAGACATTCTATGCCGAAAACCAGAGAAATACATCACCCTATTACCCTTGCTATCTATATATTTAAAAAAATAAGGTATTCTACCATGGCTTCGTTTAGAGCTTCTACTGAACCGATTGTAGTATTTTTTCCTTTAAATGAAAGAATGTCATCGCTAGATGTGTTATCAGATATTGTTTGTGTTGATTCACTAACATTTACGGTGTAAATTAATTTATTAAATCACTCTTTAATAGTACCCTTATCAATACTCAATTGTTTTCTTCCAAAGGTGGCTGTTTCAAATTCGATATATGTGAGTCCACGCTGCTTCATGGTGGCGCTGCTTTATGTTTTGTTTTGATTGTTGAGATTTGTTTACAATTCGTCAAGGTTTTGTTTCAGTGTAATAATTGCATTGTGGCGTTGACAGTTTGCATGTATTTACTTTTGTGATGTATTTTGTAGAGAACATTCGGACAGTGGGTTTTGCTCGGTTGTGCTGAAGTGGTGAAGTTGTTCACAGGTTATGTCGAATCGTTGCCCACGCGCCCCAAAAGACGCAAATATACATTAAGTGGACGCAGGGAAAGAGAAAGTCAACGTATGTGTCGTGTTAGTGAGGTCATTTCGTTTTCTGTTGGGTCGTTGTCTATGAAATGTCAGTTTTGTTCTGTTTTGTACTTCCTATGTGAGAGAAATTCTGCAAACGAGTTTACTCTGTATCCCTTAAATGGGAAAATAAGTTCGAGCAATATACCGGAAGAAATCAAAGTTGTTTATAGGAGATGATGACACGTAAAAAAGCTTTAGAAATACTATCCGTCAGTATAATAGTGCTCTTTCTTTTGTGTCTTTTGGTGCCGATATTGCATTGCTACCTGGTCATGGGCCATACGTGTTCAAAATTTTGGGAACTCCACAACACAATATCTTCGTTGTACCCTGAAGATCCAAACAATGCAACATATTGTGAACATTAGTCTGGGCACAGTATTTTACATTTATCTCAGATCTCGCCGTCAAATTTTGACGGGTTCTCCCTAGTTATTTATAACGATTTTCCTAAGGATGAGCCAAAGTGACAGTTCGCGAAAACAAGTGAACATCACATGTATTTCAGAGAAGTATCCCTCCGCCGCGACAGCTGTTCAGTCACACCCCATCGTAAAGAGCTAATGGCTCCTGAGAAAACATCCCTATGAAGAAGTCTAAGAGTGTCGCTGAGGTATATGCACGTACGTGAGTCCGGGAAATATTTAAATTTAATAACGTAAGTGGAAAATCTTTGAACATGCTCTCACAATCAGTAAAAGAAAACTGCCACGAATGTAAATAGAAAGAAAAATGATTTTAAATCGGAAACACGTGCACCGGTACGCATCTCGCATTCAAGTCTCTGTTTTAAAATAAACATAATATTTATCACACAAAATGTGAATTCAATGTAATATATAAAGAAAAAAAAGAATTTTTACAGAAGAGCACATAACACTTCCGAATATCAATTATTTCTCACAGCGCACTATATTTTTGTCGGACAAGGACACCACAAAAGGAAGAGTCGAAGCCATTTACAAGTTAGCCAACTGCAAACGAACGAATGTGGGAAGGGAGTCTAATGGGCTCAAGGGCACAACAACCACAGAACCTTCAGTTAAGTTGCCAGCACTAGCTGTCACTTTCGCTCATCCTTAGGAAAATCGCTCTATACCTAGCCGTGCGCTGATTAATTAACAATTTTCTTTCCCGAGCAGTGCTGCCAACGTTTGGGCAATCATTCAACGGGCTTCTTCGGGGCAAGTCTTTGGTAGTGAGCCCGATAACGGTAGGGGAACTGGCCGGGTGGCGCACAACGGGGACGCATGTTGGCGTTTTCGAATTCACTTGGCTCTCCATGAGGCTGATTAATTAACTCCTCCGAGCTGTATTGTCAACGCTTGGATTCTCACACCGTGGAGTTCTCCAGGGAAAGTAATCTATGCTATTGAGCCCGATAGCTGATTCAGCTTCACATTATATGACAAGGGTTCGAGATGTGATGCAATCTAAGGCACTATTTCATGTAGTTACCAAAGACACGTTGTTTTCATTTCTTTTTCCACTCATTCGGATCCACGGAAAAAATCTCACATATTCCCGATTACAGATACTGACTAGTTTAAATGCCCCCTGGTGCGAAAGCATAAGCAGCTGCGAGATGGCAACCGAAGCTCAATAGATATGTTGGTTGGTTGTTAGTGATTCCGGGCGCGTTAACTACTGACGTCATTAGTCCCATAAAGGTAGTGCATATTTTTCTCGCTGGATGGCGAGATCCGTCGCCGATCTACTGTCGCCTAGCGGTATTTCCTCCCTAACCAGGTATCTCCTACCAGCGGGGCACCACCCCAGCCGGGATAAGCTCTAAGCTCCCGACCGGTCTCCCAGCATGTGTGATAGTGTAGGCCACGTTAGTGTAAGTGTGTGTGTGTGTGTGTGTGTGTGTGTGTAAAGGGTGAGGATAGCACCAGGAAGAGGAAGAAAAGGTCGCGCGCGCACAGTGGCCCGTTTGTTAGGTTACTGCTCCGGTATTCACCTGTTGTTGATCGGAGAAACCACGGAAAACTGTCGATGAAAGCAGCTGGCGTCTAGAACTCTCCTAGCGATTGAATTCGACCTAGCTGACAAGCTAGTGTCGAAAATCTTGCCACTATTGGAACTCGAACCTAGGACCTCCCGATCAGAAGTACAGCAGTGACATCAGTGCACTGAGCCATCTCTCTCGGTCTGTAGATCGGAAGATCCTAGGCTCCAGTTACGACGATGGCGAGTATTCGACACCCAGCTGCGTTGAAGTTCATTGCGAATTCCGAAGGCTGGATGCTATAATCCGTGGTTTTTGAGGTATTCTTGGATCAATTTTAAATAAGCAAAAGGGTGATACCTGATGTAACATGGAAAATGGCAATAACTTGTTATTCATAGAAAATAAGTTTATTGTAACAAAAATTCAAATATCGTGCCAGAACTGCCAGGTTCAACAATAATGCCAGAAGATGTATGTTCAATAGCCAAGTTGCAACAATCCACAAGATGTTGCATCTAATCGAAGCAGGGGTGGTAACAATACCCCAGGTGAATGATACAGTTCGAGAAGCAAGGTTCAATCAATATTTCACTCGTTCACAGTCCACAGCTCGTTAGCGCACGTAAAGATCTGAGACGGCGGTCCGCCCGGCCTCGGATGGCGAGGGGGAGGGGGGAACCACATGCCACCCCCACCCACCCCCACAGACCACGACTCTTGCCGCTGGAAACAGTATTATACGCGCACGTTTTCTTGAGCCCCGGAATACCTACCCCCACTCCTTTGCCCCCATTAATTGAATTAAGAGTAAATGATAAAAACGAGCGTTGTAAACAAACTCTGATAACCAAAAATGTTCGCTCCCATGTAATAGAAACTATTTAGCATCGAAAAACGAACAACAAATTTAATATCAAATTCATTTTGTAAAAATAACAACACTCCCCACTCCTCTCTCAACTAACGAAGCGAGGACTCAAGAAAACGTGCGCGGATAATGTCAACCATAGCAATTTCGCATACTCTCCTCGCTATCTTTTTCGAATTGACAGCTGCTTTAGACAAAGTTAGTCACCGCCTCATTCTTGTCAAATGCCAAAAACGCCTTCCAAAACATATCCACCTTCTTCTGATTAGCTATTTAACCAACGGAACTTTCCAAATTCGTCATTTATCTAAATTCTCGTCTCCGCGCCGCATTCTTGCCGGAGTTCCGCAAGGAGCGGTTCTCTCTCCACTGCTCTTCACACTTTTCCTCTACGCAGTAGCGTAGTGTAGTGGGGGCGGCAGGGGCGGCCTGCCCCGGGAAGCACTTTTAGGGGGTGGCAAAATTTCACAATAAATAATAATAATAATAATAATAATAATAATAATAATAATAATAATAATAATAATAATAATAATAATATCTTGTAAAAATTTGAACCATTTCATTTCATATTTTTGTCGCAACGGCAATTCCGACCGATTGAAATGAGCACGGAATCCTTTATTACTTATTTTGTGACGACTTCTGTAAATGAATGTATAACAATAACATCATGCTTATTGCAGCGACTGGCAATGCCGTCTGTTTGATATGTAGGGATTCCCGTATTTCATTTTGTGCTTGGATTGTTTAAGACTAATATTCAGCAAGAATGACTTCTTCCATATAAAGAATACCTAGTGTTCAATATTGTATAATAACACCTACATATTAGATTACAGGACGGATAAGTGCCTTCAGGGAAGTCCGTGAGTGATGCTTTGACAATTCAAAGAGTTTCATTGCCAGTGGTCCAATTTACATTAACTTAATAGTATATACGTATATGCCTTCCAAACTGTGATTTTGGTGTTCGTACGTACGTATAATAACTGTTAAATTGTTGAATTTGTTTAAAAATTGTATTGTTCGTGTACGTATACATTCGACTATGTATTAAATATTTTATTTATGTTTTTTATTTATGTAATTGTATGTTTGCCTATCTGCTATGGTTTTCAAGTTTTAATTTATTGAAATAAAGAAATAAGAACATGTTAATTTCAGTAAAATAGATTATATTTTTTGAGTATATTAATAATTATTTTGAAATATTCTACGATACTTTCGTTTACGAATCCAACTCGTACTTTTATTCTTCTTCTTTATAATTACTGTTTATTTTCGTTTTTTTTTAATTGAATTACCTCTATAAGCGGGCGGGGAACTTTTTGTTCGCCCCGGGCGGCCGGCAACCACGCTGCGCCACTGCTTCTACGACCTCCCAACTTTTTCAAACGTGATAGAATACACATACGCCGCCAACATAGATTTCACTGCAAAAGCACAGACACGTACTACAGCCGTACGACGCTTTCAAACTGCCGCAAACGGATTAACAAACTGCTGTACGCTTAATGGGCTAACTTTAAACTCAAAGAAATGCCAAGCCATCGCCTTTTCGGGGAGTCGGAAAAAAGGCCCCTCCTGATAGGAATAAATGGATGCAGAATACCGTGATGTGCTCACATAACATATCTCGGAGTCAAACTAGAAGAAAATCTGACATAGAGCAGTGCGAACCAGCGGCGAAGCAGATGGGCGGAAGGATCTCGGGCTGCTATTATGTACGAAGACACTACGAGACAAGACGAAGAAAATACTATTGTTGGCTTGCATCCGCAGCGTCGGAGCCTACGCATGCATCGCCTTGGCCACCGCAGAAAATTCGCTCATCAAAAAACGAGAAGGAGCCGAAAACCGATTCATACGCCTCGCCTACCAAACAGAACTGGATACTGCCTACTGCTCGATACGAGACAAACAAAAACTGACCCACAAGACAAATCTACGACCAAGCAAAAAAGAAATAGAACATGCCTTTACAGACCCCACTCTAGACCCCTCTTCAACAAGTATCTTCAGTACTACTTCAAAAAATTCCCAAGAAGCATAAAACGCATGCCCACTGACCTACTATTCTCACGTCCACCATAAACAAAAATAATAAATCACAGCCCCGCGTAATAGTTACGTCTTTAATAAAAACTTCAACTCTCACTCTTCAACTACATTTCTATACAATAAACATTTCCGTTCAATCTCTTTCTTCAAAGAAATCCCTCTGTGCGCTACACTGCTACCACGCCTGCCGCCTAGCGGCGACGCAACCCAACCTGCATGTCCACATCACGAAAGAGGGGCCGCGGTGCCGCACGCATGCGCGGGCGAAGCATGGCCTCTCGACCGCACTAGCAACTTAACCCTTAGTTACTCGCGCTATGTTTTGTCACACAAGTTCCCTCGCGGCGTACTTTGTATGCTAAGCCTATTTGAAATGAATTCTGCCATACCTGAATAATATTTGGATATAATTTTTATTTAGTTTTATTTGAAATGTTCACATGTTACAATTTTATTTAAGTAATAATAATAAAAAATTTAACATATTAGTCTTCAGAACAATTTTTTCATTTGATGACTTTAAGAATATGTTTGCTGCTTGCAAATTTGTAGCACCAGTTAGTAGTAAATAAAGTAAAAATTGTAGTAGAGCAATGTTTTCCTCTTTCGCAAATGTGACAATAATTTCTTATTTCTGTTGTGGTTATTCTTGATCATCACGACTTTCATTTTTTGTAAAGTTGCTGACAAGCGATGTTTGTAACCTTGTCTTTGCCAAAGAAATCATCTTTACATTCCAAATCGCTGCTTGAATATTCACTACCATAATTAAGCTCAGCATATTCATTCTCGGCCACTACAACCCCTTTCTCAGAATCACTTGCAACATCGCAAATTTCGTATTTTGGCGATTCCTCATGTAATAATTCACATATCTGCTTTCCGATAAATGATTCATCTTTGTATTGTTCCTAATGTGAAACAAAATGAATTAGTTTAATTACATCAATAAATAAAAAAATCCTAATAGTAAGTGACAATTAAAAGAAAATGAAAATTCACTTTGGTACCCGCGCGGTGTAGAAAGTACGTCAATGGACACTTTCCAACGGAAATACAATCGTCTAGCCACTGCTGTAAATCTTACGCAACTGAGTATGGAGGAGGATGCATCTGAATACCTTCTCCAAGGTTAGGACAAATGTCGAAACGCGCGCTGATGTTATCTGACATCTAGGGCGATAACAGTTTCAGTGACGTACATAGTACGCCAGCGCGAGTAACTAAGGGATAAGAAACAAAAGACCACAGCGGATGAGCGCCAAAAGACATAGGCCGCTGCAAACTTAACTAGAGGTGCTACAGAATAGCACAGACTTTCTCATACAATTTTTTTTCTAATTTCCTTGGTGTGGTCTGGCTTTAAAGTCGTGCTCCATTCTCAGGCCAGCTGCCATCTATCGTCGCCCAAAGTACATTTTTTTGAGAATTTCTCAACTTTTTGCTTTCCTAGTAGTACAGCTGAATCATTAATTCAAGAATATTAAAGAAGAGTAGAAAACTCGTCCTAAATAGAAGTTTTCATTGAAAAATTCGTAGTCGTTTTTAAGAATATGGAAATTAATCATTACTGTAATGCGAAATTTAAGCTCTTTTTTTACAGGAATCTATTGAGTTTTGCAAAAATTTTATTTGAAGACATTTCAAGCACAGTTACTCAAAAAGTTAATAGTGCATACAAATTGATGGAATTGTTCAAATTAACGGCGTGAGAGGTATTTCAAGAAAATTACATTTGGGTAATTTTTGAAAACAAAAGAATAGAAACAAAAAACAATCCTGAATATTTTAACGGGTACATACGGCGTTTAAAAAGAAAAGTTAGGCTAGCATTTAATAGGAGACATCGCAGCATTGCTTACATGATATATTTTAAAAAATACTACATGGAATTAGAAAAAGAAAAGAAAATTGCGCATGAATAATTTTTTTGAACACCAATTTTTGAGAATTGGCATTTGAGCGTTTCTGAAAATGCGGAAATTTGTGATGCGTGCGGAATTGATGTATACTCCTTGTTTTCAAAAGTACGTAGCCATCTAGTTTGTTTGAATATTTAAAAAAAACAATTCTAAATGTCTGGTTTTCTTCAGAAAAAACGCCACTCTTTCTTTTAACATAGCATCTTGCGAACACTAACAAGAAAGTTTATTTTCTATTAAAATAGTAGCCAAGTTGGAGAGTGTGTTATTTGATGTAGAATTACGTAAATGTGTTTTAAGATAGATTTTGAAATGAGGTGATGTACAATTTTTCGAAAATTTGAGTATTTTTCGCGTAATTTTGCGTGAAAGTGAAACTTGCTGTTTTAGCTCCACTTGTTACTATCTCGTATACGTGGAGTAATATACGTAGTATATTGTTTTGTAATGCAGCGGAAAATCGATTTCGAGATTTCAACGGAAAAACGTTTTGGAGGTCCCTGATACTGAAAAAGTTTCATTTATTTATTTATTTTTATTTTCCCCCCAAAACGTCCGTCCTTCTGACCGTCCGTCAGTGAACCCCACTAGCACCTAAACCATACCTAGAATTTTTTTCCAAAATGAATATTCCCCGGTCGATCTGGCTCGTCTCGAAGCTTTGCGATTTTGTAAAATATTCTTTAAAATTTGGGATATCTTACATGAAGCCTCTGGGGCATTTTAAAAATTTTCTCAAAACGGTTCCAATTTTTTCTTTAAAGTTCTCGTAACAATAGAGTAAAATTCACCTATAAGTGTGGCGTAGGTCCTATTTTCACTGTTAATTCTGAATTTTCAAAAATTGCAAAAGTTTGAATTTTTTCGACGACTTAATTGTTTTTTAATCCAATCAATCTTCTTAATCCGTTCTTTAAAGAAGAGCCTTTTAAACATGGCTCAAAATTTTTGGATTCCACTTTGCCCTGGGATAGCAAACTCTTAAAGAAATGGCTTGGATCTCGTTCTCATTGAAATCCCTGATTTGTTGAAAATTGTAAATGTTCAATTTTTTCGACGTCTCTTACATTACAATGACGAAGATATAATTTTTACTTTCTCATATACATACGTATAACTACATCTTTAAATAAGATCATGTACGTTTTTTATGACTAATTTTCGCTTAATTCGTTCCGAAATAAAGGCAATTTTAAAAACAAGATTTTCTCAAAAACGGCTCAAATTGTTTCTTTAAACTTTTTGGATGGATAGAGCTAACTGCACTAAATTACGTGACATGAACGTTGCTTCGATTTATCTTTTAATTTTTCAAAAATTACACAAATGTATGTTCAAAGTCGTATTACAATATTACATAGCAGTTACAAAAAATGCAAGGACGTGATGTTGAAGTACTCATAGTAGAATTATTGATAGATGATGTCAACGACAGACTTTAATGACAAATTTTCCCTTCCATGCGACAGAAATTATGTGCTTCTCAAAGAAATTAAAGATTTTATTTAATGGTTCTGCTTCATAAGAAAACCGCACTCCTCTCCCATATTAACAGAATGATACAAGAAATGTGTACCGATAATATTTCCGCTGCAGTTTGTTTGTGGTGCAAGGGCGCCTACTACGATATCTATCAAGGACACCGTCAGCTAATATTGAATTTGTTTCTGCCAAAGCTCATTACGTCTCTCACTTCCTCACATATCTACAGATAACCTGCATAATAAACTTTAGTTGCAACGGCGGATCCAAGGGAGCGGGGACACCCAAGTAATAGGCCACCCCAATCCCAAACTTTTTGTAATTTTTAAATAATTTATGGAAAATAATTACCATACATCGATATCACCACATCCAAAGCAATATTCCCATTAGGCCAATATACTCTTACATTCTTATTTCAAGTTGACGATTTAAAAAAAATTCAAAAATATTTATGAGCTGAACTACCTTTTGGCCTCTCCTGAAATATAACTAGTATAAATGTATAATTTATACTTTCTGGATCTGCCTGTGATTCGCCGTCAACTCTAGATTTATTCTCGATTTCCATGACAAGAACGCATTGCATTTATAATTTCAGTTCTCACTTCTCACGGTTTCATATTTATTTCCGATTTATTCTTTTGCGTGTAACTTTCTTCACGCCACTACATTTCTCTAACCAGCGATCAGGCGCCTTCTAAGGCAGAAACTTGATGTTAAAAAAATATCCCTTCACCGAGCGTATATTTTATGATTAATTTGTCACTCCATTAGAAAAGTTCTCAATAATTTCTTTTATATTTGAAGTGATCTCGAGCTTTTGGTTTTGTGCGACCAAACTAGTTATGTTTAAGTTTGATTTTGCATGCCATGTCAGTTCCGTCTTTTATTGATAGGGGAAAAAGAAGACAAGAGGCCTGGGATTATCAAACCACGAGGGCGACTATTTCAAACAAAAGTTTCGTTCCCTCCAAAACAGAAACAGAATTCATTTTTTCATGCAAAAGAAATAACTTATAACGGTTAATCTTAATTGGAAGTAAATACTTTTTTTACTCATTTTGAATTTTAAAAAATTGGGCCCCAATTAAGTCGGGGCCTGGGATAAGTTCCCCCCCCCCCTTCTGGGCGCCACTATTTATTGGACACATTTCTTCGAACAATAATTTCTGATCAAAAACTCTTTTAATTTATTTATTTTGACTACCATCAACATCTATGAAATAAAATAAAATAAAAATAGGTTATTAGCGACTAAATAAAAAACAGAATTTTAAAAAACGTGTGAAACTTAACTTTGAGTTTTTTCTGAATATTCTAAAACGTCTAATGATAAAGCAATTCAAAAATTAGGAAAGTGATTAAAACTAATGAGATATTTAGGAAATAATTATGGATTTTAGGGATATACCTGCTTTTCTTTACGTCCATGAATTTAATTATTGAGATATATGTCTTGTTCAAAGAGTTTTGGGAAGTTTTTGTGAATTAATTAACATAGGAGCAAGCTAAATCTTCTCACACCTCACTCACATTCACATGTTTTGAGACAGGTGCGACTCTGCTTCCTATCATTTCGCCAAATGGCACTTTCAAAATCAAGTTAATTCACTAGGTTGGTCTAATGCAAATTCAGTAAATAAGGGAGATAATCAGATGAACTCCTCTTTCATTTTCCGTGGGACGGGATAATGATTATGATGATAATAATAATATTAATAATATAATAATAATTTATAATAAAATATAATAATATAAATATATCATTAATAATAATAATAATAATAATAATAATAATAATAATAATAATAATAATTAATTATTATTATTATTATTATTATTATTATTATTATTATTATTATTATTATTATTATTATTATTAATGTATTAATGCGATTGTGCTACAAAGAAAACTTGAGCCAAGATGATTACATTGTAGCCTATTCATAATGATAATATTCATATTAATTACTGTATTATTGCAGTTCCTTGAAAACCCTTATCGCAAATACTGTATTGCAATGCTTCTTTTCGTGGATTATTGATATTACTTTGGTATTTCTATATTTCCGCCGCCAGTGTACCAATGTTGTGATTGGCTGGCAAAGGCATCGCGCATCACGCCACAAGTGCTTCACCCGCGATGACGGTATCACGGCACGAGCGGCCTCGGGAACGGAAAGGAGCGCCTTACCCACTGGCCTGGTTTACGTGAGATGTGGGAAGATCGCGGTGCCCGGCTGAGCCTTTACTTTTCTCTGCGAGTGCGCGCTTCGTTGGGAGACGTTATAAAAGAGGGTGTTGTATGGTTTTCTTTCACATTCGTACAACTATTCTTCATGGTATGCTGATCCGTTAGTTGTGCATTGCATGTAGCTGTCATTATTTGTTGCAGTGTAATCAAAAGTGTAAAGGAGGTAAATATTTACTAATAGTTCAGTTATGATAGTGAATCACTAGGTTTTGTTTACTTTTTCCATTTCATTTGTTATTGAGTTATGTTTCTTTATTCTTCATTGTAAAGTTCAAATGTATTGTTGCTCTGAGTAACAAATCTAAGATAAGTGTATTTGCTCATTCTTATCTTCATTTCACCCTCTTATTTGTCATTCCATTTTTTCTTTGAGGATATGTGCTACATTTCTAATTTTCAGAGTATCTGCGTTACTATGCCATCGGTATTTTCATCTGTGTCATCAGTTGCATGTACAGTTTTAGCAGCTAGTTGCTTCCTATATTTTTTGACATGTGTGGCACCACCTGTATCAACAGGAAAAGAGGTTAGTGACTTGAAAGTTAAATAATGAATTATTGTGACTTAAATTATTTGTAACAAATAACTTTCCATGATTACAGTTTGTAATATAGTGTTAATTTTATGACATTTTTACAAAGGTCGAGTGGAAGGTAGCATTTTCAAACGAACTGTTCACCCAAAATTTTAGATTACAGAAAAGGCTTATGCCATGATCTTGGAAATCTATTGCCATGCTCCTCATTTACAAACCAGTGATTTGTCAAAGCAGACTTATTGTATGCTGGGAAACATTTTTCATTCAATGCAGAAATGTATAATTATTACACTCAATGTAATAATCATATCCATCAGGTATCAGTATCAAAAACTAACTACTGAAAATCCTGATTAATATGTGTACAGTATTTTACAAATTTTGCTATGATGTTAAGTAATTAAAATCAAAACAAAATTTTAAATGCAAAACGAGATCTGTTGTACTACGTAACGTTTTCTATGCAATTAGGAACTGTAATCAGCCTCAAAAACAAGAATATTTATTTTTACAGTAATATTAAAGAATTGGTTACCATTTGTATTGTACAATTCTAAAATGCTAAATATGCCTGTAACAAGAATTGTACTTCAACTTCAGGGTCAGTGACTATCTCAAAGTTGTTTTTTTTTTGGTCCTATTTCCTTGTATTCATTGAGCGAATTCTGAGATTGTCCCTTGCTTCACATGTGGACATAAATATAGCGTCATGATTTCCCCTTGTATTCTAGTGCTGAGTAGGTTTTTAGAGAGGAATTTAATTACTTCAACAGCATCAAATAATAGTTTTCTATGTTCTTGCAGTATGGAGTAGATTCCTTCACTTTGGGCATGCTAAGGAATGAAAGTCAAAACCTGTAGTTTATTTCCTTTTTGAAAAGGTTTCTATTACTGGGTGTGAACATTTCTCGTTGCTACTCTTTTATTCATAATTCAAATTAGTGTTCTGAAAGAAAGGGGTAAGGATACCAGGGGTAAAGAAGTGTACAAATTGTATTGTATATTCCATACAGATTTTTAATGATTTTTTTAAATGAAATTAGTAAATAAATAATAAACTTTAAAAAATTGAATATATTTAAACATTGAAATTAAATTTTTATTTAAATATATTGAATTGAACATTTTAGGAAAAAGGCATTCCAAAATGGTTGTAATTGTAATATTAAACTGAGTAATAATATTGTGTTTGAAATGACTATGGTTTCATTTATGGTTTGGCTGCAATTTAGGTTCTTGCTATTTTTACAATATTCATCAAGTTAAAATATTTTCAGAATCGATTGAGATTTCCCAGCAATCTCAGAGAGCTTCAGCAACTGGCTGAACTTTTACAGTTGTATTACAGCAGCAACTCCCTCTATGTATTAGTGCTTTTCAGCAGTGCATACCTGTATAAGCAAGCATTTATCATACCAGGATCTGCACTTCTGGCAAGTATAATTACTTTGATGCTAGCAATTTTTATAATGAATATTTCTTTCATTTTATAACCTTGTAAAATGTAAGAGTTCTCTAATACTAATACATTCTCAAAACATGCTCACACACAATCATCACCATCATTATCATTTAGTGGTACTACAACAGCACATACTTTCTTGTATTAATTGTAATAAATAATGTAATATTGCTACTTATAGTCTACCTGTGCTGCACCTCTGTCTAGAAAAACACTTAAGGAAATAATACTCAAGAGATCCAAAAGGAACCAATTGTAACTTAAATTTTTAATTTTTTTTATAGGTCCTTATAATAAAGGAAGTTTTGAAATGCTGCAGTAAATCGATATAGAGATTGCAATGGAAATACTGTTATTTGGGGGCTCTGAGACTGAAATTGTGTGTGTGTTTTAATTAATCTCTGATCATTTGTGAACAACACTAGCACCCAAGCTGAACCATGTGCAGGCCTTTCCCCAAAATGAATATTCCACTGTTGATCTGACTTGAGTTCTGCAAGTTTTAACAGACTTTGTAATTTTTGGAGGCAGTTAACAAAGACATTTGCAAAATTTTTTTGAGAATACGTCAAATATTTTCTTTAAAGTTTTAGCTCAAACAGAGTAATGTAAGCTTAGGAAATGGGCACATGCCAGATTTTTATTAAAACCATTGATTTTTGAAAATTGAAAAAGTTAAAATTTTTTGGATCTTTAATCAAATCTGTTCTTCAGAATTAAATCTTCAAATAATGGCGTGGACAATTTTTTCAAAATATCATTGGTTTTTGCGTAATTTTGAGTAAAAATTCATGACAATTGAAAAAAAAGAAAAATGCTATCTAAGATTTTCTGAAAACCAGGTACCAATTTTTTATTTAAATGCTTTGTGCAGAAAGAGCACAATCAATGATGTATATTCACACAGCGAGATGAATGACTGTTGATTTGATGGTGAAGCCATCCTTGGTGCCATTATTTAACTTATTTTCATTTAAAATATCTCTAAATTCTCCAAGACTTTCTTAAAACCTTCTTGAGAATGATGGTTAAAAGTAATATTTTGTGATAAGGTTATATCAATGTTTCTATTCTTTTCATTTAAATTATATTTCTATTTTATATGATTATTGATGTCTAAGAGCTTCATTTTCTTTTGATAGACAAGTACCCTTTTGTACAATATATTTGAATTTAACTTGTTAAAAGCTACTGAAGTGCCATTGGGGTGCATTTGACATTCCCAACTTTTGACATGTAACATGGCTCCTATTTGACCTCGCATCCGCTGATTAGGGGAGGGCGAAGTCATCCATCTAGCAGAGAGGATGATCTCTGCAAGATAACCAATGATGTCATTGAGTACAATGCACTAATTACAGGACATAAATGCCATTTTTATTGAAACTTTTGCATGGTTAAAAATTAACGTATAGTTGTTGGGCCTGCAGAAACGGCTGTGTGAATTGAATATAGTAAGGGAAAATTAACTTAATGGAACAGGTGTGTTTCATTGAAATTTTGGAAATGCGTGCATTCCTTTAGGTTTGTTTTCCCTTTCTAAATTCACTTTACATGGCTGTTTTTGCAGGCATAACACTGATATGCATTTTTTTATTTTGCACGTATGTACATTACAGGTGTATTTTATAAATATTTGAATTTTTAGGCACAAATGCTTCAAATGAGGTCTTACAAAATTTCTTGAAATCTTAGACAAGCTTGAGTGTAAACGAGCTCAAAATTGTGTATTTTTACTCAACACTCAAATGACATTCTCTCAAAAAGTACTCCACATTTTTATTTGCTTAAATTTTTTTGTAAGGATAGAGCACAATTCACTGAATTGGTACAAGTGCCATTTTCAATAAAACTTTTGAATTTTCGATAATTAGGTTTTGAATTTTTTTAAACTCTCGTACTTGGCTTAAGGAGGAGTTTTTCTAGAGATAGCTGAAGTATTAGTAGGATAGCAGTTGCAATATTAGGGTGTTGTGTAATCATTTCAAATAACATAGGAATATGTGCGGTTGTAGCACCACGAAGTTTATTAATCACTTTACATATATTTTTGAATGCTGTCATCTATGTTAGGTACCTCAGCTGTCTAAATCATCATTTATCTCATTGACCCTGACAACAAAAAATTCTTTTATCCATGTGTGAATTAAAATCTTTAATTTCACTATTGATGGTTTTTATTTGCTACTTCTAAAACTTTAATACATTAAATGCAAAAGGCAAAAAAATATGATGAAGCATCTAAAAATCCCATTATCAAGACAAGTTTCAACTACATTTTTAAAAATGCCTTTACCTTAAAGAACCTACAAATGAATAAAAACTGAAAAAATTACATTGAGAAATAACTTTCCAAAACATTTTTTGATCACATACAGTTGCCTTCCAACAACCACATTTGTAAGAACTGAAAGCATCTTTTTTTAACATTGAACTGGAGATCCTCAAAGATGATGGTCTAAATTTTTTCAATATTTTTATGCCAGTATAATAGTGTTTTCAACATCTTTCAAATAGCATTCTTTTCTCTGTTCACAAAATATCTGGTACTCTTTTTCTCACAAAATTATGCCGACTTTTGAGGAATTAAACATTTTGCTGTATTTTGAGCTTCGCTAAAAACATCATCAGGAATATACATTTCCTTATGAGAAATATGACATTTTTGTTAAGTGTACTTGGTATTACACATTAATGAACAAGTTCTTTTATTTTTGTAACCTTGACAACAAAACAGCAAACCTTGAAATGGTGACTTCGACAAGAGCTTTAATGATATATAAATATATGATGAAATTTTGGAAAATGTAATAGTGTATAAAATCAAGTGCGTTGCTTGAGAGTAAAAAGTCTTCATTCTCTTTTATCAGAGATTTCTTTTAATTGTACGTTTGTTTAACATGTTTGTAGTAGGCTTTTTCTTTCTTTCTTTTTCTCATTTTTTTTTGTCCTTATTCTTTTTTTCCTCGCTTAGTAATTTAATATTTTTAATATTTCAGAATGTATTGGCTGGTGCACTTTTTGGAACATATGTAGGATTTCCTTTGTGTTGCTTTTTAACTGCTTGTGGTGCCACATGTTGCTACTTATTGTCACAGCACTGTGCCAGGACAGTGGTAGAGCATTATTTTCCTGACAAAGTGATGTACTTTCAAAAATTGGTGAGTTAAAATTAATTTTTGTTAGTTAAAATTTTGTGAGGACTTTCTCAACTATAGTTTGTTTAGTTAGCAAGTAAACCATGATTTTCCAAAGCAGTACAAGGAGACTGCTTGGAATTTGATGTTAATATAAAAGATTTCAATCTTTTTGAAAATGATTGTCAGTGATGTCTCTGGATGATTAAAAATGTTCTCATTTTACACTTCTATCATTTATGCTTTGCATTTTCTGTTGTGAACACAATGCTAGGAGTCCAACAAAATTTTAGACAGATTGAAAGATTGCAATGATTTTTTTTTCAGGGTAATGCTCATTAATAAACATTTTTTGCAATTAATTTATTCACATTTTAAGTTCAATAAAATAATTTTCTTCTTAAAATTAATGTGTTAAATTAGGTGTAACTACCAGTAGGTTATGTACTGTTTGGGAGGATAGAAGTTAGTGCTAGAAGAATTTAAAATCCTGTAGGAATGGTGAGCAAAAAGGGTGGGACTCCTTTTTAATCAATGTTGAAATATCATTAAACATACGTTACTTAGTAAATTGACTTAGTGAATATATTTAAATATTGTGCATTTGAAATGCATTTTCTCAAAAGTCTTTTTTGCATAAGAACTAGCTTTAGATGCTACTTTCAGCATCATTGGAAGTTCCTAATGTTCCAATAAATTACTTTTCTAATAATTGGAAAATCTTTCTAGGTGGAGAAAAATTCACATCAGATGATCTACTTTTTACTGTTCCTGAGATTGTTTCCTATGACTCCCAACTGGCTTTTAAATTTGATATCACCAATAGTACAAATACCATTACACCTCTTCTTCTTTACTGTTCTTATTGGTAAGTTTAAAATTAAAAATATTTATTGCAGAATATAAGTAAAAAAATTGAGCTTTGAAAAATATTTCATTATAAGTAAAGAATTTTAATATACCTATTTAAAATTTTGACTCTCTGGCATTGTGAATTTCAAAATGAAGTCGACTCTCTACAGACATTAAATTTGAGATTCCCACAAGCCGATTCATGTTTCAGAAGCCCTGTCCAATGTATGCTTAGAAGTTTAGTAGCAATCTTTTTGCTCAGATAGATGGTTTAATTGTTAAATATTACATTCCACCTGTGGTGTTTTAAATTCAGTGGCAATTGCAAATAGAAGGAATAGGACTTCATTAAAAAACTTTTGTAGTTAAATACTGAGGACCCTGAAAGAATAGAAATGCAATCTCAATGTTAAACGACAGAAACGAGCAGAAGCTCGCAGCACTCAAAGTGGCTTGACAAAGAACTATACAAATAACTCTCCTTTCATAACTACCCCTAGCCCAGTGTATGAAAATAAATTTCATGGAATCGCCTTTGTGAAGTTACCCAATATTAATAATCTATATTCTATTGCAATTTTACTCAAATATATTAATATGCATTACAAAAGTGGAATCCACATTGTAGCCTCTAGAACAGCCAGGAAATTTACAAGATCACTTTTAACCTCCATCTGCTAGATTTGTTCTGGAAACTTAAAAAGCCAGGTTCCTAAACATCTTTCAAACAATCGCACATTCCTAAGCAAATTGCAAGCGAAATCCCATATTCTTTATTTGTAATTTACCAAACTATTGTAGAATAACGATTCAATGAAAACCTGTTTGCGCTGAAACAAAAGAACAAATTTTGTCTTTGTTGTGTTCCGTGAATACAGGAGGCTATAAATTTAATACACTTAAATGTGAATGAAACTTTAAAATAAATGCTTACCTCTGAATCGCCAAACATCCTTATATCCCACTAAGACAAGAATATTGAAACTCACACAAGTAAACAAAACTCGTAGTTGTTGCAAGTGGGACTGGTAAAATAAGATCTTGAAATACAAAACATACAAGCCACGTGGATGAATGAAATTGTCAACAAGGTAAACTTGTCTGCCATGTGGAAATTGGAAGCAGACTGGATGTGTCGTACAAAAAACAAGTGAAAACCACTAACCAATCATTGCAATATTCATTCAATTAGTGCTCCAAGTGTCCTGGCAATGTGTCGCCAATTTCTGTATCTCACCTTCACCCCTGTGATTAAATACAAATAATTAATATTCAAACAAAGAGAGAAGACTCTTATTCCAGTAAATTAATATCCGAATTTTGATAACTGAAAATAAAAAAATTCCAACAATCAATTCCTTATATTTTTCTAACATTTGACTGTCAGCTAGGCATTCCAATCCCTTTTCATAAATAAAAATGATGCAGGTCAAATGACATCATAGACACCAATTTTATGAGGCTAATGAAATTTGAAGCCAAGCTGCCCTCAAAATCAGACAGAAATACATAATTAAATAGAAAATGGTATTATAAATGGAAATGTATGGAAAACTGTATAAAGTTTGGTGGTTAATGAGATTAGGTTAAGTAATAATGATAATAATAATAATGATAATAATAATAATAATAATAATAATAATAATAATAATAATAATAACAACTACAAAAACAATAATCATTATCATTAGCATGGCATCATCATAATTACCAACATAACCATCATGATGGTCTTTTTCCTGAGGCTGCATTACTGTAACCTCTCTTATGCTGGCACTACCAAAATTGGTTACTACAAAACCTCATAAGCCACCATTTAGAAATATTTAATTACTAATTACACAATTAAACACTTAATTACATAAAAGTTAATTTTTTTGCTCTTCAAATTTTTGGGAATTAATGGTGAGCTAGCGGAAGATTATGCTAGCACTATCACAATTAGTTACCACAAAACTAAATATGCCATCTTGAGAAGTGATTTAATTGCTAATTAATTGCGCAAAAATTAATTTAATTGCTCGTCAAACTTCTGCGTAATTAATGGTAAACTAGCAATTAAGGTTTATACTGACACTACCACAAAGAGTTACCACAAAATCAAATATGCCATTTTGTAGAGCAATTTAATTGCTAATTAATTACGCAAAAATTAATTTTTTTGCTCTTCAAATTTTTGGGAATTAATGGTGAGCTAGTGAAAGATTATGCTGGCATTACCACACTTAGTTACTGCAAAACCAAATATACTGTCTTGTAGAATGATTTAATTGCTAATAATTACACAAAATTAATTTAATTGCTCTTCAAACTTTCGAGTAATTAATTGTGAACTGCTGGGCGCACCCGCATGCTGGTTGGACGGCCGGGTGACGTCATTCAGTGGGCCGCCAGCGAACCGAACCGTGCGCTTCGTTGCTACCCGTCTGGTTACTTGGGGCAGATTGAAATGAAATGCACAGACTGGCTGAGAGCTGACCTCAATATTATATTTTCTTTAATCAACAAACCAAAATAGTCGATTGAAAATTATGCCAATACTTTATTATGTTCATAAAGATCCTCCATAAACTTTAATTATGCTCACTGAATTACTATGTGTCTTAATCTACGGTGTGTTGGTAAAGACTTGATTTTATCATAGTACGTTAGATATCTGTAGTATTGAGTTACAAGTTTATTTGGTTGAAGTTATTGTGTTTGAATTGTTTATTGCGAAACATTGCCAATATGCTATTAATGCTTTACAAGAAGTATTTTTTCATGTGACTAAGTGTTCATTCACAGTGGCAAAATTATTTATATCCCAATATTTGATTTTGGACATTCTTTGTAGCATCTGCTCGTTTTTTATATCAGTAATTCGATTGACGACTTTGTTGCACATGTATAGATGTTTAATTATTATGGAGGGTAAACATTCTGTTTGCAACATTTGTTCCCTTGCTATTTGGCTCCTGTCCTCATATGTTGATTAATTTTTTAAGTGCCTTTTTACATACGTGTTGTTGACCTCATTCCATTGTTGACATGAAATATCTATATTCAAGTATATTACTCCTTTAAAGCATTCAATTTAAAGCAATCTGGCATCCACTTTTCAAAATAGTCTTCCTATTTCTTAAATACATGTTATTACATTGTTGTCAAAAAATTTAGGTTTTTTGTAATCTATGTTGTTTTAACTAATTTGACTTGATGTATCTAATGCACAAAATGAAGGTCTGGTGTGAGCCCTGATGAGGTCAATTAGGCAATGTCAAATAGTTGGCAATGTTATAAAGCTTTAAGAAATAAACCAAATATTTCAAAGACCTAGAAGAATGAAAAACGTCACTGCTTAGCAGCAAATAAAATATTAAGATGAGTAAAGTAAAAATATTATAACCAAAAAATATACATAAAAATGAAAGTGAAATATTAAATTAAGTGTTAAATTTAAGTTTGACATACTTTTCAGTATTGCCTGTGATAAATGAATTGAGAAGTACTGTTGAATAAATGAATAAGATTGGTAGTTCACCTAGTACAACAGTCAAAAAATCAACAAAAAAACTTGTGTCAAATATATAACATTCAGTTCCATAAAAGATGGCATCCCTAATTCCAAATAGTCTTCTGTATGTTCCTCATTTCTTAAATATGTGTAATTATTGTGTCATCACTTACATGTTTTATGGATTCAGTTGAATGAAATATAATAATTATTACTAATTTTGTATGCATACAGAATTGAGAGAAAACTAATTTGCTTATAGCACGATGAGAGAGTATCAAATCATTACATACCCAGGATCTTGGGGAAAATTGTACAAAAGATGAGTACAAAAATAATGAAACAGTTTCAAATTTTTCGAAAAAAAAATGCAATTATTTGTTGATACAAAATTAAAGCTTGAAATCTCTACTTTAAGGATCATATTTTGAACAATTTCACCATTGCACTGCAATGGGCAAACAATTGAACTGTGCACTGTTCAGTGTGGTGCCACCATTGTTAACAATACAAATTTAAACCAATGCCTACAGAGACGCTTTTTGAGCTAAACTTATTACTAATTTTGGGGCACCACCTCAGCTAAAAATCTCTATAAAAAATTGCAATAAGATTTACTCCTGAGTTTCTAAAAAGTAGTTTAAAAGGTGAAAAAAACATTAATGGTGTTTGCGACGCCCCCTAAATGCATTTTAAATACGATTTCTTGGTGCAGATATATTTTCATGGAATACTTAACATTTTTTCGATAAACCATTGAAATTTGATTTTTCAATACAGCCTAAAATAGTACATATTTATTGTGTGTATTACATATGTATTTAGTATTTGTGAATATGTATACATATTACTATTACAAGGTTTGATCATGACATTTCTTGCACTTTTTATGTTTGCTTATTGTTGAAATCATGATCATTTGCTGAATATTTTTTTGCAGGTCTGATGCCTTACAACTTCATGTGCGTTCAAGCTGGGGAAATGCTGGCATCGCTTCGATCATTAGACCTCATTTTTAACTTTCAGACTGTGATAAAATTAGCTGGATTTGCTTTAGTAGCCCTCCTTCCTAGCTTTATAATAAAAAAAAGTGTGGTTGTGGGTAGTTGAAGAATTAATGTTTTTTGTCTGTGTACCTGATAAATGTAGAATGGTTGATTATTGTAGTGACCCTTGGCACATGTGATTGATAATAGGGGTTCTGAACAGTGTGGTGCATTATAGAGCATGCTTCGTGTTTGCCATTAAGGATACATTCCTCTTGTTATGTTTTGATAATTTTATTGTCCTTTTCAAATCACGTTGAGAGTGATTCCATTAATTAATTTAGATGTACTGTAATAACCATATTTTTATGCTTTTATAGTGTAATGACTAGCTGAACATATGTTCCAGTCATTCAGTAGTATGATATCCAAATGATTCAGGGGGAAACCTTACTCAACGTCTTATGAATAATGTCTAAAGGGCAAGGTGAAAGAAAACTTCAGACAATATATACTATGTAAGAATATTATGTCTATAGTTATAATTATTATATACAATAATTTATATCAAGTCAAATGTATTTATACATCTCACATTAAAAATAAATAAATACTGCATAGTTCTTTAAAGTTATTGTTCAATATTCACAATTATTATTTCAAGCTATTCCTTTGTATTCATACATGTATATGTAGTAATATACAGTATAGAGAAAGTTGTGTAATGCCAAGGCAAAAAGCAGTGTTTTTTTTCGCAGAAAACCTCATGTAGTGGAGCAGAATAAGTGGATGAATCTTGTTTCAATATGTAGTAAATTACTTCCTCTAAGAAGTTGTGTCTGAAGTCATTGGGGGGTCTGTAGTTGGGGGGGCTGAAGTCGCCCAGGGTCTTGGTAGTGTAGGCAATGCTAGTTAACCTACACCAGTAAGTGCCGAGAAGCCCTCCTGTAATGGGAACGCAACCGTATGGCCGTAATGGCCGCCTGTAATGGGTTTGCTGTTGCGTGGCCGACAAGTCCACTCTCTCACCTCCTCGCGGTGCCCCTGGTAATGCATCTCGGGGCAACTCGAGGTGCAGCCAAGAGGGATGGGCGAAAGGCGAGTCTCCGGCGCCTTAAAACGGGAGCATCTAGCTAAGGGAAGGAAATCCCTAACAGAAAAACCATCTCGGGGACCCCACGTCACGGGGGAAGGGGGTTGGGGGTCTGCAGCCCATGACCCCATTGTGCTCCTTGGAGCGACTGGCAGCGGACACTTTGGACGAAGCCTCTGACGCGGGAGCGCATGGTGGCGCGCCCTGTGAACAACAGGCCACCATATATGACGACCCTAGCTTGGAACGGTTCACGATTAGGATTCCCTTCGAGCCGAGTTGTTGCGCATATTGTGCCCAGAAAGGGGGTGGAGGCCATATGGCCACTGATCTGAATAACATGATTCAGCATCACGATACTATCCATAGTGATGTCCACCTAATCTTTTCATGCTCTTTTCATGCTTTTATATTTGAGTTATGCTCCGCCAACTTTGCAACTAAATCAGGGCTCTCACAACATTTGCGCCATGCTCATCCAGACGCAGCTAATAAAGCTCGAGCTGCCAAGGCACAATGTAGTGGTAGGACTGCTATGCCTAGAGCAGGGAAAATCTTCTCTTCGGATGATATTATGAAAATGGCTGCATTGGAGAAAGAGCAACCAGAGGCATCGAACGAGAATTTGGCTGCTCTGCTAGGTAAGACTGCCCGACAGGTGGGTGAGAAAAGAAGAGAGACTTCATATCGAAGATATTTAGCAGCCATTGGAGATGTAGCTACTGTGATTGCTGAATCATCGTTGTCCCCATCTGATGGTCGGAGGTCCGATGATTCAGTTAGACCTTCTACTAGTGCTGCTGTTATCGCATCACCTCCCAGGGTTATTAGCCCTCCAAAAACTCCAGTGAGCCAAATTCCTATGCTGATTTCTTCTTCTCCTCTGTATCGAAGGCCTAACCTCAAGACAAGAAGAAAGTCGGTGATCCCCTGTTCTGACACTCTTCCAAAGGGGGCCGAAACGTCTTTACAGGTAGAGATAAGCAAACAGCCTCGTGTTGATTCCCTTCCAAAAAGTCGGCCCACAGACAGTGACCCAGAGGAACTTGCAAAAGTAGACATTACCTCCCCAGAAGCAGATAGGGGGCGATTCCCTTACGAGGAGGCCGCTACAGTTTCAGAGATGAATCAGGAGCTTTCAGGTGTGCCCGTCCTCTTTGATTCTGTTTTATATGTTATTGACACGGCTCGTTCTGACACCGCTGGTCGGTTAGGATGGGACCAAACTTTTATTGAGTCCCCGGCTGCTATGACGCCCGGGGACGCAACTACTGAAACTAGTCTTGACAGGGCCACACTAGATGCCACACCTAACTGGAAGGAAAACATTTCAACATGGATAGGAACATGGGGTATTTCTCAAACTAATGTAGATCAAGAACTGTTTGAGGTGGGAAATGAACTCAAAAGAAATATTCAATCCCAGGACCAATTGAAAGAGACCTATGCCAGGTTGGTAGAGATTTTGGGGGGCTCCTCTGTACCCACCACCACCAGGCCTAAAAAGCCTCGTAGGCATGGAGGCAAACGCGCCAGGAAGTGCTACTCTTATGCTAGGGCGCAGGATCTTTTCAAGAATGATCCAGCGCTTTTGGCAAAGTGCATTAGAACGGGCATTGACTGTACTAGTGTCGACCAACAGCCCCTTAACAGGGTTGAGGTTAATGACCTGTACAAATCCATTTGGGGTAATACGCCCCCAATTCGGCTTTCCGAATTAAGAGAGGATGATAAATTTTCGACACCTGAAATGGACCCAGACACAATTCTATACGCGGTGCAAGTTGCCGAAATTAAAAGTCGGCTGGCTGGGATGAAAAATGCCACAGCTCCAGGACCAGATAAGATAAAAGTTAGCAATATATCTTCAGGAGCAAAAATTGAAATATTATCCCTATTGTACACCCAAATTTTATACACTGGTTTTGTGCCTTCTGGGTGGAAAGCAAATCGCACCATCCTTATACCAAAAGAGGGTAAGGATAATGAGTTTGTCACTAACTATCGCCCCATCACAATTAGTTCCCTGCTGTGCAGAATCTTTTGGGGCATTATGGACAAACGCATTCGATCCGTGGTGACGTTCAATCCACGCCAAAAAGGGTTTATTCCTGAACCTGGCTGTTTCGCCAACTTTCAAATTCTTCACAAAGCAGTTAGTGACATGAAAAAAGTAGAGGGTGGTGTCGGCGCTGTGCTAGACATATCTAAAGCATTTGACACTGTTCCTCACGCGGCGATTCGGTGGGCTCTATCCAGGAAAGGGATCCCCGACGCCTTTACCAATTTGGTAATGGACTCTTACACCGACGTTTCCACAGTCATTTAGCACCCGTCGAAAGGCATTGAGGTGCCAATTCGTAGAGGAGTTAAACAGGGGGACCCCTTGTCCCCACTCCTTTTTAACCTCATTATGGAGTGCTTGCTTGAGAAATTGGATAACATGCCGGGATATCCGCTATTGGAAAGGAGTGTATCTGTATTAGCATTTGCTGATGATCTGGTGCTGTTAGCAAAAGATGCCTCACGAGCTCAAGAATTGGTTGATATTGTGGTGGAATATCTTGGGGCCCTCGGAATGACATTGTCAGTCGCGAAGTGCTCATCATTCCAAATTACAACCTTTGAACAATCCTGGTTCATTGAAGACCCTTGTCTGGAAAGATTGGGGGAGAGAATTCCTCTGGTCAGTGATGATCATACCATAACATATTTGGGAGTGAACTACTCTATCTGGAACGGCTTCCCATGTAAAGCATCCATATCGAATTTGATGGAAGCAGTGACGAGGCTACAGAAGGCGCATTTAAAGCCCACTCAGAAATTGGCATTACTTCACGCCTACAGAATGCCACATTACCTCTACCAATTAGTTTTATCGATGCCATCTATGTCGATGCTCAGGGAAGCGGACTGTCAAATCAGAGTGGCAGTCAAACAGTTCCTACACCTGCATATGAGTACTGCAGATGGCTTATTTTACCTGGCCAAGAGAGATGGAGGACTGGGATTGCTGCGGCTCGCCCAACACGTTCCTAGGGTAGCGCTGAACCTAGGGTCACGACTAGAGAAATCTGCAGATCCCATTTGCAGATGGCGGAGCTCCTGTCCGAGTTTCTACCAACGGACATTTAAAACCACCAAAGCATTGAGACTCAACATGCCCTATACCGAACAAGATTTAAGATCTTATAAGAAGAAATGTGCCGATGACGAGATAGCCGTCTGGGAGAAGCTGGGATCCCAAGGGAGAGCGGTTAAGGCGCATATAAACGATCCGATTGGAAATGCCTTTTTGAAAGACTATAATCTTCTGAAACCTGGTCTTTTTATCACTGCTCTCCAATTGAGATCAAATACCGCTGCCAATAAAACTACTCTTAGTAGAGGAAGGTCCAGAGAGGATGTATACTGTAGGAAGTGCAATACAGCGGTAGAAACTATAAACCACATCCTCGGTCAGTGCATTTTTACGAAACCAGCTAGAATAAAGCGTCATGACGAGATAAAGAACTTTATAGAGGGGAAGATGCTCCGGAAATCAGACACTGTGGTGTCTACGGAAGCCACTTTCTCCGTTGCCGAAGGGGTTAGACTCAAACCTGACCTGGTAATAAAAAGCCGGGAGGGGGTCCATGTGGTCGATGTGACTGTCCGCCACGAGGATGGGTCTAACCTTCTAAAAGCAGGGGAGGAAAAAGTGGTAAAGTACCAACCAGTCATTCCCCTGGCAGCCCAACTTCATGGAGTGCCCAACGCCAGAATCCTGCCTGTGGTGGTTGGAACCTCTGGGGCTATGCCACGATCAACAGTCAGTGCCCTCAAGACGTTGGGGATCATGTCTCGGGGAGATTTACTGACTATCTCGTTAATTGCTCTCTGATGCTCTATTAAGATTTACACACAATTTGTAAATTACGATGGAGCAATTTAGCATTGCTGGCAGTAAATGCAGAAAATGAACTTCTTGGTCCCATGGGGAAGTCTAGGGAACCCAGGGGATCCGACAATGCCTAGAATATACCTAGTTACCACGCCTTTAAGTGGGAAGTGTATGCTATTTAATGTAGCATATAGAAAATTGTGTAGTCGGATTTCATGATTTGTGGGTCCTCAAATGAAAACCGGATTACGGCAAAATGTCAGTCCATCTGGGAACAAAATGAGCACGTAAACTATTTGTAGGTTTTTTTCAAAAATGATCATTCCCAGGTCTATCTGACCTGACTCGAAGCTCTGCGATTGAGAAAAATATTCTTGAAATTTTAAGGGTACCTCACACAAAGCCTCTGGGACCATTTTCGAAATTTTCTCAAAAATAGCACCAAATTTTTTGTTAGTCTGCTCTAAGAATGGAGTGAAATACACTTGTAAAGGTGGCATAGGTCTGATTTTCAATACATTTAAATACATTTTTTCAGTTGTGGTAAGGATATATATATTTCAGACCTTTTTCTATTTGTGGTCTTTTCTGCAGGGGCACAAGTGGTGGTGTCTTTTGATTCAACAATTGCTCTGTTGCTCTGATTGATTGATTGATACTAAAATAAGATTTTCATGTGATTATGGTCAGCTCTGGCTGTAAAAGAATGGCAGAGTTTCCATGAAGTGATTATGCATGGTGACGGTATCAATTTTTTTTGTAAAGATTCGATAACATTGAAAGACGGAACTATCTCTAAGGGTTCAGAAAGGGTTCTAATATTTAGTTATTCATTTAAAAAAGGAAATGCCTGATATACAGCTGTACATGTAAGTAAAATATATAATATACATTAATTGCATTATTTATAAGTTGTGAGTTTTCAAACAAAATCATTGGAAAGCTTTTCTTGTAAATTGACATTTTAAGATTGTTAAATTGATGTTATATTTATTTGCTATTCTGCTCATTCAGCTAAGTGGTGATTTATAATATAAATAAGTTCAAGCTGTTGAAATTCTGTTAAAGATATTTTATTCATTATTGTCAAATCATGAGAGGGAACCTTCCAATTAATTTTTGATAGCAAATTATCACAATGTTGTGATTTAAAAGATTATAAAAAATAATCATTTGTAATTGTGATGGGATGCTAGTGAACTGATGTTTAAAATAGTTGCTATCGAATTTTATTGTTTCCATGCAACATTTAAAAAAAAATTGTGAATAGGTTATTTTTTGTTTCATGGAAGGATGACCTGATTTGAAGTGCAGATAAAAGTAAAGGGCAAAGAAATTTAAAATATCAAAAAGAGCAAATAATATATTGGCCTAATATATTGGCCATTATTTGACATCCAAATAATATATTTAATTTTGTGAGAATGCATTGGAAATGATAATAAAATTTTAACTTTGAACCGAAAATAACTTCAAGATCTTTAAATTTAGACAGATACCAATTCTTGTCCATACAAATAATAATTATGCATAACGGGATTCCTTTTCTGGGAATATTTAATAATATTATATTTGTTTTATGTTTAAAGATAATTTGTTGCTGTTACGTCAGAAAGCAAGTGAAATGAACTAGAAAATTGTTGGGTTTTACAATAATCTGTAGATTTTATTTGAAGATATAATTTTAAGTCATCCATGAAAAGCATAAAAGGGTAAAATGTATGTTACATCATTTATCAATGAAAGAGTAGAGGGCTAAGATGTGATCCCAGGGGAGGTCCCAAAGTTAAGTTTATTTCTTGAAATAAAATATTTGTAAAAGGTTCTTAGTTTATTTTTTGTGCACAGATGATTTATCTTTAAGCATTATAATTTGATCAGAAAGATCATGGAGGATAGGTTAATGTTGGTGTAAAGTCCTTTGGATATATATTTATCAAATTATAATCTAATTTGCATTACTCAAGTGAATTTCTATACAAGAGGTGTACAATATCTGTCATATTTTCTCCCATTATTTGTAACTTTTGCAATTTTGTGAAAACTCTGAGAGTGCATGAAAATGCCTCCTGCACCAGTTTTTAAAACATTCACGGCTCTGTCCATAAAAACAAAAATTAAGAAAAATTTGGAGCCATTTTTTGAGACAATATTTTTTTATAAATTGCATTAACAAACAAATTACATGAAACCTATTTGATTTCTTGATATGAGGAAAAAATAGTGGTGCTGCAAAATGGCAAAGGCTTTCTTGTACCAATTAATGTCTTCTTTGGTCTGGTCTCAATTTGGTCAAAATTTCTTGTACTTCTTTGGCCTGGTCTCACGTTTCTGTCTTGCCCCAACCTCTTGCCAACTGCCATCTATTGCTGCCTAAAGTACATTTATTTTTTATTTTTTTTATTTTCTCAATATGTCGGTTTTCTAATAGTAGAATTGAAATATTACTTTAAGAATATTAAAGAAGAGTACAACCATATTCCTAAATGGCAATTTTCATTGAAAAATTTTGAGCTGTTTTTAAGAAAATGATTTTTAAGCGTTACTGTAAATGTGAAATTTGAAGTTCTTTCACATAGAAAACTTTTGAGTTTTTGAAAAACTTTGTTGGAAGTCATTTGAAACATTTCCACTCACAAATGCAATCGCTGGAAATGTGCACATTAACAGCGTGAGAGATATTTCAAAAAAATTACAATTGTGTTTTTTTGATAATTAAACAAATTACATTTGTGTAATTTTTTAATAAACAAATGAGTACCCCAAAATCCTTACAACATTTTTGGAAAATAAATTGGAACCATTTTTCAGAAAATGTCATATGAGGGTTTCTGAAAAAGCGGTATTTTCACAGAAAACTTTTGAGTTTTCGATAAATTTTGTAAGACATCATTTGAAGCACATGTACTATTAAATAAAATAATGTGAACAAATCACAGCTAATGTAAACAGAGGTAGGATTCGGGGGGAGGGGGGCAACTCCTCCAGCAAGTACTGTACTGCCCTACCTGTAATCATTCTGCAGGATTCTATCAACGTCAGCTGTCAACTTACAATCAGGCAATACATAATGTTGGTGATAATAAGGTGTGGATGTGTGTATGGCCTGAAAATGTAGCCAGATGTGAATCAGCAGAAATTACCTCTTGCCTCTTGAAGTACGTAACCTCTGAATTTTCAGTACTAAATTCGAGTGAAGAAAGAACTTTATGGTCAGATCGATGTACTGGACAGAATAATAACTGGAAAACTATTGTTTTGTATCAATATCTGCTGAATTTGAGGTACTTCACATCTGTGGAGCAAACGTTTTTAATCGTGGGCCTCCACTTTCTCCCTTGCGATCGAGATTTTGCTTTAATTGAGAGAAACAAGAAGAAGCACCTCGTGTACGAACCATTTGAATGGGTCCAGGTAATAGCAACTGCAAGAACAAGCAACTCATTTTTGGTTTCCTACATGCAGCAATATGATTTCTTTGATCTGAAACCTATTGAAAAACATTTCCGCAAAGACCCAAAATGCAAAATAACGGAATACGTTTGGATGAAGATATCCTCACTCTCCAACAGTACTTCACTGTCGCAAGAGCCGTAACTACTTACAACCTTGGCACTACTCAAATGTAGCTTTCATTTCTAAAGGTAAAACCAATATCTCAGTTCCACCTGTTATAATAAGTTTGGATAGCCTACCCAGACTGTATGAAGGCCCATTGCCAGTATCTGCAGAAAAGAAAGCTAATCTGCTATACGTGTGTCGATACATTCCTGAAAAAATCGAGGATTTTATGAGAACCTAAAAACAAAGTGAAGTGACAAAGTAATGCTTATTCATCATTGCAAAACATTCTTGCTACAATAATGCTGGTGTTCAGTAAATTCTGATAACAATAGGAAGCTCAAAGAATGAGTAATGCATGTTAGAAGTATGGTTTCTGTTTCACTTTTTTAATACAGAATAAAACAATAAATAATATTAATAGTTATAAATATTTTCAGTGGTATAAACGTTGTAATCCGCAAAAATTCGCTACTTCCATTAGTTACAACCTTTTGGCACGGACGTCCAACGATCATCTCCTGTATTTCAATTTTAAAGACACGACGTGACAAAATTATTATGCATTAATAACTAATGAATTCATTTAAACTAATTGTCAATGGCAGAATAAGCATTTATACACAATTTGCACCTTAATTTGTTTTTTGCCTCTCCTGAAAAATTTGAGTTTTGGGGGTTACAACGTTTTTCCAGCAGGTATTTAATTTTCAACGTTACTGTGAATATCCCATATTAATAAATCTTCTTTCAATTATATTGCTTTTAAATGTTATTTACTTAGAAATTTGACAGTTTCATGCCTAAAATCACAGCAGAGAGCTATTGCAGCCATTTTCAGCATTTTTTAACTACAGCTCAACAATCGAAACTATTGGTACAGAATGGCACAGACTTTCTCGTACTAGTTAGTTTTCTAATTTCTGTGGTCTGGGCCAGCTTTACAATCTTGTCCATTCCTCTTGTCAGCCGCAATCTGTCACCGCCCAAAGCACCTTTTTTAAAACAATTTCTCTATTCTTCGGTTTCCTAATAGTAGATCCAAAATATTACTTTAAGAATATTGAAGAAGAGTAAAATCTTGTCCTATGAGGAAGTTTGTATTGAAAACTTTGGAGCTGTTTTCAAGGAAATGGCGTTTGGGCATTACTGTGAATGCGAAATTTGAAATTCTTTTTCATAGAAATCTTTTGAATTTTTAGAAAACTTCATTTGAAGCTCTTCCTCTCACAAATACATTAATGCATACAAGTCACTGAAAATATGCATATTAAAGACGTGAATGATATTTAAAAAAATTCCATTCATGTAATTTGTGAAAAAAAAACAACAAAAATCAAAGAAGCAGCAAAATGACTATATGTCACCTTAATCAGTGCAATTATCACTATCCGTATGAAAAGTGTGAAGAAAAACTTTGAAGCCATTTTTGAGATAATGGCATTTGAGCGTTTCTAAAATGCGGTATTTTGAGTTCGTTTTCACAGAAATCTTTTGAGTTTTCGAGAAACGTTATGAAATTTAAAGCACATTTACTCTTAAATGCAATAATGTGAACAAATATCCGCTAATGCCAGTATTATCGACGTGAGGGAGAAGTCAAAAATATTTTTTTTGGTAATTTTTGAGAGAAAAAAAGCATTATGGCAATTATGCCATCTCGTTCTCGTAGAGTACAAGTACAACTATCCCTACCAAAAGATTTAAGAAAAAATTTGGCGTTGTTTCTGCTAAAATCTTTTTTTTATTTCTTAAAATTTACATATCGCACACGTTGTTGCGCAAAAACTACTAAAAGTTTCAAAAAAATTACATTACCTTAAAGAAAGAAGTAATTAAGAACAACAAATTTTGTTTGAAGGAAAAATCTCTATCCTAAGTTTTGCAGTTGTAGGAAGACTGAAAAAAATGAAACTTTTGCAATTGTGGAAGATTCAGAGTTAACAGTGAAAATTGGACCTACGCCACCTTTATAAGTGTAGTTTACCTATTTTTACAAGAAATTTAAAGAAAGGAATTGGAGCCATTTTTGAAAAAAAATCGAAAATATCACAAGGACTTCATGTAAAGTACCCCCCAAATTTAATGGATTTCAAAATTGCAGAGCTTTGACTCAGGCCACATTGGCAGGGTTTTCTTCAATTTGAGAAAAGTCTTATGAATGGTTTTGGGTGCTAGTGTTGTTCACCTACACCAGATGGAAGGACAGATGAACGTTTTGGTGCCAATCGATTTTTCGATAACAAGGACCCACAAAACATGGATTCTGGCTAGACCACATGTTAGACAATTTCCTTCTAAATTTAGCAACCATAGTTATGGACTTTTTTGTAATCAGTGCCTGGCAATAAGAGTGTTTCTGCCGAAAATTCGCCGTTTTTTGGCGCAGCATTTCATAACTTTCTCTCTACTGCGTAAGAGACAGCGAGAAAGTAAAAATGTTTTATGATGTTATAAATTATTTTCTTATTTTTCATATTTTTCAATTGGATAAAATAGTGTTAAGTTGATGTAAAAATTAAAATAAAAAAAACACGTTTATGGCTGTAGAGGAGTGTGGGAGGTGGGACGGGTCCAAGAAAACTTTCAAAAAACTTATTTTAATGTTAGAGTTTCAGTGTAATTACTCAAATGTCATGTGGTTTAGGGGAACTTGTTATTATTTTATACAGGGAAACCCTTTGCCCCGACACCTATGAAAGATTCAAAATCCCACCTATGAATGTAAATATTAATGACGTGAGAGATATGTCATGAATATAGAGCAATATGGCATTTATGTCATCTTGTCGAGTACATTTAGCACTATCCATTCAAAAATTTCGAAGAAAAAATTTGAAGCTGTTTTTGAGAAAATCTTGTTTTTATTATTTTTTTAAATTGTACATATTGCATGCAATATTGTTCGAAAACTACTAAAAGTTTCAAAAAATTGTACATGACCTTAATGAAAGAACTAAAGACAGAGAAAAAATTTACTGGAAGGAAAAATTGCTATCTTCAATTTTCTAGTTTAATGAAAATGCCGGAAAAAATTCAAACTTTGAAAATTTTCAAAAATTCAGAGTTAACAGAGAAAAACGGACCTATGCCATCTTTATGAGTGAATTTTACTCTATTCTTTCAAAAAATTGGGAACCATTTGTGAGATAATTTTGAAAATGTTACTGGGGCTTCATGTAAAGTACCTCCAAATTTAAAAGAAAGTTTTTTTTCAAAATCGCAGCGCCTGGAGTAGAGCCAGATCGACTGAGAAACATCCATTTTGGAAAAAGCTGCCTATAGTTTACGTGCTAGTGGTGTTGTCAGACGGACAGACGTTTTGGAAGGGGGGGGGGACAAAAAAATTCTGGTATCAGGGGACCCAAAACCTTGTTCGTTGAAATCTCAAAATCGATTTTTCCTAATGTTAGAATGGAAATATTACTAAAAGTATTTTAAAGAAGAGTACAACTTCTCCAATAAGGAAGTTTTCATTGAAAAATTTTCAATAAAATGCACATGACCTTAATGGAAGAATTAATTACGAAAAACAAATTTAATTTTTACAAAAAATGTCTATTTTCAGTTTTATAGTTGTAGGAAGACAGAAAAGAATTCAAACTTTTGCAATTGTCGAAAATTCAAAGTTAACAGTGAAAATGTTAAAAATGTCACAGGAGCTTTATGTAAAGTGTAAGGCCAGATCAACAAGAGTTTATTTCCGTTGAAATATCGAAATCAATTTTCCGCAGCATTACATAACTTTCTCTGTACACACATGTTACTCCATATAAATATACATATACGGGAAGGTAACCAGGGGTGCTGCAGAATGGCATAGGATTTCTCGTACCAAATTTTCCTAATTCCTTGGTGTGGACTGGCGTTAAGGTCTTGTTCCATTCTCTGGCCAACTGTTATCTATCGTCGCCCAAAGTACATTTTGTTTTTAACATTTTCTCAACTTTTCGGTTTCTTAATAGTAGAATCGAAATATTACTTTAATAATATTAAAGAAGAATAAAACCTGGTCTTAATTACAAATTTTCATTGAAAATTCAGAAGCAATTTTTAAGAAAATGTCGATTAAGCATTCCTGTAAATGCGAAACTTGAAGCTCTTTTTCACAGGAATATATTGAGATTTCAAAAAACATAATTTAAAGTCATTTGAAGCACTTCCAAACACAAATGCAATAATGCATACAAGTCGGTGGAAATGTGCATATTAACGACATGAGAGATATTGAAAAAAAATTACATTTGTGTGATTATTGAAAAATTAAAGAATACACCAAAATGAACGTTATGTCATATTAAACAGCGCTATTTCCACTATCTGTTGGAAAAGTTTGAAGAAAAAATTTGGAACCATTTTTGGGAAAATGATGTTTGAGTGTTTCTGAAAATGTGGAAATTTGAGCTTATTTTAACAGAAAAATGTTAAATTTTTGAGAAATTTTATGACATTATTTTAAGCACATGTACTCACAAGTATAATAACATGAAATCGCCTCACTGTAAATATTACCGACGTGGAAGACAAGGGAAAAAATTACATTTCTGTATAGGAAATAAAAGAATAGAGCTATATGGTGTTTATGTCAAAGTATAGGATTAGTTTGCCATAATCCCTACCTAAAATTTAAAGAAACAATATTTTCTCAAAAACGGCTCCAAATTTTTGTTGTTGTAAAAAAAATGCAAACATTGCCCACACTATTGCATGAAAACCAGTAAATAAAAAAAAAAGTTCCTGGCCATTATGAAAATTATTTAGGGACAACAAATTTCATTTGAAGGAAAAATTTCAATTCTCTAATTATCTTCAATTTTCTAGTTCAGTTTTCTAATTTTGCAATTTTCGAATAATCAGTTTACCGTGAAAATCGGACCCATGCCATCTTCACAAGTGTATTTTACTCTATTCTTTCAAGAAATTTAAAGAAAAAAATTTGGAGCCGTGTTTGAGAAAATTTTGAAAATGTCCGTGGGGCTTCATGTAAAGTACCTTCAAATTTTAAAGAATGTTTTTCAAAACTTCAAAGCTTCAACTAGTCAGATCGACAAGGGATTCTTCAATTTGGAAAAAATCAGCCGCATGGTTTAGGCGCTTGTATTGTTCACGGACGGACGTTTTGCTTTCGAATGTTTTTTCGGCGTCAAGGACCCACAAAACAGGGATTCTGGCTGCACCACGTGGTAGAGGATTTCTTTCTAATTTAGCAACTGAATTTAGCCACTTTTTCGTCATGAGGGCTCGGCAATGAATTTTTTTGTGCCGAAAATCCACGGTTTTTTCGCGCAGCATTGCATAACTCTATACTACATACGTATATCAGAACGTAACGAGGTGCTACAAAATGACACGGACTTTCTCAAAGTAAAGTTTTCTAATTTCCTTGGTGTGGTGTGTCTTTAATGTCTAGGTCCATTCTCTGGTCAGCTTCCATCTATCGTCCCCAAGGTACATTTTTTCACATTTTTCTCAGCTTTTTGCTTTCGTAATAGTACAACCGAAATAGTACTTAAAGAAAAATAAAGAGGAGTAAAACCTCATTCTAAATAGAAAATTTCATGGAAACATTTGAAGCAGTTTTTAAGAAAATGGTGATTAAGCATTATTGTAAATATGAAATTTGAAGTTTTTTTTCACAGGAATCTATAGTTTCGAAAAAACTTAATTTAAAGTCATTTGAAGCACTTACACTCAAAAAGGCAATAAATATACAAATTGATGGAAATGCGCGCATATTAACGGCGTGAGAGAGAAAAATTACCTATGTGTAATTTTTGAAAAACCAAAATATATCAAAATGAACCTTACATGATATTACACAGTGCAATTAGCACTATTTACTGTAAAAAAAATTGGAGCAATATTTGAGAAAAA
Source organism: Teleogryllus occipitalis (assembly GCA_011170035.1). NCBI lineage: Eukaryota > Metazoa > Arthropoda > Insecta > Orthoptera > Gryllidae > Teleogryllus > Teleogryllus occipitalis. The sequence continues at coordinate 305,084 of BLKR01000562.1, forward strand.
AAAGTTTGAGCGTTTCTGAAAATGGGGAATTTTGAGATGATTAACAAAAAATAGTTGAGTTTTCGAGAAACTTTATTTGACATTATTTGAAATACATGTACTCACAAATACAAAAATGTGAAGAAATCGCTCTTAGTGGAAATTATACAGACGTGAGAGAAGTCAAAAAATTACATTTTTGTAATTTTTGAAAGAACAAAGAATAGAGCAATATGACGTTTATGTCATCGCATAGGGTTCATTTGGCACTACCCCTACCAAAAATTTAAAGAAAAAATTTGGAGCCGTTTTTAAGAAAATATTGTTTTTGGTATTTTTTTTAAAATTGCAAATCTTGCCCGCACTATGTACGTAAACTACGAAAATTTTCAACAAAAAAATCTACCTGACCATAATGAAAGAATTATTTATGAACAACATATTTTATTTCAATAATAAATCTGTCTTCAATTTTGTAGTTGTATAAAGACGCCGAAAAAAACCATATTTTTGCAATTTTCGAAAATTCAGCTAACCAAGAAAATCGGACCTATGCCACCTTTAGAAGTGTATATTACTTTATTCTTACAAGAAATTTAAAGGAAATATTTGGAGATATTTTTGTGAAAATTTTGAAAATGTCCGGGGAGCTTCATATTAAAACCCCCCAAATATTAAGGAATATTTTTCAAAATGTTATTGCTTTAACTAGCGCCGAATGGACATGGGTGTCTTCAAGTTTGAAAAAATCCTACGTATGGTTTAGGCGCACAGATAGAAATGGACGTTCAGACGGGCGGACAGATGACGGACTGACAGACGGACGGGCAGGCAGACAGAGGCAGACGGATGGACGGAGGCAGCCGGACGGACGGAGGCAGACGAACGGACGGAGGCGGACGAACGGACGGAGGCGGACGAACGGACGGAGGCGGACGACGGACGGAGGCGGACGAACGGACGGAGGCGGACGAACGGACGGAGGCGGACGAACGGACGGAGGCGGACGAACGGACGGAGGCGGACGACGGACGGACGGAGGCGGACGCTGACGCTGACGGACGCAGAGTTACGCAGACGGACACACTCACAGACTCCGGAGCTGGATTTGTCTGGGTAAAAATCAACGGCGTTTACATCTATAGTTGTTATGCCTCACCAAACGCGACAATGGACGAGTTTGAGCAGTTCCTCGACCGCTTAGTGTACGACGCAAGTGGACGAAGCCCCTTGGTGATAGCTGGAGACTTCAATGCCTGGGCGGTTGGGTGGGGTAGTTCGTCCACTAATGAGCGAGGTCGAGCAGTTCTGGCATCCCTCTCCCTTCTGAATGTAGAGCTCGCTAACACAGGAGACATATACACCTTCCGCAGAGGGGGCGTGGGATCTGTTGTGGATCTGACATTCATGTCAGATAATCTTTTGAGAATGGGAGTGTCCTGGAGAGTTAGTGAACACTATACCCATAGTGACCACCAGGCACTTTTGTACGAGGTGAAAAATCAGCGGAGGTTATAATTTTGCACCGAAATATCAGCCAGCTGGGTGGACAGCAAAAACCTTTGACGAAGAAGTTTTCCGACAATGTTTGGAGACGATAGTGCCAACAGGTACCGCAGATGACAAAGCTGGGCAGGTAATGAAATGGGTAACCAAAGCCTGTGATGCGGCTATGTCTAGACGGGGCGCAATCTCTCGACGTTCACCAGTTTACTGGTGGAATGAGGAAATCGCCCAATTACGTCGGAAGTGCCTTCGAGCCAGAAGACAGTGCCAGAGAGCTCGTGGCAGAGACAACTTTCTTCAATTGCAAGAGCAACACAAACTCGCTCGAAGCCAGTTGAAGATAGAAATCCGCAAGAGCAAACGCTTATGCACCAAAAGCCTGTGTGACGAGGTGGAAAAGGATCCATGGGGTAGGCCGTACAAGACGGTCATGAGTAGGTTAAGACAGTGGCACCTACGTTCTCCAACTTGCCCCAATATGCTGATCAGAGTTGTGACAGCCCTATTCCCGAACCACCCCGGTGACCCAGTTAATATAGCGTTATCTGAGCTAGAAATAATTCCTCCAGTCATGCAAAAAGAAATTCTGCACGCAATCAGCAGAATCGACAACACAAAGGCTCCCGGACCGGATAACATTCCCAATATTGCCCTCAAGACTGCGATACTCGCTCACGCCGACATCTTTGTGTATCTCTATTATTCTTGCTTGAGAGAAGGGGTGTACCCAGAAAGATGGAAAAAACAGCGCCTGGTGCTCCTCCCTAAGGGGAATAAATCTCTCGAAGATCCATCATCATACCGGCCACTGTGTATGCTTGACAAAGCTGGCAAAATTCTGGGGAGAATTATTAGTACCAGACTGGAGAAAGCTGTGGAGGAGGGAGGAGGCCTTTCGGAAAATCAGTATGGTTTCCGCAGAGCCTGCTCGACTATTGACGCAGTCCAGCTTGTCATTAACACCGCCCGACAAGCAATTGGAGGAAGTAGATGGAAGAGAGGCCCAAACAGTACTGTGCTGTCATTTCGTTGGATATTAAGAAGGCATTTAACTCGGCCAGGTGGAGTAATATTCACCAAGCTCTTCGCAGATTTAAGGTGCCAACGTACTTGAAGACCGTGGCTGAGAATCTGAGTAATAGAGCCCTGATTTGCGATACAAATAATGGGCCGAAGGTACCTAATATCACCGCTGGTGTCCCGCAAGGGTCGGTATTGGGTCCACCATTATGGAATGTGATGTATGACGAGGTCCTTCGGCTTCCACTCCCAGAAGGCACGAGTATTATTGGTTTCGCGAACGACATTGCCATCATCGCCGTTGCGAAATACATTGAGGAAATTGTGTACATTTGCAACGAAGCGATCGCTATTGTTAGTCAGTGGTTGAAGTCCTTAGGGCTGCAGTTAGCTGAACACAAGACTGAGGTTATCCTAGTCACTAGCAGGAAAAAGAGAGAAACCATCACTCTCAAAGTTGGAGACCACCGTATTACATCACAGCCGTCGATCAAATATCTTGGTCTCATGATTGACGCCCGTCTGACATTTGCTGACCACCTGAAGTACGCCAGCAATACAGCTGCGGTAGTTAATGCAGCATTGTCGAGACTAATGCCCAACATAGGGCCCTGGCAGGAGAAACGGAAGCTTCTGGCCATGGTTGTGAGGTCCGTCTTGCTCTATGGAGCCCCAGTATGGGCCAACTCCACGTCGATAAATAGTTACATCCGAGGGATGACGTCAGTGTACAGGTTATCAGCATTGCGGGTAGCTTGTGCATTCCGCACTGTGTCAAACGATGCTGTGTGCGTCATCGCGGGGATGCCTCCTGTCGATATCTTGGCGCAGGAGAGACGGAGGAGATATCACAAAGAAGAGGAGAACCCAGACTGCTCGACAACACTGCTCGAATGGCAGGATCGATGGGACAAGTCCATTAAAGGAAGATGGACGTACCGCATGATTCCCTCCATTGCACCGTGGATCAACCGTAAACACGGCGAAGTAAATTTCTTCTTGACTCAGCTGTTGTCTGGACATGGATGCTTTCTGGCATATCTCCACAGGTTCAAGCTGGAGGATACCCCATTTTGTCCACTATGTGAACCTGCTGTCGAAGACGCAGAGCATGTTTTCTTCCAGTGCCCGCAATACCATCCACAGCGACGGCACGTTATGAGTATACTCGGGATCGACCCGCTGACACCCGAAGCAATGGTTGGGTGCATACTCGCCTCAGAAACCAGCTGGGATGCGGTGAGCGCATATGCGCAGACCATAATAGCTGAGCTCAGGAGAATAGAAAGGGAAAGAAGGGAAGTCGACTGATCCTCCTTTGATCCTTCCTACGTTTTGGCGAAGAGAAGTGGCTTGTGACTAAGCCACTCTAATCCACTCCCCCTGATGTAATGCCTAACGGCGGTTCCGCGGAGAGGATGGAGGAGAAGGGAGGTTGGTTTTAGTTGGTAAAAATCTCACACTATCATGTGGTACGGGCCATATGGTGTCTTTTAAAGATTTCCACCTACCCTCGTAAAAAAACACAGACACAGACACACAGACAGACACACACAGACAGACACACACAGACAGACACACACAGACAGACACACACAGACAGACACACACAGACAGACACACACAGACAGACACAGACAGACACAGACAGACACAGACAGACACAGACAGACACAGACAGACACAGACAGACACAGACAGACACAGACAGACACAGACAGACACAGACAGACACAGACAGACACAGACAGACAGAGACAGACACAGACACACACAGACACACACAGACACACACAGACACAGACAGACACAGACAGACACAGACACAGACACAGACACAGACACAGACAGACACAGACACAGACACAGACAGACACAGACACAAACAGACAGACAGACAGACAGACACAAACAGACAGACAGACACAAACAGACAGACAGACACAAACAGACAGACAGACACAAACAGACAGACAGACACAAACAGACAGACAGACACAAACAGACAGACAGACACAAACAGACAGACAGACACAAACAGACAGACAGACAGACACACAGACAGACAGACACACACACAGACAGACAGACACACACAGACAGACACACACACAGACAGACACACACACAGACAGACACACACACACAGACAGACACACACACAGACAGACACACACAGACAGACACACACACAGACAGACACACACACAGACAGACACACACACAGACACACACACAGACACACACACAGACAGACACACACACACACATAGACAGACAGACACACAGACAGACAGACACACAGACAGACAGACACACAGACACACACACAGACAGACACACACACAGACAGACACACACACAGACAGACACACACAGACAGACACACACACAGACAGACACACACAGACAGACACACACAGACAGACAGACACAGACAGACACACAGACAGACACACAGACAGAAACACAGACAGAAACACAGACAGAAACACAGACAGAAACACAGAAACACAGACAGACAGACACAGACAGACAGACACAGACAGACACAGACAGACAGACACAGACAGACAGACACAGACAGACAGACACAGACAGACAGACACACACAGACACACACAGACACACACACACAGACACACACACAGACACACACACAGACACACACACAGACACACACACAGACACACACACAGACACACACACAGACACACACACAGACACACACACAGACACACACACAGACACACACACAGACACACACACAGACACACACACAGACACACACACAGACACACACACAGACACACACACAGACACACACATAGACACATACATAGACACATACATAGACACACAGACAGACACACACACACGGGTAACTTATTACATGAGGGTTAAATTATTACATCACCTAAAATTACACACAGAGAAGGGGATAAATTATTACATCATGCAGCTTCTAACAGGACATGGTTGCTTCAGAGCCTACCTTCACAGGTTCAAACTAGGTGATGCCCCTCATTGTCCTGTGTGTGAAGCGGATGTCGAGGACGCCGAACACGTGTTTTTTCAGTGCCCACGTTTCGCACTTCAACGACTAGCCACGGCCCAGATACTTGGTATAGGCCAGTTGACTTCAGAAAACATTGTTTTATGTATGCTTGTTTCTGACAGCAATTGGAGAGGGGTGTGCAATTTTGCACAAGATATATAGATGGAATTGAGACGCCTAGAGAAAGGTAGGAATGACAACTCATGATTGCTCACCTGACTAATTTCATGTATTTTCGAAATCAAGTTCTTTTTTGTGTTGCATGGATTTTATTACCGTCAATTGCTTCAATACTTAACTAATACAAAAACCTGAGTGCCCACTGGAAATCAAAGCCAGAACCACGTGCGCGGGAGATGAATATACCTGATACAGACACTATGCGTAAAATTGTGTGAGTAATGTTTCAATATAGACGGATTAACTTGAATTTTAATTAATTTACTTGAATTCCTTACGCTTTATTGTATACTAGTGGTTTGAATTTTGGAAGTTACATTTCCGTCATTCGATGAAGCTGTTACCTCCAGCTTGTTAAGGCACCGGTCGCCACTGGCTGACAAAACTGGAGATCGAATGAATTCTGATTACACAACGTCAGGAAGTATTTATTGTATTGTTACGATTCTCTGTGACGAATTAAAACACATATTATTTTAACAAAAACTTTTACTTTGTTTCTTAAAGGAACGCTAAAAATACTTGATTTATGAACAGTTAGTCTTCACTTGATTATTTCTTGATACGGCCCAGTTTCTCATTTATTTTCAGTATACTTCTCTTGATTATTTATTTTCACTGTTCACTTCGTTTGCACTGTGACCCAGCCCTAAGCACTGACCACAGTCCTAAGCACTGACCACAATCCTAAGCACTGACCACAGTGCTAAGCACTGACCACAGTCCTAAGCACTGACCACAGTCCTAAGCACTGACCACAGCCCTAAGCACTGACCACAGCCCTAAGCACTGACCACAGTCCTAAGCACTGACCACAGTCCTAAGCACTGACCACAATCCTAAGCACTGACCACAGTCCTAAGCACTGACCACAATCCTAAGCACTGACCACAGTCCTAAGCACTGACCACAGTCCTAAGCACTGACCACAGTCCTAAGCACTGACCACAGCCCTAAGCACTGACCACAGCTCTAAGCACTGACTACAGCCCTAAGCACTGACCACAGCCCTAAGCACTGACCACAGTCCTAAGCACTGACCACGGTCCTAAGCATTGACCACAGTCCGACGCACTGACCACAGTCCGACGCACTGACCACTGTCCGACGCACTGACCACTGTCCGACGTACTGACCACAGTTCGACGCACTGACTACTGTCCGCACTGACCACTGTCCTTATTCTTGGTAACAATATCTGCGTCCTCTTCTGAGAGCCATCTTCACTTATCAGAACTCGTTTGAGAATACCTTCCTCTTCAGTAATCGAATCCCACTGCGCCCAATACGATTTTACTGCTGAATAACAGTAAAATTCTAAAAAGCTATTTCTTGCCAACTTGGTCTCTGTCCTGCTATTTTCCATTTCCAAGCATGTTTCAAATCTGCGTGCTATTTCTTGCCAACTTGGTCTCTGTCCTGCTATTTTCCATTTCCAAGCATGTTTCAAATCAGCGTGCTCTTTCTGATCTTTCTTAAGTTCTCTGGGTTGCCATTGATCATTACTGACAGTGACACTTAAGGTAGGACACATCTTCTCTTCCGCATGACAACAATGTTTGCAGTTTTCCTGCTGGCTGCTGCGTTTATAAACAGACTGCTGCTGCTCCTTGTTGATTCAGTGGACGGTCACATCGACTTTTCACGTAACCTAATTCTCCACGATTGTGTATTTCGAGGTTGTCACCTTTTGCCTCTAGCTTGCCTCTAGAAATGCGTGCGTCTAGCAACCTCTCCACCATTGCCTCCAAATATTTTTCATTATATGTATCGACGTCGGTCTGCAATTTTCGTACTCGTCCGTCACATTTCGATGCTCTTTTTGCAACCTGGAAGTCTAGTGCTTGACTTAAGTTTTGACTAAAGTTTTCGATCTTGCCGGTCTTAATGCCTGTTGAGTTTCTGCATCATGGAGCGCTTCAATAAAGCACCGAACAGCTGTGCGTTGTAGGGAACTTTCTGAGGCATCAGGGTTCGAAAGGCGTACCAAACGAAAAATATCAGTCTCCAGTTCTTGAAGACTCTCTCCAAGATTCTGAACACGATTTCTTAGCTGGGTAAAATTCATTTCTGCTAGGTGTGCTTGCCTGCAACGCGTTTCGAGACTCTTGACAATTTGCTCGAAGTTTGCCTGTTTTCGGTCGGTATTGTCTCTAGAATATCAACGGCATTCCCACGCAAAGCCACAATCAGGGCCGTAGCACAATCTGTCGTGGACCATCCATTTGTCGTTGCAGCAGCCTTGAATTGTTTCAAATAATTTGCACATGAAGAGGTGCCATCAAAGGAAGGTGGTCTCACCAGTGGTCTCCCAGTGGTTCCCATACGGTGACCACTCGTGCCATTTCCAGTGGTTCCTGTACGATGCTTTTATTTCATTTTTCTGTTGGGGGATTACAAACCTTCAGCTTCTCTTCTAACAGAGCTGGTAAGTTTTCTTCATTCTTCAAAAATGTCTCATCTAATTTTTCTTCATTCAAAAATTTCTCATTCCTTTTTTCTTCATTCTTCATTCTTCAAAAATTTCTCCTCAATTATCTCTTGGACCAAATTTTTATTTTGGCTTATCTTTTGTTCCAGTTTTTGTAAAAGTTTTTCTTCCAAAATTCTGGAATTTTCAGTCAGTTCTTCTAAAATTCTGGAATTTTCTGTTAGTTTTCCTTCCAAAATTCTGGAATTTTCTGTTCGTTTTTCTTCTAATTTTGTGGACAAGTCCTTTGAAGAGAAAATTCTCCGGATTCTCTCCCGCTGCCATCATCGCATTAGCAAGACGTTCTTGTCATATCGCTTTCGTGTCAGTTGTATCCTGATCCCTCTCTTATAACTCTCTTCAACTCGGCCACTTTCAGATTCCGTAAGGTTTTTACGAAACTCATCTTGATTTAAGTTTGAATTCAGCACACGTTATACTATTTTGACCCAACATCTGATGCCAGTTGTTACGATTCTATGTGGCGAATTAAAATACAGATATTATTTTAACAAACACGTTTATTTTGTTTCTTAAATGCATGCTAAAAAACTTGATTGATGTACAGTTAGTCTTCACTTGATTATTTCTGATACGGCATAGTTTCTCTTTATTTTCACTACACTTCTTTTGGTATTTTTTTCACTGTTCTCTTCTTTTGCACTGTCGCACAGTCCTAAGCACTGACTATAGTCCGACGCACTGATCACTGTTCGATGCACTGATCACAGTCCACTGCACTGACCACCGCCCGACACACTGACTACTGTCCGTTGCACTGACCGCAATCAACTGCACTGACCACAGTTCACAGCGCTGGCCACGGTTCACGTCACTGAGCACAATCCACTACACTGCTATTCACCTCCATGCACACACTTCACAGCTCAGCTTCCACTTCAGACTGACTCGCGACCAGGTGCGTCAAGCTGGAACAGCCAAGTCAGCACACCGACACGAAACATGTCAAACCATTTATTGCTAATTAATTGCCACATTTTTGAATTAATTGCCACGTATTTTCGTGGAGAAAACGGGTGTGTGCTAGCTTGACGTCAAGCCAGCACACACATCAGTTAAATTCGAGCCAGAGCTCAACGGAAACCATCTAATCATTTATTGCTAATTAATTGCCAATTAATTGCCACAACTTGGAATTAATTCGCACGTATTTTCAGTCTAAAATAATCGAAGTCACTGTCAGCAGGAATGACGCAACCCGCAACATAATTCTTAACGTCAAGCCAGCACACACATCAGTTAAATTCGAGGCAGATCTAAACGGAAACCATCTAATCATTTATTTCTAATTAATTGCCAATTAATTGCCACAATTTGGAATTTATTCGCACATATTTTCAGTCTAAAATAATCAAAATCAATGGCACTAGGCATGACGCAACCCGCAACATAATTCTTAACGTCAAGCCAGCACACACATCAGTTAAATTCGAGGCAGATCTAAACGGAAACCATGTAATCATTTATTGCTTATTAATTGCCAATTAATTGCCACAACTTGGAATTAATTCGCACATATTTTCAGTCTAAAATAATCAAAATCAATGGCAACAGGCATGACGCAACCCGCAACATACTGGAAAAATTGGAATATAGAGAAAACAAACGAGCACAATCACATAAAATTAACGAGATAGTTTAAAGACATATCGAACTATTGTTTTACTCTATGCATGATTTAATTACCCATCTCTTTTATGAGATAATACATTTTTTAACTTCGTAGTTTTGCAACCACGTACGACATTCAAATAGATAATGCAAGAGTACCAACGAGTACTATATATCTATAATCTATTAAATAATTAAATACACATTCAATACTAGTTTACTATACTAAAGATAAATTAATAAATGTTGCCGTGTATTATATAAACATTGCTGAAACTGCATCAGATTTATCGAACCAAGCCACTTTTTCAAGTTAATAAACTAGTATTAAACGTGCTTTCAATGATTAAATAAATTTTAGATATTAGTGCTCGTTGGTACAATCGCAATCCCTGTTGTAAACTCAACAAGATTTTATAACAACGATGTTTTAAAAAAATATTTTTAATAAACGATAAGAGCAATTAAATCTTGTATAAAATAAAAAATTAGTTCTAAACATCCTTTAACTATGTTCTTAATTTTATGTGATTGTGCTCGTTGGTTCTCTGTATTTTTGAATTTGAATATCTGGCTTGGTTAGTTAACTCCCATGCAGTTTTAAAAGGTTTATATAATTCACGGCAACACATATCAATTTATCTTTAGTGTAATATACTAGTATTGAATGTGTATTCAATTATTAAATAGATTTTAGATAATGGTGCTCGTTGGTACTCTCGCATTTTCTGTTCGAATGTCTTCGAGTTTTTATAATTATTATTTTCAATTAATTGGCAATTAATTAGCAATAAATGATTAGATGGTTTCCGTTTAGATCTGGCTCGAATTTAACTGATGTGTATGCTGGCTTGACGTTAAGAATTATGTTGCGGGTTGCGTCATTCCTGCTGACAGTGACTTCGATTATTTTAGACTGAAAATACGTGCGAATTAATTCCAAATTGTGGCAATTAATTGGCAATTAATTAGCAATAAATGATTAGATGGTTTTCGTTGAGCTCTGGCTCGAATTTAACTGATGTGTGTGCTGGCTAGACGTCAAGCTAGCACACACCCGTTTTCTCCACGAAAATACGTGGCAATTAATTAAAAATGTGGCAATTAATTAAAAATGTGGCAATTAATTGGCAATTAACTAGCAATAAATGATTTGACATGTTTCGTGTCCGTGTGATGACTTGGCTGTTCCAGCTTGACGCACCTCTCGCGACCGCCGGCAGCGGCGAATTTATACCAGGCTGGCGCCCGCCTGGAACCTTCTGGAACTTGGGATAAACATCGCGAACACTCCGGGACCATCTAGTTCGGAGGGCGCCGGCAGATGTCGCAATCCGCGCATACCCCGGGACCATCTAGTTCGGGGTGACGCCGGCAGATGCAATGTTCGTTACAATATGTATGGACCAGATTTACTCACCTTTTCTTTACCATGGCCTGACAAGAGTTGCTCTGGGACAAAATCGCCGATTTCCGCCGCACGACTACAATACTACTTTATTTTTTACTACCTACGTCATTAAGTAAGAGAAAAAACGACGCTGAGTCTGTCGGAATTCCCCTCCCCCGCTCCCGTTGATAGAGAGAAATACTCTGGCAATCGACCCAAAATGCCAAGTATCTGCATACAAGTGAACATAGTGCTCCGCTCATAACCAGAAGCTCACTATAATTTCCATTTGCCAAAGGGGCATGAATCAAAGGGTCGCTGGACATTATTTACACACTCAAAAGGCTCAAGTGTGGGCACACATTATACACACACTCGCTTATCTTCGAACAGTAAAATCTGTCTAAGTCGGAATCGATAAAAATATTCCGATTTAGAGAGGTTTCCGTTCTATGCAGAGTTGTCAATTTTATGTCATTTGTTTTGTTGATATTACCGTTCTGAAACTAGTAAATTACATGACTTTATTATAATTATAAAAATATTACATTTGACATATTTATGGAAATCATCATTAAATGAATATTAAACACATTTCTGACAATTAAAAGGAAAAACTTCACATCTTGTGCACTAAAATAATATTTTTCAAACATTCACATAGAGATTTTTGCTTTTCCCACCTACGCCTTTTCAATGTTTTCTGAAGTGGAAAAACTAATATTTATTTTTACAGAGTTTTTCATTCATTGTTAAGCTGGTTGTGAAACTTATAATAACACACCATCTCTCTGCCTAGTGACTGCAGATGGACTGTTTACTGGCTCTTCCAAAATCACAATACGTCTCAACCGAGAGTACTATGACTTTCTGATATCCTTGCATGATCGTGAGCAATATATATCTGGCCGAGGGGTTACGATTCTCAACCCGAGGCCGGGAGATGGGGGAGGCTGGGTGAGTAGAAGTCGAGCCCATACTTTCCCACGCTCGGAGAGCCGGAAGGGAATTCCCCTGCGGCCTACGCCTTGAGAGACAAGCGACCACATTATCGAACACTTCGCTGACAGCGGAAGTCCTTGTCCTTCTCTGTGCGGCTGCCACGACCGAAATACGTATTACAGGGACGGGAAAATTACAACAGACTTGCAGATGCTTTCATTCCATTAAGAGAATCTCACGTCTCTGCCAATTGCACTAAATTCACAGAAATTCCGTTTTATAAAGCTTTTCCCCCTGCAGAACTTGAAAAGCTGTTCCGTTTCCGAATTGGACAGGTTCCGTTTTATGCTGCGTAAAATGCCGCTTAACTTCACGGACCGGAGACATTTTCTGGTTAAGGCAGTTTTCCGGCTTGTACAAGTTCCGGTTTAGACACATTTTACTGTATTTAAAATCACTCAAAATTCGAACTCAAAAAGCTTCTCTTTGCTAACTATAACCATGATGGAAAGTCTTTCCATCATGACTATTCATGAAATCCCCTCGTGAAATGTCGACTGATTTTGAAAGACAGATTACAACCGGCGATGACGTGACGTTTAACGAAGGTTCCGTTTTATTTATTTTATTTATTTATTTAGTTAAAAACAGTCAAAAACTGCATGTGACGTATGGGGGAGAAATCATCTGCGCACGCTTTCTTGAGTTTCAGAATCCCTTCCCAACAATTTAACTATTAATAGTTGAAATATTAATAATAATAATAATAATAATAATAATAATAATAATAATAACAACAAATTTAAAAAGCGAGAGATTCACATTTCAAAAACTAGATATTTTCGTTGCCAAATTATAGAAACTTATTTTTAACGGTAAAGAAACGAACAGACTTGATTTTTCTGTATTGTTAACAAAATAGAAACTCACCCTAAGCTCTACTACCACTACAAGCAAAGGAAAGTTCAACAAAACGTGCGCATAGTGAAGCTACATTTACGTCCAGAAGCAAATCAAGGGGCCATCTCAGCATTTGCTCAATGGATCAGGGAAACTGGACAACTGGACAACAAAACTCGCACAACAAAACGATTGTCTCTGTCCATGATGCAAAGACCTCCTTGGACCATAAATGCAACAAGAGGACTAGAAACGAGTTTCTTTTGGGTTGCAATGGCCAATGATGTTGTCCAAGATCAACCAAAATGTATTATTAATTAGTCTTGGTACGTCGAAATGAGAATTGATGGCAGATTATCGTTCATTAATTTAAAGATATTGAAATTTAGAGTTTGTAATATAAAACCTGTTAAGAAAGCAAGTGATAACTCATCTACGACCCACTACCATATATTGACACCATTCATCCATGCCACTTTTATATATAGCAAATATCACGAAATTTGGTTGAGTAGAAAATTGAAACTTTTTTGTAACCGAAAACCCTTGGTGTTTATGTATGTACACGGTGTAAGATATATCTTACACCGTGGTATGTATCACGAATATATATATATATATATATATATATATATATATATATATATATATATATATATATATATATATATATATATATATATATATATATATGTATATATATGTATATACATGTATATACACACACACTTTTTGTTATAGATGTTCTGCTCAGCGGGTAAGAAGATTGAACACATAAACATGTTATTCAAGAATCAATCATGTTGTGTTTTTGAAAAGGCAATATTAGTATCTGACAAGTTTTCTTTAATTGTAAACCGTAAACAAATATTTCTTTACTCAAGTGGTATTAAAATATTTCCAAGTTTTACTCCTTTAATACTATATGACATCCATTTCCATGTGGCTTTAAAAGAAAGTCAAATCCATGGTGGAAATAATCCATAATAATCATAATAATCCATGGTGTTATTTCCACCATGGTCAAATCATCTTACTTGCAATATGCGTAAGTACAAATAAATAAAGTTAATTTCTCGTTATTAAACCCGCAGATCGCTATCTTCAAAATGCGAGTTGCTGTTTTTAATGCGAGGAAAAGTAATGAATACATGGGCGAAATTAGAACAACTAATTAGAAAATCTGTACAATTATACAGAGACGTGGACAAATTCGTTTCAAATTGCGAGAGAAAGGACTTGGCCGACAAACATACGAAAATGCCGGTCTTTTGCCAACGTGCACGGTATAAGATAGTTCTTACACCTTGCAACCTGTGACGTCATCAGAGTAGTTTAATGTTTGCCTAATCGTATCGCAAGATTCTAGACAAAGAGTTGTCTTCCAGATCTAGGAGCGAGTATGGCATTTTATGTACTTCGTGCTTGAAAGAGGAAACTGTGAAGTTACGTACTTTGTTTGTGTATTTTAAATTCGAAGTCTAGAACAGGGAGTGCAGATCTAGAACGAATCATTTATCGGAGGTTGTCATGGAATAGGGAAGATGATGTTGCAGCGAGTAAACATTATGCTGCAGGCAGAGGAGCAGGGCAGGGAGACGCATAGGTACACCAGCGAAAAGTGTGTTAAGCGCTTTGGTTAGAATCATATTTGTGCGGAATTGGTTACATTTTTAGGAGTTGGGGTACTGTAAAAGGCCTAAAAAGATTAATGAATTTGTATAGATAAAAGAATCAACGATTTTAATGGTGTGCATGAATTTGCTGAGAAGCGCATTCAAACTTGTCTCCTATTGAGACTGGAGCAGGGAATATGGCGGATAAGAAGAGTCCTCAGGTCGACAACATTCATGTAAAAAATGGCAATTTCATTTGTGGTGTAGTAGAAGGTACATAATTGAATAATTGCAATTTATTATTTGATTTCTATTTAGTGTTTGCAAGTATTTCAAATTTTCGTAGCAGAATCCTCTTTTCTTGATGCCGGCTGGCCTGGTAGTGACAGTTCCTAGTGCAAGTAGTGTGATTAATACGTCATGTTTCTAGTGATAATTTATTGCATGCTTTTCATGAAACCTAGTCTATTAGTGTGTGTAATATACTAAATTTGAAAATGATGAAATGAAGTTAAGTGAAATCTAAAGTTTGGAATGTTGAAGTGAAGTACATTTCACCTATATTGTTTCCAAAAATTAAAGACTCCCTGAAGATGATAAAACATTTCTCAAAGAGTTATCAGAATACACATAATTACTAAAAATATCTCCAAATGTGTTTCATTAACTATTTGACATGTGTTAAATCTGTTTGCATTTCAAAATATTTTGACATATTTCAGGTCATTAATGCGTATCTATCAGGACTCCCATTTTTTTTCCTTCTAATAATTGTCATTGCACATTTCAAAATGAATTAACTAGTTTTTTTTTTTTTTTTTAAAGTGTAAATTTTTGTTTTAATCCTTTCTCCATTTCAGGTTTCTATGGACGTCCATGGACTACTGAACAGCGAAAAGATCTTTTCCAAAAGTAAGGGAAAAAGTATTTAAAGAAAGTTCACATAAAAGAGTGTATAAAGAAGAATTTGTAAAATAGCTAAGAAGTGGTTAAAATAGGGAACACGGTACACCCTTAGAGAAGCGTGGGGGGGGGGGGGGCAAAGGAGGGGAGCCTCCTTAAGCCCTCCCTCAAATTATGTTACATGCTCCGATAGAAATGAATAAAACTTCCCGATAGGTGATTTTCATGTCTCTCCCTTAATACCTTTGTCCCCACCGCATTTTAATGCCAAATTACTTCCAAAGGCAAGTTTTCTTGCTTGGCTTGCCCAGATTCAAGTCACAGTGAGGCTCGGGCTACATCACTATAAACATCCTCGAGTCTATCCACCGCATAGTTACCAATTCACTTTTATAAGAAAGCACTTCAGTAAGCACTTAATAAGAATACCTCGAGAATTCAAACTGTGTAGATGAAAACACATTTTGAAGGAAGAACACTATAAGGTTTATCACACAAGCACACCACCCCGATCATAGTACTATTTAGTAATAGAGGTCCAGCAAGATACTAGGGTGAAATTGCCTCTCCTTATAATTGCCTAGCCATCCCTCGTCCCCTCAAACGTGGATTCCCACCTCGCCGGAGTGGCACGAAGTGCCAATTTAAATGACTTCCTTAGGTTGTACCGCATTCTAGATTTCAACCGAAGGTGTTTTTTTATACTTGATAGTTGTCCCCATGTCTCCCCATCTGGAGTAGTTGGTGGTAAAGATTATGGCTTTTCGTGTGAAAATTTATAAAATTTATTTTTACATCACAATTATATCGTTAGTGATATTTCATTATATTAATTAGTAAGCCATTTGATTTCTGTATTATGTAAATTTAAACAAAGCAAAATAAACTACTAATGTTAATGCTGCTACTACTACTACTTCTACTATTGTTATTAAATTCCTGTTAAATTAAACACTCGACTGTGTTTAAGCACACATGCACACATTTGCTAAACTCCGAAATCACTCATCAAAAGGAAGCTTGTGAATTGGAATTCTGAATGTTTTTGTATGATTTATTGCCAGTGACCCACAATTGAAATAAAGTAATCTTTTTTTTATAGTGCTTTGTTAGCTGAATTTCTTTAAATTTTGTAATTGATAATATTAATTTTATCTGTATGTGGGATGTATTTGTCTAGAATGGAGTTCATTACTTTTTGTTGTTCACTCTTGGTGAAGAGCTGCAATTATTTTTATGGAGAAACAAAATCATCTGGAGTACAAAAAAATACTTGCAAAATTGGATTTTAATGTTAAATGATAAATTCATTCTGTACGAAATCCAACATATTGCAATCTTATGAGCAAATATTTTGAGATAAAATTTGTCACATTAATTACATAGTTTTTGATGAATTGTTTGTATGATGTGACTGAAAATTGACTATATGTATTTCATAAATCTTAATTCTAGAGAATAATTGTCATGTTTGTTGTTGATAAAGAAGTTTAAGAACTGAGACAGGATTAAATGTTTCAGGCTGAAAAAATGGGGCATGGATTCCTATTTGTATGCCCCAAAAGATGATTACAAACATAGAGCTTACTGGAGAGAATTGTATACAGTAGAAGAAGCTGAACATTTGACTAGTCTAATTTCAGCCGCCCGGGAAAATGGAATCACATTTTATTATGCGCTGTCTCCTGGCCTTGATATTACATATTCAAGTGCAAAAGAAATAGCTGTTTTAAAAAGAAAACTAGAACAGGTAGATAGAAATTGATATTTGAAGGAGAAGGTCAGTTGTGCAAGTTTATCTTCTGAAAAATTATGGATATGTGAAGATAGTCTTGAACTTTGTAATAAAGAACAAATTTGCAATAATTTGTATTGATTGTCTAAAGACATAAATCAGTGCTGGATACTAGTAATAAAGATGTGTATTAATAAGTTACCATTGAAAGGCAGCGAATTGTAAGTAAGTAGAATTCTTCAGTATTGCAGGTCTGAATACTTTGTTTTCTTTTGCAAGGTTTCTCAGTTTGGCTGTTCAGCATTTGCATTGCTCTTTGATGATATTGAGCCAGAGATGTCTGAAGCTGACAAAGAAGTGTTTCAGTCCTTTGCGCATGCTCAGGTATGTTTGCTATTATTTTATATTTTGCCAATTATTGAAGGATATGAGACATTTGATGTCAACAAACAATGCTTTGGCTGTTATAATAACCTTTATTGGCATGTACATCATTTCATAACATAACAGTAGATGCAATTAAATCACGCAAAGCATTGTTTCCTGCTGTCATCAGAACTGGTGTGAATTGAATGCAACGTTTCATGACTCCAATAAATGCAATTATATCATCTGAAGCAGTTTTCTTTCTCTCATCAAATGACTCAGCGCTCAATGGCATATAAATGTTTTATAACACCAATAAATGCAATTAAAATGTATTTACTGTAAACATTCTACAGAAAACATTTATTACAAAAAACTCAGTTTAATGTAATCATTACTAGAGTTTGGTTGGCGTTCCTTAATAACCCTTTCATTAAAGCCTACTTTCCATATAACCCTCTCTACAATGAAGCAAAGTACTTTGTCCCTTGAGTTTCATTATAAAGAGTACAGTGTCTACAAGATATAAAACTATTTTTTTCTCCACTCCTTATCTAAAGGGTTTTTAATGGAATTAATTTTGCGCACATAGGACTTGCCCATTGTGGTCATGTCTGAGCGAGCAGAGCCATTGAGGCTATCAGGTAGCATGCGTTTGCTACATTTAGTGCTAAAGCATTGTTATGCTGCTAAATTATATTACTAGTTCTCCAAAGCACAAATTGCTGGTTATATGAGCAATTATTTTCTGTAAGTAGTAGCAACGTCTCCCTCCAACTTAACCTCAGGCATTAGAGTAGTTAAGTATGGTGTTGAAATAAGAATGAAATTGTCGCAAGTAATGAATACACAGGCCAGAAGCCTACAATGCTTTAGCAGTCTGGGCTAAATCGACATGTCACATTCAAAAATTCCAAAACGTGCCTTATGTTCTATGTCTATTAAGGAAATAAAATTAGCAAATTGGACTGGACCAGAAGTGTGCCTACCCAAAAAGCAATTTGTGGCATTAATGGTTTAAGTTGTGAATTTTGAATTCAAAGTTGAAAATATTTTAGTTGATGTTTTTTCTTATTACTGTTAAATTTGCTGTCTACACCTGTTTTATTATATTGTTTTTGGATCGCTCTTAGATTTTGATAAATAAAAGAACTCCCTTCCATTTGAAAATGAGTTTAAGCAAATATTTCTTCTTCTAGGTATCTGTGAGTAATGAAGTTTTTCAGCATTTAGGACAACCTCGATTTATGTTATGCCCTACTCAGTATTGCGCTGCCAGAGCAACACCTAATGTTCAAAACTCAGAGTACCTAAATACTCTGGGTGCAAAACTTGCTCCTGAAATTGACATCATGTGGACAGGTGAGGTATTTTGGACAACTATTTTGGAGTTTGGGGATTCATTATAGCTAGTGACTTTCTTGTGAATGGTCTTAGATACTGTAATATATAAAAAGGAATTTTGACTTATCCTTTAGTGTGTGCAGTATATTAGAAATTGCGAGTACATGGTGATTGACTATGCAGACCCGTAATAGAAATGACTTATAAACAAACTTTTAGGGTCTAGATCAGATACTGGTTGCAATCTGACCTATGCTATTAACATAAATCAACCTTAAGACTGCTCAACATATGATTTCCAGTATATTAAACAAATTATTGCTTCTAAAATGTCTTAAAAGAATCTTTTGTCTCTTTCAAATTAAACGTCTGTACAAAGTCTTCACACCTAAACATGGTCTTTAGTGAAAATGTCTAATTGTCCAAGTCTAATAGGGAAAAGTAATAAAATTGTGGTTTACAACTCTATTAAGACTAATGTTGTCACTATTAAGACTACTTTGTCAAAGGTTTACTAGGTAGCATGTATTATAAGTGCATGTTTTCTTGAGCCCCGGAATACCTACCCCCACTCTTTTGCCAACATTGGTTGAATTAAGAATAAATGGTAGCAACGAGCATTGTGAACAAAATATGATAACCAGAAATGTTCGCTCCCATGTAATAGAAACTATTTTGCATTGAAAAATGAACTACAAATTTGATATAAAATACCTCATCAAAATAACCATACTCTCCACTTCTCGCGCAACGAACAAAGCGTGTGCTCAAGAAATAGCTCAAGTGCTTATGCGCGGATAATATTATAATTTTAATTGTGTTCTTCTCAGGATCTGAGGGTTCTGGTTGTCTTTGTTATAAAATAACTTTATGAAATATTTCCTTTTCTGGGTTAAAGTTCGGAACACCCTTAGAGAAGTGCGACAACGGTGGGGGGGAGAGGAAGGGGAAGGGGCAGATGAGGGAAGTCTCCTTAAGCTCTCCCTCAAATTACTCTAAGCGCTCTGATAAAAATAAAAAAAACTTACCTATAGGTGATTTTCATAGCTCACCCTTCATACACTTTGTCTCTGCCGCATTTTAATGCCCAAATTACTTTAAAAGGCAAGTTTTCTCGCCTCACTCACCTGGATCCAAGTCACAGCAAGGCTTGTGCCTTCGGCACTGACGTTTACTATAAACATCCTTGAGTCTATCCATCACATAATTACCAATTCACTTTTATACAAAAGCACTTTATCAGAAAACCTCCAGACCTTCAAATTCAAACTGCTGCAACGAATTTAAACGATGAAAGCTTTGTTAATCACACACACCACGATCGCGGGCAACACTATTTTCTAATGGAGCTCCGACTAGACCCTAGGGTGTAATTGCCTCCCCTAACTTATGATTAGACATCGAATGTTTAGGCACTAAAAAATCGTCTTTTTGGCACCTAAAAAGGCACTGAAAAAGTCAAGAATAAGGAGGAAAAAGGCACTGTCATAAGTTACACAATAAAATGGAAAATTGTAATTTTTGTATATATTATTTTCTAAATTTAAATGCACAAAACCAGTTCGTATATTTTAATGTAAAACTAGATTTAAATATTTAGAACTCTTTTACATTTTATTCTTAATAGTTTCCATTAACCAATAATATTTACATATTACCAGTAACTTTTCAAGGATCACAATTTCAAATTTGCGACGACTGGGAGACAAAATCAGTTTGAATGCGGAGAAGGATATCTGAACGATGTGACTGGCATATATTTTAGCAGTCCAACACTAGCAACACTGAAACCTTCTGAGAATTTATATTTATTTCCACTTAAAATTTTGGTTCCCTCGGCGTATTGTCAATCGTCCATGTTCTCAGATCATGGCTAGTATTTGTGAAATAGGGAAATGGAGAAAAATCAGTTGGTATACTTTCAGGAATTATCTCGTAATTTTAAATTTCAATGTGAATTGAATGTTTCGTAATGAATGGTCACGTTGGATTATCGCCGATTTTCCGATATCTTAGGATTGAATTATATAATATTTAATTTATTATTATATAATAAATAAAAGGCAAAAAATGTTCTTAAAAAGGTATTTATGCAAAAAATTGGCATTTATGCTAAAATAAGCAAAAATAAGCATTATAAAATTCCGTCAAATGTCATCATTTGTCATGATTCGTGGACATATCTTATCAGCCTTTAAATAAGTTCTCTAGAAAAAAATGGGCACTTCCCTAAACATCCAATGTCTACTTATGATGTCACGTTGGTGACCAGTTATTATTAACGCCTAACCACCCCTTGTCCCCTCTTCCGTGGATTTCGCTCTCCAGAGCGGTGCAAAGTGTTTAAACGACTTCCTCAGGTTGTACTGTGTTCTAGACTACTTTTCTGATATGTTCATTCCCGTGATGAATTTTGATAGAATTTTTTTAATGTCTTAAGATTTATAATGAATGATTTTCTAAATCGTGTAATTTTCCTTAATAGTAGTAAGTAATATTTCTCTATGCCTTGAATATAATATAAACACTACTTTGTATCTCATATGTGAATGATAAGGCATTTTACATGTTAATGAAAATTTTTATTGATAAATCCAGTTGAGTAAATAGATGATATTATGTTTCAGGGCCAAAAGTTATTTCTCGACTTCTGACAGTAGAGTCCATTGAAGAAATAACAGATGTTCTGAGACGACCTCCTGTGATATGGGACAATCTACATGCGAATGATTATGATCAAAAAAGGGTATTCTTAGGACCTTATTCTGGAAGGTCTCCAGATCTCATTCCCAAGTTGCGGGGTGTTCTCACAAACCCCAATTGTGAATATGGAGCAAATTTTGTTGCAATTCACACACTTGCACAATGGAGTAGATGTAATGTAGATGGAAAGAGAGATCCCTCTTTGAGTAAGTTCATGAATTTTATTTAGTAATAAAGTGCTACATATTGATTTCCAAATCTTGATACTGTAATTGTACCTACAGAAATGTATTTTCCATAATGTTATGCAACTTATGTAGTACTTCATTAACTGTTTGCATTGATTTTCATGGATTAATCGTGTTATGTCTTTTGTTTAGTTCCAACCATTTCCTTCTCTTATTTTCTTACAGATGATTCTGTTAGTGCAGACATAAAACTTGAGACTGAGACAGAAGATGGTGGTGTAGGTGAAGATGTACCAACGAATTTATCACCTAATATGTATCACCCTCGTCGGGCACTGAGGAATGCAATAAATGAATGGCTTCCAGAGTTCAAAAGGGTGAAACCGGCATGGGGACCAATTGCCAAACCACAACAACTTGTTGCAAATACTGTACCTATTCCAATCATTCCATCAGTGAACACTTGTATGAGTGTAACGACCACCACCACCAGTTGTTCTTCTGGCAGCATTCCTGTAGTCAATGCCAATCAACTGCAAGCACTGGCTGAAGTGTGTAGCACTGTGAGTTTCTTCTTTCTTTATAATAAAAATTTATCTTGTGGGATAAATATTTAAATGTTCTTGATTAAAACCAGAACTGATCAGTTCATTGTTTAAAATTTCCTTTGTATAAATTTTTTTCTGTTTCAATTGCTTTTACATAAATCCTCACAATTATAACAATACTTGGTTCAGTTTGGCACACGTTTCCTCTATTCATGTATGTGTGAATATGTATATCTGTGTATTTTAATGCTTTCAGGTTACTGGCGCTAATGACAGTTTACTTCAACCTACTCCTGGAGCTGTTATGAATTCTCTGGTGTCAGAAAGCAAGATTGTGTGTAGTGAGACAAACATGAGTAATTCCCCTACAGAGCCCATGGACTGCAATCCTACTCCTCCTTACACTTCACCTGTTCATGTTGCGAAACCTGCTGTGGACGTTCTAATGGCAGAAAATACAGAACCACCAGGTGGATCTGGTATGCAGGTTGAAACACCCACAAACAGCACCAGCACAATGGTTGTAGAGACCAACATCGAAAATTTTCCTGCCAGGTGTGTTTCTTGTGTATTTCACCTGTTGTTATACAGGTGAACCGTATCAGTGTGAAATCTGTGCGAGGTTTAGGAGATGCAGAATTTCTTAAACAGGGATTTGTATGTGTGAACTTCATGAATACAGTTCTGAAAATATTTTGTGTTCTGGAAAATGTGCATTAATATCACCATGCATTTTGAAACAAGTCAAACTTGCTTGAGAATAGTTGAATTTTCTGTTCATAGACCTTTACGTTGTGGAATTGTAGAACATATCATTCATAAAATTGCAAATGCGTATGATTTTTATTTTGGTTTATTTTAATTTGTTTTATTGTTGTTATTGTCATTGCTTTTATTGTCATTATTGTATTTATTATTGTTATTCTTATTATTATTATTATTGTTATTGTATTTTTTATTAGATGGTTATTCAGAATTGATTACGTATAAATAATTCTTGGTATCAATGTAAATATTATATTTTAAGTCAATAGTGTTATTCGTACATGGAACTCCTTCAGTGTGATTCTAGCTGATGTTCAGTAAACACCCTAGGCAGAAATTGTTAAGAACACAACAGGACCAGTTGATTTTAAAGTAGGGCGGCTCTTCAAAATGCAATCCGTATCAAACCTATATCACAGGGTTCAAAAACCAATTCTTACCTTATAAGTTAAGTAAGAATAATTAGTTGAAACTACTTTGAACAATTAACTTCTAGTAAGTGAACAAAAGAATCAGTTGCTGAATTTAAGAAAACAATGTGAAATGGAAAGGATACTAGGAACTTGATTAATTATTTGCAGAAAATGCATTACTGATCCTGCCAACTGACTGCTCTCTCTTCTCTTCTTTGGTGAACCTCTAGGAAAATTAAAAGTGTTCAATGAGAACAATTAATTAAGAATTGTATATCATCTAGCCTTGCTTGGCCTTGCAAAATGAAACGAGATATCGTTTGTTGTTTTAATATTTTTAGGTGACTGTACATATTATTGTCTGTTCGTGCCTTGATGAATGGACATCATGGCATCTTTACATTTATAATTTCAATTACTCTTTTGTAGGAATGATAAAGAATTGGCTTATGAAGATCTTGCTCTTTTATGTGACTTATTCTATTTGCCATTTGAACATGGAGGACAAGGTATACAATTACTTCAAGAATTCAATTGGTTAAAGAGTAATGCTCATCTAGTCACTGCCCATAACCGTAATATTTCATCGGAAAACCCTTCAAACAAACCTGAGGTAATGTTTTCTAACTGCTCGCCTCTTTGAATTTGCCGTACTGTAATGGGCTTGTTTGCTTTTTTTTAATCTCTTTTATCTTTTTTCTGGGCTTTTGCTGTGATATTATTTTCAAATTAAATTTCTGCTGGTATGTTTTTGGAGCGTATTAGATTGTCCTCCTACCGGTGTTAACCTTTCAGTAATTTGCATTAAATTATGACAATTTTTGATATGCAACTTTTACTGTGTATTGGATTCATTGTAGCTAACATTGTAGAATTTTGTGTTAGGTTGATGAATGGTTAGAACGTGCCGTGAAGCTGGAAGATATGTCAAAAGCCCTGAATACCCTTTTTCAACGCCTTACATTCTGTGCCAATCGAGAATTGTTGTATGATCTCTACCCGTATGTGTGGGATATGCGTGGGGTTGTCTCGCTTCTAAACTCCTATGTAAAATGGTTAGGTAAGTAAGCAAATCATTATCCTGTGTATTGGCTGTATCTGGGCTGAAATTTCTTTGATTACATGTTCACTCTAAAGTAGTATAGAAGGGTCTTCGAAAATTGTCATGCTGCGGGGGAAAAAAATCCAAATTAGTTAGTGTTTGGGGACTCTCAAATCCTTTTTTTTTTAATTCACTTGTACTTTATAATCTCTGAATACTGTCAGGTGGCATCAACATGGAATATACTACAGAAGAGTTAATTTAACTCTAAAATTTCTGAAACAGTTCTTTCTCACAAACATAAATAAATCTTAATTTTTCCTGATAAGCATTATATTGTAACAGTCAGGAATTTTTGGTAATTTAAGTAGCTTGAAACTACTGAAATTGGTTTCTTGAACGATATTTAAAAGAAAACCAGTGACGTTCACAAATTAATCAATATTATTTGATTATATTTTGTATTTTTTGTTAAATTATCTTCATTGCTTAACACTAATGCAGTACCTTGTTACAAGTGATAAATATTGAAGCTAGTAAACACTGGCCTAAATACATCTAAAATTTTAGTTGAATAAAATCATATGATATTAGCATTATGTGGTTAAGAGAAATAACCTTTTTGCAGATAATTAGAATGTGACTGATTTTGTGTAATGTCAGGAGTAATCAGCTAACTGATGTTTGAACTAGGAGTGTTTGCATTCAATTTCATATTGTTATTGTAGAAAAATAAAAACTTATTTTTTAAATTGTTTAAGAAGTTAAAAACAACTTGGGATTAGGAATTAGTGAAATTAATTATTTACTTCTGAAATAACAATTTAAAACAATATTTCAAGAATTCTTCTCAATATCTTCATTAATTTTCTTACCAAACTTATTTTGATTGCTGAGCATTTCTTTTGTCTGTGGCAAATGCAATTTTGTGCTGCTTTTCGCCAAGAGTTTGCTTTTTCTAGCTTTGTTAAATCTATATTTCAATCCACACAATTTGTGATGGTATGTTGAGGTTCCACTTCTCATAGAATCATGAAAGAGCAAATTCTGAGAATGTAATGTTATCAGCTGGCCTAAATTGCCAAATTTTTCAGGTGTGTAAACTCTCCTGTTAAAATTAGGGGTCTCAACATTGGCAACTGGAAACATTAAAAAAATTCATTTTACTAGAAAGAAAATTCAAAAATTGGAAGGAATTGCTATAGAAGGCATCAGCTTCTTGTGTGCATCAGTCTGTTCTGTATTTAGTTGGAGATGGATTGAATATTTAATAATTTCACTCTCAAGAAGTTAGTGATCAAAATCGGGATAATATATTACAAATTTAAAGCAACTGTGTTGATTGTATTGGATACGGGTTCTGAGTGTTAGTCTGCATGTGTGTGGGTGTTTGTTCCCTGTTATGGTGTTTCTGAACGTTGCACTTATACATTTTAATATCTTCAGTTGAAAATCACCTGTAACCTTCTGTAAATGCAATTGCAAAATATCAGTCCATTGTACGAAGGAATATATTTATATTTATACATACATACATACATTTTTGCTTCTGAAATGCTTCTTTTGAAATTACAAAAAGTTGCCCTCCTTTTCTCTTTAAATCTCTCTGCATGAAGAGGCGTTGTGTAAAGCTTTGTTTTTCATAGTAGTTTTGTTTCTTGTCAAATATGTTGCAACTATTCCTCTATTTATTAAATATCATTATCTTTCACTGAGAAGAAGTGTAATTTTTTTAGGCAGATTTAATTTTTCAGGTTTAGCTGCCTAATCTGGTGTCGAGTTTGGTCTAAGTCAGAATTTCATGAGAACAAGGGTGATGTAGCATTTTGTTTCTTGAAACAGACCATGTGTGCCACCCCTCAGTTTAAAGTACAGCAGTCTAAATGATGTCTTGTCTTGTTTTAGTCTAATCAAATGATGAGTAGGCAGGAGAAGATCTAATAAATCTGATTTGCAGCTATGAATAAAAATGTATGCCCTTGAATACGCCTGTTGAGTTGTGTAGCTGAAGATGAGCTGAAATTCTTTATGAACGTTACCTTGTTACTTTTTGTTTTTACCATCATTGGTTAAAGGAGTTGTACATAATTTGGGTATTGAATCAGAGAATTAATTTGTAATATTAAAAATAATTAATTTTCTTAAAATATTTTATGATATCAATGACTATAATATATAATGATAGTTTTCAACATGATATTTATGTATTTATTATGTCTTTGATTGTTCACTCTTTTTTTGAATGTTTAGTTTTTGATGTCTTGGGTTCAGGAAATGTTGTATTTGCAGGGGCAGGATTTTGGGGTATGTAATATTAGTTGTGTGTGCACAACGATTGTAATGTTGAAAGGTGCATGCTCTTAATTAGATATTGAGTGCGAATCTAGTGTTTATCATTATAAATTCATTTAAGAACTTCGAAAAGTTTTGAGTGCTTACTATATTTCTCCAAGTGAATTGGAAAGTATCTCCTGTTCCTTTCCTTTTGGAACAGTCACATATCACTTATATGCTGGTTAGGTTCTTTGAAGATATGTTTCTAATGGAACATTTTTAAAAAGGTTTTAGTTTTGGTTTCATTCTTCATTTGGGTTGATAAGATTCTGCCACTGTAAATTCCAAAGGAAATTAGAGGGAAAAATAAAAACAAAAGGAGAAAGAAAATGTGAATGGAATATTTCAGCTCATCATTAATATGCATTTCAGGGTGGATGCAATGAGTGCTTTCTCGTCTAATGCTAACTTCTGTTTTGTGTTCTTTCTCAGCGAGTGGTCACTTCCCTCAGATGATGGCCAGCTTCACTCTGGGCAGCTACACATGTACGGGGTATTTTCTCTCCTTGATATGTGATTTTCCTCATGTAATTTAGCAAGTACTTCTATCACGAGCATTTATTTCCCCTAACTCTCATGCCTTTTGTTTCTTTTGTGGTGTTGCAATAGTTACGTTGGTGTGTTTTGATGTTTCTTCTGTTTTGTTGTAAATGCAGAATATAAATTCTTATCGTGGTCTGAGAGTGCTGCCTTTATTGAAACGGCTATTGCAAAACCACCTTCAGAGGCAAATATTTCTACATTTTAGTTTTATTAGGGTAAAGCCACATGTGCGCTTCAGCGATTATGCATTTTTTCCATTCACCACCCTACAGTATCAATTGAGCCACGGACTTCGGATGATATCAACCCAGCCTACAAGTCACGTTCTTTTCTAGGAAACCTGGAAGCTAGATTTCATTTTCACTATTAATAAACTGGCTTTTTTCACATGCAGGAACATCATTAATATGTAATTACTTTTTAATAATTATTAATGATTGAGAAAATAATTGACACAACTTTCTGACGTATGTGATGTGAGGAAGTTGTGCTTATTAAAACTAATTTTGAATTTTTTTCATATCAGTGATGTTTTTTCACCTGGAAATGAGCCAGTTCTTTTTAGCATATAACATCTTGCAGTTTTCTTTCAGATCTTGAATTCCAATGTTTTTAATTGTTTACTTGTCTTCCTAATGGTAATGATGCTTCTCTTAAGGAGCCTTACCTGAAGGAAGAGTTTCTTAGTAATAATTTCTAGTCTGATCTGCGCATTGCATTAACCGCTGCTGTCCTGCACCTCTGCGTATACCTGATTACCAAAAGGCAATGATATCATTTTGCTGGGAGTATCATATACAGTGGCAGCTGTTTCTGGAAAATTCATATGTTGCTGTTCTATGTTTTTATTTCTTTGAATATTTTCTGTTTTAAATTGTTTGTATATGATACTCCATTTATTTTTATTTATCCAACATCCTTTTCATAAACCTCTAGCGCTTACGCGAATTACATGTGGCTTAGCGCAAAGGCGTTTCCTTTCCTGATTTCATGATTTCACAAGGACAGAGGTGTATAAGTTAACCAGCCTGGGAAAAATGGTGTGTGAAAATTTGTCTTAAAAAAAAATTGGTTTTTATTAAAATAAAAGTGTAGAATTACAAATGTATGGCAGACCTTGCATTCTCCAAATCAGAAAAAGCCTGCATTGTTATTTATTTCCCTAAATTATGCTGATAATGGAAAAGTTTCTAGAGTAAACTTATTTTAATTTCATTGTGCAATTTTGGAGTAGCTTTTCCATTCTTGGAAACTTCATTTGGTTGTGGTTAACGATGCCTCTGAATCTTCTGAATTGCAAATGCATGTTTTCACTACACTGCTTATTTTGAAGGTCCCTTTACACCACATGGAATACATGAGCTGACAGAGACCTACCTTCGCACAAGTTTTATAGAATGGTGTGGAAAATTAAATAATTTTTTAAAATAATATTTTAAACTAAACTATGTGAATGTATTTACATAATGAGTTCGTCATAAGGAATTGGTTTTAAATCTTACTGTACAATATGACATTTCTACACAGTTCTATAAAAATTGTGAATGAATTTTTCTAAATATATGTAAAGCTAACAAATGGTGTATGGGACAGTTAATGGATAGTCACTCTGATGAATGTCTCCCAAAAAAATGAATTTTAAAAATTATTGTGTTTGAACTCTGAAAGTTTTATGATACATGTGGGAAATAATTGAAGATATTTGAAAAAAGAGTACTTGTGAAAAGAAAAGGTAGTTAAAATATTTTAAAAGAGTTTTCTTTTTGTTTTATTTCTTGGGGAAAGCATTGAAAGTTGGGATGAATGACATTCTCGGTGATAGTTACTGTCTCGCAACTTTTGTGTTAGGTTGGTATATTTGTGTATTGGGAATATTTGTTTCTTTTCTTCATCCATTACTACACTTTTCTGTTGGACTGTTCTTTAAATGAATTTTATTTGCCCATTTTTAGTATGCATTGAGAACCTGGTAGGAATAGCTCAGTGCATCATGCTGGCTAATGATCTAATTTAAGTTAGAAAATTTCTTTCTAGAGTATATTTACTTACTTTTGTGTATTTCCAGTGTTTATTTTGTGTCATTTCTCTTTTATTTTTCAATCCTGTGGACACATGCTCATCAGTAACTTTCAAAATAACATGTGGGCTCTAGTGACTTGTATTAGTTACATCTGATAAAAGCTATATTATTGAAATGAATCAATTAGTGTATCTAAACAATTTATTTGATTGTATACTTCCTAAATAGTGTTATTCAAATTTGTGTAGTTTACCATTATTTTTAATGTATTTTAACAATTTATTTTGTAGTTATTGACTTTTAGGTAGTTTAATTGTAACTGAATTGAAATCACTCTTCTATATGAGCTTGCTTTGTAGAAACTGAAGTAAATGTTTGACCATTTCCTAAATTACTTCCAGCACTCCAGAATGTGAATGTTAGGTTGACAATTTTAATAGTTGTTGAATTCAATTCCCTCTACACATCTGTGTTTTCTTCATATTATCTGCTCTCTTGGTAGCTTTATTTATATTCCTGTTTGTTTTTGAGACCTTTATTTTTAGTTTTGTGAAGTAAAATAGGATATGTTTGCAACATTTTGCTGATTTTAATGGTTTTTTAAATCTTGAGATATTTTTATGATTACCAATACAAGATATCATGTACTGCTTTCAAACAACTTCTATTATTTTCCCATATTGTATTATTATATTTCACTGTTTGTTCATATGGTTGTATTGTGTGCTAATAATACTATAAATTTGTTTGTCCTTTGTAAAATGTAGGGTTTTCTAAAGGTTGGAAAGAAACATTTATGAGTGGCGATCAAGAACCTTGGGTTTTTAGAGGTGGCCTTACCGCTGATCTCCAAGTATGTGTAAATTATTGTTATCAGCTGATAACAAGTTAGTCATAGAGTATGTAATGTACTATTACATAGTTGTGAAATATCATGTATCTCACAAATTCATCTCTTTCTGTTGCATAGCGCTTGATCCCTGTAGATTCTGGCAATGATTTGTTTATCTATAAACCACCTGATGTGCCAAGCAGTAAAATTTATACTATTCGTCCTTATTTACCGCCAGATGAGACTCAAGTATATGAAGTATGTAGAAAGACATGTTTGGATGGAATGGATGGCACTGATTCCTTTCCTGATTTACCGAATCTCATTGGAGACAAGTAAGTAATTAGTCATTGGAAAAGATAAGTAGAAAATTCAACTAGGAAAATACAAAATGTATGAAAGGCAACTAACTGCTAAAGAAGAGTAAAATAAATTGCCTGTTAAAATTAAGGACTTTAAAATTCTGTATTTACCCAAATATAAGTTAACTTTGATTATAAGACAACCCACTAATTTTGAAGATGCCTCCTGAAAATTTTTTAAATTTTCAACTAATTCTTGCCATTTAGTCAAAATAAAATTGCAAATTGACTAGAAAATTGCTTTTATGAGAATGTTAAGACTTATTGCCTGAACCATCATTTTCTTGCTCCTTAAAATTATCATAATCTTGGTTTTTACCTACCGTAATCATCTTCACATATATCAATGTTTTTTTGGTCTTCCTTCCATGCTGCAACATCTGACTTTTTAGGCCTTTCTGAAAGTTTTGTGCTTTGGTTTTGCGTTCTTAGTGTTTCAACTGAGGCACCTAAGAACATTCCCTTCTGAGTCACCAGATTTTCTATCTGTTCCGCACTTCTTGATGGACTATTTATTTAACTGTTCTTTCACATTGTTTAACAGAGTATATTTGAAATCAGCATTGTTTAAGGTTTGTGAGATTGAGTTGCGTACTGCGAACTTGTACATCTCTGACCCTTTGTTTCACGGATAAACTGGGAGATAGCAGCAAGTTTCCAAGTTGGGGAAGTTTTTGGTCATAAATTTTTTTTTTTATCATCCTTTTCTGTGGTTGAATGTAGAATGTGTACATCAGTCAATGTGTTGTTTTTTTTCCCTTCCCTTGCAAAACACAGAATCTCCCTTGCCAGGCATCGAACAGAAATTCTGCACGGTCTCATCAAACCTGCATCATGTTGCAAAATATCAGCATTCATTTTCATGCTATGTTTCAATACAATGCCATTTGTTTGAGATTCTCTTTTTACCTGCCCATTCAAACACGTCAGTTTGAATTGCCTGCCAAATCTGTAAATGGCGAGGGTACGACCGCAAAATATAATTACGTATTATGGATACATGTGACATTTTTCCCGTTATTGTTTCATCACTATTTACATGAAACGGCAATGTAAAAACATAAAGCCTAACTGACTAGGCTTAACCTCTGAATACATGGCGACCCTGCATTTTTCAGTTGAGATATTTTGAGAAAAACCTCGCCTTGTATTTGGGTAAATATGATATTACTGGACAGACTTGTGTGTTCCTTCCCTGAACAGACAGTAATTAAGCCAGTAAATATCTGACATTTACATTTTCATTAGTTACATAGTTTTAATATTGATTAATATTATTCTTTATTTACCATAGTTCACTTGAATGAACTTTCCAGTAGTTTCATATTATGTTTGTTTCTATGAAGTAATTTTACATTGTAGGAAACAAAATTAATTTTCTTGTTTCAGGTTAGTAGGAGGATTTTTAACCCTCAGTCCAGAATTTTGTTTCATCGTAGAAGATGAAACTGACCTTGTGGGGTATGCAGTTGCAGCTTTGGATGCAAAGCAGTTTTATAAGAAATTAGAAGTTGCTTGGTTGCCAGATATGTGTGAAAAGTATCCTCAACCCAAAAAAGATGATAATGATACCCTCAATGCTTCTGAGGTATGAGAAGAATATGAATGTGGTGTTTTGGATTGGATATGTTCTGTGACTGGATTCGTTATGTTCTTGGAGATATGATTTTTGAAGTATAAGAGTGCATTTGAATTACAAACAAAAATTTGATTTGCAATTTCGTCTTAACAGGCCTGGATTTCATTGTATGTCAGATTAAATCAGAACACATGTAAATTTTCATAGTAACACACCAGCCACGAGAGGGAGAATCTTAAAGGAGCTTCAGAATAATCCTCGTTCTGCTACTGCACACCCACATGCTCACTCACTCCCCACATGCATGCACCCACAACATATACTAACACACACTATGCTGATACACTCACACTATGCTGATACACTCACACTATGCTGATACACTCACACTATGCTGATACACTCACACTATGCTGACACACTCACACTATGCTGACACACTCACACTATGCTGACACACTCACACTATGCTGACACACTCACACTATGCTGACACACTCACACTATGCTGACACACTCACACTATGCTGACACACTCACACTATGCTGACACACTCACACTATGCTGACACACTCACACTATGCTGACACACTCACACTATGCTGACACACTCACACTATGCTGACACACACACCTGACACACACCCACACACACTATGCTGACACACACCCACACACACTATGCTGACACACACCCACACACACTATGCTGACACACACCCACACACACTATGCTGACACACACCCACACACACTATGCTGACACACACCCACACACACACACACACTATGCTCACACACACACACACACTACGTCACACACACACACACACACACACTACACTCACACACACACACACACACACACTACGCTCACACACACACACACACACACACACACACACACACACACACACACACACTACGCTCACACACACACACACTACGCTCACACACACACACACACACACACACTACGCTCACACACACACACACACACACACACACGCTCACACACACACACACACACACACACTACACTCACACACACACACACACACACACACACTACACACACACACACACACACACTATGCTCACACACACACACACACACACACACACACACGCACTATGCTGACACACACATGCACTATGCTGACACGCACGCACGCTACGCCGATGCACGCACGCATGCCGACCCATGCATGCTATGCCGACACACGCACACTATGCCGACACTCGCCCACTATGCTGACACTCGCCCACTATGCCGACCTCTCTCCTCTTTCCTAAAAGCACCACTACTGGTGTTATCCTAAATATAATTGCATTGAAACCTGGCATTAATATTAGACAATTTATTGCAGAGCGAATCTCTACACAATTTTTTATAACCACAGTGCTGTCATCTGAAGTGAGACATACATGAAAGCATTTACAATGAATGAACCTGGGTGCCATCTGTAATGGGGTGCTACTTAATATTAGACAACACATATGCCCGTGTATGTTCCCAATTGAGTTGGGCACCAAGTTGTATCTGGCCTCTGTCTAATCAAATAGTGAATAGTTTCAGGCATTTACTAGCAGTCACTTTTGTTCTAATTTATAAGAGTTCTCTTGTAGTCTGTCTTTTTCACTGACATGAAGTGTCTTGTAACGAATTAATTTTATTGGCGGATGATCAAACATTTACACTCGCCAATGGGCAGAGAAGGTGATTTCATCGCCGAGGATTTGTGGGCTTCTGCAGCTGGAGTCATTTGATACTCGACTGTCTGGGTTGAGCGAGTCACATTCAGTCGAGCTGACATTTTTGTCCATGTTGTGACCATCCGAGCTATACTGCTGACCCAGCACATCCTGGACTCCCAAGTATCAAATGATTTCTATTGCTGACCTGTATGACACTGCAAATTAAGTAGCCTGCTGAGAAGGGACCTCCCTCTCAGAGGCGGGGTCTCTTTGGTGGTGTTGGTGGTAACCCTTATTATTGGTAATGAGACACAGTGAATTCTAGTAAAATATTTCTTTTGCTCTGTTGTAGGAAATGATGAGTTGGTTTCACACATTCAAAGCAGATGTTCCTGATGCAATTCATAGTCATCACCCATCTGTCATGTGTTGTTCTCTATTGACAAGTGTTCTTGATCAAAGCATATCAAAACGACTGGTCACTTGCCTTCTGGCAGCTCTGCGAGCAAACGGTAAACATTTCATATTACTGTGAACTTGGGTTATGAAATCCCTTTGCACTAATTACGATTCTATTGCCCTAGGTTTCTCTTTACACATTCTTCTTTTCTTTTGCATGTATTTTGAGGTTCCTTTTATTTGATTTCAACTTTTTTAGTGATACAATCATCAACTACACAAGTGCTGAAATCTTAGGTTTAAGGTTTACTCTTATATTTGGAAGACTTCATTTTACAATAAAAGATTGAATAATTATTGTATAAGACCATGTTTGATTCCCAGTTGCGTAATGAATAAGAAGTAATGATATGTCAAGTTAATATGTTATGTCCACGTGTTCAAAGCTGTGAACATTAAAAGACTTTACATAGAGAGACTAAATGCCTCCTATGGAGTTCGTTAATAATAGTGGTTGTCAGGATTATTAAAACACTTGTTCCATTAATACTATGAAACTGTTGAGAGGGGTCATAAGGATTATTAGTACACTGATCTCAGTTTTTTAATATGAGTGTAAGTTTCCGGGCTGATAGGCCGTGGTCCAGTTGGCATTGAAGAACCAAACGTTTCGTCCACGTCTGCGTTGGACATCTTCAGTGGCGGCAGCGTCGTTGGGGTAGTCTCTGTGTTGGCGGCTGGCTAGCGACTGACTAGCCGGCCGACTTGCTAGCCAGCAGCTGACCTGGAGACTACCCCGACGACGCTGCAGCCACTGAAGATGTCCACCGCAGACGTGGACAAAACATTTGGCTCTTCAATGCCAACTGGACCACGGCCTACCAGCCCGGAAACTTTCACTCATATTGACTCCGGCCGTGAAAGCCTACGATGCTCAGTTTTTTAAGTTTGACTAGTAATCAAATTGGATAAACAATGAAATAGTTGTCAATAATTAGATTATTAAAACTGTTTCCCTTTGTATGACTATTTTTGCAGTGTTTTGTAAAACAATAGATTTGTAAGGAGGAAATAAATGTTTGTAACATAAATACTTATTATCTTTCTAAAGTGTTAGTTTTCTTGTTTCAGGGTCATTTGGTGTGTATGTCCCCGTGAGTGCTAAAGATCGCTTCATGCTCGAATTTTATGGCAAACTGGGATTTTTAGAACTTAGTCCTGGTCTCAGTGTTGATGTAGTTTATTTAGGACGTGTGTTCTGAGTGAAAGACTACAAGAATTGAGAAGATTGCATTTGCAAAGATACAAACAGGTTTTCTGAGTGCTTACATGTGATGGGGCACCAGTTGTTGTAAATGTAATTTTTTTTGCTTTTTTGCTGATATTCAGCTCTATGCCATGTTGATCATGTATTTTGACTAGTATTTATATGCTGTAGAAAATAAGTGTGTATACATGTATATTTAATTGTTATATATACAAATTCAAAGTAAACATTTATAATTCATCTTTTCTTTCTTTTCCCCCCCCTTTCCTCTTTGTGAAAGTTTTGTAAACATGTTGCGTACACTGTTTCTTTGAGAGCAATTTATTAAAGAGATGTAAATTGAAATTCACACAAAATTTTTGTTTATAGCATTATAACTTATGTTGAACCATGGTGAAAATAAGAATGAAAATATTTGGAGTCTTCTTACTTCAACTGAGTAAAAAAATGTTCTATTTCCTTTGCTGGAGAGTAGTGTTAATTTCTATTTGTCCTTTATAACTGATGCAATGTGTAAGGAACTATTGATCCGAAAACAATCAAAAAGGGTAAATTACTGGCAGTGATCAGCTCATTCTAATTGATAACATGAATTAACCAAAAGAAGAAAATACATTTTTATTTTTTGTTTTTTATTTATTTACTTATATGGTAGCAGCAGTGAATCCAAGTTCAGGTCAGCAATTGCCTTCAATATAATACAAATAAATTGACTTAACTTTTTGTCACAGTCTTGGTCATGGCTTTCCACCTCAGATCCTGGATGATAATAACTCCTGGGTCTATTTGCAATTCTGTTGCTACAATGACATGATTTCCGATGGTGTAATGCACAATGAGGATGTTTGTGTT
Source organism: Teleogryllus occipitalis (assembly GCA_011170035.1). Classification (NCBI taxonomy): domain Eukaryota; kingdom Metazoa; phylum Arthropoda; class Insecta; order Orthoptera; family Gryllidae; genus Teleogryllus; species Teleogryllus occipitalis. Next base: position 341,671 of record BLKR01000562.1, read on the forward strand.
TTCATGGAAATTTCCATTTAGGACGAAGTTTTACTCTTCTACAATAAAGTAATATTTTGGTTCTACCATCAGGGAACTGAAAAATTGAGAAAATTAAAAAGTAAATAAAAAGGGTGCCGATAGTTGGTATCTAGCACGAGGATGGACCAAGATTGAAAAGCTAGATCGGAACAAAGGAATTAGAAAACTAGTTTGAAAAAGTGTGTCATTATGTAGTAACCGGGAGCGGTAGCTCAGTGTATCAACTGATGTCACTGCAGCGCCTCTGACCGGGAGGTCAAAGGTTCGAGTCTTGACGGCGGTAGGATTTTCGACACTAGCTATTCAGCTAGGTCGAGTTCAGTCGCTTTCTGGAGGAGAATTTTAGCGGCCGGCTGCTCTGATCGGTAGTTTTCCGTGGTTTCTCCAATCGACACTAGGCTAATGCCGAAGAAGTACCCTAAAAAACGGGCCACGGATCTCGCAGATCTTTCCTTCCTCTTCCTTGTCCCATCCTCTCCCCCTACACACATTTACACTAACATGCACTACACTACCACGTATTCTGGGAGATTAGAGCTTGTCCCAACTGGGGCGGTGCCCCGCTGGTTGGAGAGTCCTGGTTAGGAGGAAACCCCACTAGCCGATTGTAGGTCGGCACCGGATCTCGCCATCCAGCGGGGGAAGATCACCATCTCCCCAGAAAAACATGCACTACACTTACGGGACTAATCAAAACAGTTGACGCACCCGGAAACACGAAAAAAATCAATCAAATATGTAGTACCACTGATTACTTTCTCATATACGTACGGAGTAATAAACATAGTATAGAGAAAGTTATAAATATGCCGCGGAAAATTGATTTCGAGATTTCAATGTAAATACACGTTTTCGGACCCCCTAAAGCAAAAAAATGTTTTGTTTTTCAAAATGTCCATCCGTCACAGATGAACAAGAGCCTAAACTACTAAATTACTAAACTAAACTACAAAATTACTACTTCCTCCCATGTGCTGTATATTCAGACTCCTTGTTATTGGGATCTTTATACTGAAAAATTGATTGATGGCAGAGCGTCTGCCCTTCTATCTGTGAACAACTCCAGCGGGCTTTAACTTTAAGCAGGATTATCATTAATATTGATATATTCCAATCGAACTGACTGATGACACGGCCCCTTGAATTTGAGACAGATATTTTATTTTGAATGGCCACTTGACATGATGCCCTGGAGCATTTCCAACATTTTGAAAAAAATTATTGCACATTTTTTGATTAAATTTTTTTGCCAGGGATAGTGCTGAATGTACAAGACGACATAATCACCACTTTGCTCTGTTTTTTTTCTTCTTCTTTTTTTTCTTTTTTTTCTTTTTTAAAAATTACACAAGTGTAATATTATTGCAATCTCTCACGTGAATATCTATATTCACGGGGATTTATATACATTATTGCATTTTTTAAACAAGTGCTTTAAATGATGTCCTATTTTGTTTCTCCAACAGGGTTGTATTAAAATGAGCTCGAAATGCCACATTTTCTGATATACTCAAACCATTTTCTTGAAAACAGCTTCAAATTTTTTCTTCCAATATTTTGAACAGGTAGTGATAAATGGTCAGAATAACACAACATAAATGCCAAACTTTTGTTTTTTCAATAATTACACACTTTTTTTTTTTTTAAGTATCTTTTACACTGTTAATATTTGTTACCAGCGATTTGAATACATTATTGCATTTGTGAGTAGACATGCTTCGTATAATTTTTGATGAAGTTTCTGGAAAACTCAAAAGTTTTCTGTGAAAAAAAGCTTTAAATTTCTCATTTACAGTAACGCTTAAACAATGTTTTCCCAAAAACGGTTCCAAAATTTTTAAACGAAAATTTCCATGTACAGCAAGGTTTGTACTCTTCTACAACATTATTAAAGTAATATTTCAGTTATAGCATTAAGTAACCAAAATATTGAGAAAATGTGAAAAAAATGTAGTTTGGGTGGCGATAGATGGCAACTGGAAAGAGGGTGGGGCAAAACCGAACAGCTGGCCCAAACCATTGTAATTAGAAAGTAACTAGTACGAGAAAGTCTGTGCCATTCTGTAGCACATTAAACGTAATTGAAATTTGTTAAAGTTTAAACTTTTTCGGTGCCTTAATACAACTACGATAATGATGTTTTCTCTAATGAAATCTGTTGATAAAAAACTATTCAAATATGTTCATATTCAATTTTTCGAAAATATGAATGGTTTTTGCATGAAACAGGTAAGTTTGAAATAATTTTTGAGCAATTTTTTCTCAAAAACGGCTCCATATTTTTTCTTTATTTTTTTCCCTCGTATGTGCACGAATGGCAAAGAAATTGGGGCTTGTCCCATTTTCTTCGAACTCTCTGTATTTACGGAAATTGCGAACAAAAAAAAATTATAATTGCACAAAAAAAGCATTGTGTTTTTGTAAGTTTTGTGTGTGTGTGCGCGCGCGCGCGTGTGTGTGTGTGTGTGTGTGCGTGTGCGTGCGTGCGTGCGTGCGTGCGTGCGTGCGTGTGTGTGTGTGTGTTTTCGTTGAGGTGGAAAATACTCTTTACGTATTCCAGGAATAGTAGCTCCTCCTGGATATGTCGGGCTCGGATAAGCATATCCCCTACCGACTAAAAACCACCTCTCACATCTCTTACCCCCGTGGAACTACCGCTTGGTATTACTTCACGGGGGGAGAAACTAGCTGTTGTTCTTCCTTCAGGGGGTTGTGGTTACGCTACATACCATCTACACGTTGGGCATTCATTTCAGCTCGTATTCTTTCAAGACGACGAAGCTCCAGTAGGACTTCCTTCGCGAATCCGTTCGTCGCCTCCCAAGCTTCTTTTGAGGAGAGCATTGCATTAACTAGGGACTCAGGCCGAAGTTCCAAACGAACTGTTGATTCCCAGGCACTGCGTGCACTAATGAATCTGGGGCACATGAAGAACGTGTGTTCTACATCTTCACTGACTCCAGGGCAGTCCGGGCATTCTGGAGAGTCGTCGTGCTTGAAGCGATGCAGATATGCTCGAAAGCATCCATGTCCCGATAGAAGCTGTGTGAGGTAGTAGTTGACCTCGCCATGTTTTCTGTTGATCCAAACATCTAATTGCGGGATAAGGCGGTACGTCCACCTGCCTTTCGTTGAGGAATCCCACATCGTTTGCCATACTCTTAGGCTTTTACGCCGTTCCTGTAGTCTGAGTTGTTCTGGACTCATAGACGTGATTCTTTTCTGCCGGTAAAGGGCTTTTCGCTCTTCGGAGAGTACTTCAACAGGCAGCATCCCGGCAATGACGCACACTGCGTCTTCAGACACGGTGCGGAAAGCACTGGAGACTCTCACGGCGCTTAGTCTATAAACAGGGGCGATTTTCCTGCGAGAAGCTTGGATCTGCAGTGTATTAGCCCATATGGGAACTCCATACATCAGTATTGATGTTACTACTGATGAGAGTAGAGCTCTTCTCTTTTGCTTTGGTCCTCCTATGTTGGGCATTAGTCGTGATAAGGACGTTCTGACCACTGACGCCTTGGCACTCACGTGTTCAGCTTGCTGCTTAAATTTAAGCCGCGCATCTATCATGACTCCCAGATATCTAATGAAGGGTTGAGAAGTGATTTCATGCCCTCCAACCTGAAGTGTAATGCCCTTCAGCTGTTTCCGACCGGTAATGAGGACTGCCTCAGTTTTATGTTCCGCCAACTTCAGCCCTACTGATTCCATCCACTGGCTGATCTTCTCGAAGGTGTTGTCGTGAAGAAACTTTATATCATCAAGATGTTTTACGACGATTACCACGGCCAGATCATCAGCATATGCCACCAGTTTAGTCCCCCTTGGTACTTCTTGTTTCAGAAGGCCGTCATACATTATGTTCCACAGCAAAGGTCCCAGAACTGAACCTTGTGGAACACCTCCAGTCACTGTACTCTTTAACACCGGTCTTCGTGTCGTACGTTAATGTTCGGTCAGTAAAATAGTTTGACACTATCCTTTGCAAGTATTTGGGTACTGTCATTTCGGCGAGTGCTTTCATGATGCAGTCCCACTTGGCGGAATTAAAGGCGTTCTTGATGTCCAGTGTCGCCACCAGGCAGTACCTCATCGTTCCTCCTTTCCACCTTGTTCCTGAAATGGCGTCTTTGGCCGTACTCACCACCAGGTCAATCGCGTCGAGGGTGGAGCGACCTTTCCGGAAACCATATTGGTTACTGGCCAGTTGCGGCTCGACGGCTGCCTCTATTCTTCGGTGTACTATGCGCTCAAGTATCTTCCCGGCTGTATCCAGCATGCAGAGTGGACGGTATGATGTTGGTTCGTCCGGGTTCTTGTTTCCTTTGGGAAGGAGCACCAGTCTTTGGAGCTTCCATTTTCGTGGGAAAATACCCTCTTGAAGGCAAGTATTGAACACATCCAGAAACAGTGAGGGTGCCATCTTGACGGCCATTTTTAATGCGATGTTCGGGATTCCATCTGGGCCAGGAGCTTTGTTATTCCCCACTCTATCACACGCTTCCTTTAGTTGATTTTCTGTGATAGGTGGAATATCCTCAATTGAGTTGAACTCTGTGGCGTCTATGAACTGGGTGAATTCCAATTGTTGGGGAAACAGTTCAAAGACAATTTTCCTCAGAAGTTCCGGACACGTCGGTTGTAGCATTGGCTGACTTTTTAGATGGGTCATGACTACCTTATATGGTCTACCCCAGGGGTCGCTCTCTACTTCCGAGAGCAGTTCCAGCCAGCATTGCTGCTTGCTTTCCCTGATAGCCAACTTAAGCCTTCGGCGCGCAATTTTGAATAATGTCACCAATTCCTGAGAATTGGGCTTCTTCCTGCCACGCTGTGATGCTCTTCTTTTCCTCAGACAATCTTTCCGGAGGGCGGCAATGTCATCATTCCACCAGTGCACAGATGGCAAACGATGCGTGCCGCGTTTTCGAGGCATGGTAGCGTCACACGCTTCCGTGACTCTCTTCATCAGATTAGCTGTCTTACTTTCCGCATTTTCACCGTGTATTGTTCGGTAGTCAAAAGCCACTGCAAAGGTCTTTGGGTCAAAAGCGGATGCTTTCCAGCTAACTGCCTTGGTATTTCTTTGTCCTCTTTTAGCGATGTGCCCGATGGATAACTCCCACAGAATCACACAATGGTCGCTGGCAGTGAATAAATCCGCCACTTCCCAGGAGCAGGTTCTTGCAACGCTGCTACTGACAAAGGTCAGATCCACAATAGAGGTAGCATCTCCCTTGATGAACGTTGGATGATCACCACTGTTGAGCAAGACGACGTCTAGAGTAGACATGGCCTCCAGCAATGCTCTCCCTCGTCCGTTCGTTTTCTTACTACCCCAGTCGACGGCCCAGGCATTGAAGTCTCCGGCTATAGTCACCGGGTAGTGCTGCCCCGCATCCGCAGTAAGTCTATCAAGGAAATCCTTGAACTCATCACTTGAAAGGCTGGGTGGAGCGTAGCAACTATAGAAGAAGACTCCCTCGATCTGCGCCATCACGTATCCAGCTTCGGAACTCTTCACACTCTGGAACGGGCATTTGCCACATGACCAGATGACAGCTGTATTTGTCGTATCCGTTACCCACGGTGTTGTGGCGAGATGTTTGTATGGTTCCGAAATCATTGCCAGATCCACTCTTTCTTCCCGTACTGTCTGCATGAGCAGATCGTGCGCAGCTTCACAGTGATTTAAATTGATTTGTATCACTTTCATGATCGTCGAGCTTTCATTCTCTGAAGTGCTTCCTTAAATACTGGGCACCTATTGCCGCCAGCTGGGTGAGCACAATTCTCTCGATGACCTTTCTCGAGGCATAAAGCGCATCGTGCCTCTTTCTTGCAGTCAGCTGCTATGTGACCTCCTTCTCCGCATCTGTTACAGAGTCTGGTTCGGTCCACATCACTCTTACACTTCGTTGAGATATGACCGTAGTGCCAGCACTTAAAACACTTGGTCGGTTTCTCAATTCTTCTGATCCGGCAGTTGACCCAACCAATCCTTATCTTGCCGTGTTCGCCCAGGATCTTTTCCACTATGGGTGATGGCAGTGTCACAGAGGCAATCCGTGTACCCCCGTAAGCATTGCGCAAGGATCTAATCGCACCTAGTGTCAGTGCATTTTCTTCTCCAGCCGCTTTCTGCAGGGCTGCCAGAATATCCTCTTTAGTAGTAATCTCATCAAGATCCAGTATCTCAACATGTTCTTGTGGACTCTTACTGACGATTTCTGCGTCGCTTCCTAGCAGATCAGTCATTGTTTTCTGAAGACCTGCCCCATTGTCTGTATTATCCTTTGAGAGGATTATTAACAGGTCTCCAGAGACTGTTTTGCGGATCTTATCCACTGAGGTCCGGACCTGCTCGTCGGGAACTCCTTCTTTAACCCGACTGAGGATATCCGCATACCTCTCTTTCTCTTTCGGGCGAACAATGATCGCATTTGGCCACTTGGCCCGTTTCTTACGTCTATTCTGTCGTGTCCTCTTCTTTTGCTTTTCGGGCTGTTTCAAAGGCAGCTCCGTTCCCGCTTTCCTCTTTTCTTCCCTCTTTTCCTTACGGGATTTGACCTTCTGCCACCCACCTTTCTTCGCCTCTGCGAGTTGGGTGTCATCTTCAGAGGTAGATTCTGCCTCCTTCCTCTCTGCCCGGTTTTTGTCATTCTTTAGTCTCCGTTTTGGGTTCCGGGTGTTACGTCCCGCATCTGAGACGTCCTCTGATTCATCATCAGCGTCTGTTTCTGTGACCGACGGAGAAATTGTTGGTGCCCTTGGAGTCACAGCACTAGGAATCACAATAACAGAGCGTCTACTCTGCACAAACCTGAGACGCTTCAGTCGATTGTAGGCATTCCCAACTCTGGCTGATTGCTCCTGGATTAGCTTGCCAATGTTTCTCTTGGATTGGATCATCTCATTAAGTTCGCCGATCAATTTTCCAAGGACGTCGATAGCGTCGGTTCCTATTTCTTCTACGGCTGCTTCTTGGACATGGAGTCCGTTCACCTTCTCTTCATTCCTCTCTTTGGTTTGGGCTGGGGCCCCCATTGGTTTCTGCACTTTTAAATCTCTATTTTCATTTTGCGGCTTCATATTAATCCTGTACTCCCTCTTCTCTCTGAAATGTAAGGTAATGGTACCTAGTATCCCCGAGTTCCTCCGTAAACCCCACCTCGACACGCAAGTCCCGTCGTCGTCCTCCGAAGACAGTGGCCTCGGCACAGCCTCCCCCCGGTCGCATCAGGGCCCTGCCCGGGCGCCACCCGGCACTAATACGACCGAGGAGATTATACACCTGCTGATAGGGCAGCCGGGTCAGGTGGCTTCCTGTACCTGGGCCCCTGTACTATCAGGCGGCCTGGGAGTGCAGTTAACCCAGTTTCTATGCTGTACCCTCTGTCGACTTCGGGCAGCGCCAAAACCAGAGTGAAAAGGCGGGAAGAGGCCATCTAAGATATTAGGTATTTGGTAAATTCGGGTTATTGCATTTGGGCGGGTGTATGCGATTGATGTGTATAAAAAGTAGACTGGTTCAAGTAAAAGGAAGAGCATTGTTGTAGAAACAGGAAAGACACGCCCTAGCCCTCGAAACCTAATAGCGTCGGGGTCGAAAAAACAAGAGTTGGCCAAGGGAGGCCTGATAGGATAGAAGACAGAGAGAGAGAGAGTCAAGCACAAGTAAGTGGAAGAAATGCTTGACACAGCTTAGGGCCCCGTGGTTGCCACTCACGAACTCCCAAGGCGGGAGACCCTGAGGGGGAAAAAGAAGGAGGTTTAGGGAGAGGAGTGAGGTCAGGCAGGTCGTTGTAGGACACACTTCGTCTGGCTCCTCCGTTGAGACCTGTCCAACATGGGAAACCCTACCAGCAGATGCATCTGCAACTGCCGCTGGCATAGCCCTCAACATCAACGAAGCGCGCAAGCCCTCGCCACCCGCACGGACAGTGCTACTACAAGGTGGTGTCCCCTGTGTGTGTGTGTGTGTGTGTGTGTGTTGTGTGTTTGTGTTTGTGTTTGTGTTTGTGTTTGTGTTTGTGTTTGTGCTTGTGTTTGTGTTTGTGTTTGTGTTTGTGTTTGTGTTTGTGTTTGTGTTTGTGTTTGTGTTTGTGTTTGTGTTTGTGTTTGTGTTTGTGTTTGTGGTTGTGTTTGTGTTTGTGTTTGTGTTTGTGTTTGTGTTTGTGTTGTGTGTTTGTGTTTGTGTTTGTGTTTGTGTTTGTGTTTGTGTTTGTGTTTGTGTTTGTGTTTGTGTTTGTGTTTGTGTTTGTGTTTGTGTTTGTGTTTGTGTTTGTGTTTGTGTTTGTGTTTGTGTTTGTGTTTGTGTTTGTGTTTGTGTTTGTGTTTGTGTTTGTGTTTGTGTTTGTGTTTGTGTTTGTGTTTGTGTGTGTGTGTGTGTGTGCGCGCGCGCGTGTGGGCGCGTGTGGGCGCGTGTGTGCGCGTGCGTGCGCGCGCGTGCGTGCGCGTGCGCGCGCGTGCGTGCGTGCGCGTGCGTGCGCGCGCGCGTGCTCGCGTGCGTGTGCGTGTGCGCGTGCGCGTGCGCGTGCGTGTGCGCGTGCGTGCGCGCGTGCGTGCGCGCGTGCGTGCGCGCGCGCGTGCGCGCGTGCGTGTGTGTATTTCATTTATATTACTATAAGGAAATATATTCTCTTTCATTTTCTCAACAAATTTCGTTTTGAAATATTTTTGAAAAAGTAACTTGAGTCTTCTTTCTTGATGCGATTATATATAATTCAAAATAGTGTCTTTATGACCGCAACTTATATTATTGTTTACGTGACCTATCTTGAAACAACAGACTTTTTTGCTCTTTCGTGCCTCACTCAAGAAATCTCCCCCCGAATCATCTGCCTATTTATTAAATATTTCCTTAGTGGATTTGTAGACGGCGGTGTCTTAGCCCACTGCACTTAAAGTTAGCTCCAGTTTCTCCGTTCCGCAAATACGTAATACTCGAGTTAAAGAATATTTACTATAGTTTAGTACTTTACTATAGTTTACTATAGAAGAGTTACTATAACACTCGACGTAGAAATCATATTCATCAGGTGACAGTATCAACAGCTCGTTACAAAAAAATTCACATTCAAAAACACAATACATGCACATTATTTTACAACACTTTGGCAGATGACATTAAACGATTAAATTCGATAGAAAAGTTTAAACCCCAAGTGAAATCGTTTCTGCTGCAATAACTGTTTCTATACAATTAGAGACTATACTGAGCATCAGAAGAAAAGTAACATTAATTTTAACAATGATACATAATGCATTATTTACCATTTGGACTGTATAAATGTGTATAAACAACCTGTAACAACTATTGTACTACAGCCTCCGGGTCAATGACCCCCATATCGATCAGGTTTTTCGTCCAGTTTCTCTGATCCATTGAGCAAATGCTGAGATGGCCCCTTGTTTTGCTTCTGGACATAAATGTAACTTCATTTTCTGTGCACGTCTTCTAGAATTCAGGGGGGAATACAATTATTCAAATTATTGTTTCCATGTTCGCGCGTCAGGAAGTATTGTTCCGAAGGACAACATGGATAAGAGCCAAAATTTATTGCTTATTTATCCTTAAAAATAGATTTTATTACATGGGAGTTTTTTTCTTTTTTTTTTCAAAATTTAAGTAGTATATGACTTAGTGTAGGGATCACAGAATTTTGAAAATGTGCACACAATTCACTTTTCCCCATAGCACGTCATACGCAGTTTTAACTGTTTTTTGACGTGGAATAAATAACTAAATAAATAAAAGATGCAATTAGAAATTACGAATAAATTGAAGCCAGTGACGTCCGTGATAATGTAATTTATCTTAATTTTTTGCATTTAAGTATTTTTGTGGTATTTAAAGAATTTTATGAACGCTATCTCCAGGACCAAGAAATTAGACGTTTTTCAGAATTTCAATGGTTTTTATGTGTTAACTTGGAAAATTGCCTTCATATAGCCGTTTACTTTCTGGCTTCTGCTTACACAGTATAGAGAAAGTATTATAATCCTGCGGGAAAAACGGCGAATTTGCGACAGAAAAACTCTTATTGCCGGGCCCTGGTAACAAAAAAATGGATAATTCTTGTTCCTTTATAGTATAGGAATTTACTCCAGTAAATTACTTCCTCTAAAACGCTGTGTAGACAGAATCCATGCTTTGTGGGTCCTTGATACCGAAAAATTGATTGACGGCAAAACGTTTGTTCATCCATCTGTGCTCGAAGCTTGCGCCTAAATCGTTCAGCCGATTTTCTCCCAAATTGAGACTCTCCAATCGATAGGGCTGATGTCGCGGCCATATCGTGGAGAATTTGAAACCGATATTTTTTTCCGTGAGCGGATACAAACATGAAGCTCTTGTCACATTTTCAAAATTGTCAATACAGGGTCCAATTTTTTAAATTAAATTTTACTGCCGGATAGCGTAAAAGACACTTAAGACAATGGTGCAGGTCTCATTTTCGTTGAAATCTCTGATTTTTCGAAAATTATAAAAGTTAAAATTTTTTTTCGGCGTCTTCCATCAACTAAAACTATGAAGATAGAGATTTTTTTCTTTAATGAAATCTGTTCTTTAAAGACCGATTTTGAAATAAGAACATGTACAATTTTTCGAAAATTTGAGTTGCTTTCGCGGAGCTACTTGGCTGCCGGGGAGACACCGCGCGCCGCGTCCTAGGCACAAGTGCCAACGATTTTGCGACCTTCCTCAGGGTGAAATGCGTGAAAATGGTCAGTACACAAGTTAATACAGGGTTATGTTTCCCTCCACCTTTCAGCAAGTTGGCCGCGTGAGAGGCCAATGCCGAGAGAGCATCGGCCAATCAGGGAACGCCCTCGCCGGGCGGAGAGGGTGAAGGCGCTCCTTCCGCGGTCGGATGTCATAGATTAGCGGGGACCGCGCCTTGACGCGACCGGCGTCGTATTAAAATACATGTGTAAATTGACTCTGGTTATAGTGAACTTCTGGAGACTAATAATTCTGGTTCACTATGTCAGAGGTTCACTATATCCGATGATGTCAAAATTAAATAGAATTTCTCCACAATCATTGATTTTATTAATATAGAGATACAGCAAAAACATTAAGAGCGTGATCTGAATATTTCATTTTCTTTATTTGACCTTAAAAATGTGAATTATTTTCAATTGTTTGCTTCGTACATATTTTATTAGTAATTTTTCTAGATTTTCCTCCAGAGTTCATGCACTCCGTACTTGATTCTGCATTGTCCACTGTCTCTAAGTATCATAATGCAGTTTTGATACTCTTCAATGATAATGCAGTTTTGATACTCTTGCATTGTTGAAACACTACCCCCTTGTCGGAAGGCCCTTTTACTCGTATAATAGCGTACTTACTCGACTAATACATCCTTTCGATAGCGGCTTAGCGCAAGCGGAAAATGAAACTAATCGCTTTTCTGTTCGAAGCGGCGGGTGTCGCCAGGCTATGGGGCTGTGGCAATCGCGCGCTTCCTGTCGCCTACGTAGAACCACAGGCGTTTTGTCCCGTGGAATCTCAAGTAACATCAAGCTTGAAACTGAAGCAAGCAGTTGCGCATCGTCGACGCCAGTTGTAGCCCACGCAGGACACGACCTTCGTTTCCTCAGTGAAACTGAGTGGCACAAGGTCATCAGTAAGGTACCCATTCTGGGTCCACTACCTTCACTTCAAGGTATACTTATTCGATTATGACCTTTAGCCAATAATACTTTTCAAAGATGCCTTGTGTTGCAATTACTGGCACTGAGGCGATATATTTTTCCCAGGAAGGAATTAATTTCCAGAATGTTGTATTTCCTATGTTCACCAGCGCCGAAACTAGAATCATGCAGTTGGATATTCTAAAAAGCTTCTCTTAAACGTTTTTGTAAACTAACCACGACTAATCACGACTGAACACTAATAGTTACGAGGGGCGTTCGATAAGTAACTTGTTTTCCAAAATGAATATTCCTTGGTCGATGTGGCCCGATTGGAAGCTCTGAGATTTTCAAAACACCATTCTTTTGTATTTTGGGGGTACTTAACACAAAATCCCTGGGATATTTTCCATATTTTCTAAAAAAAAACTCCAAATTTTTTCTTTACATTTTTTGTAATAATAGTGTAATATATTTATAGAAGATGACACAAATCCTAATTCCACTATTAACTTGAATTTTCGAAAATTACAAAATTTGATTTTTTCGTCGTGTTTCTACAACTACAGTATTAAATATAGTATTAAATATAAATATATAAATTTTTTCTTCAATTGAAATTTCCTCTCCATAATTAGATCCTTTATTACCACCATGTAATTTTTTTGAAAATTTTATTAACTTCGCGCAATTCTTTTGGGAAATGTGGGCAATGTTAAAAAAATATTATAAACAGATTTTCTTAAATTCAGCTTCAAAATTTTCAATGAAATTTTCTATGTAGGAGGTTTCACTCTTTAATAATATTCTTAGACATATTTCAGTTCTACATTAGAGGTCTGAGAAATTGAGATGTGAAAAAAAAAGTTCTTATAGCGGCTGCCCAAACGAAAGAATTTAGAAAATTAACTAGTCTGAGATAGTCTATGTCATTCCGAAGCACTAGTTACTTTCTCGCCTACTGCTTACGCAGGGTAGATGAAGTGTTGTAACGCTGTGGGAAAAAAACCTCTTATTGCCGCGCCCTGGTAACGAAAAAGTGGATAAATCTTGTTTTTGTATGTAGTAAATTACTTTCTCTAATATTTTGTGTATTCAGTATTCACATTTGGTTGGTCTTTGTTACCGAAAAAGCGATTGATAGCAAAACGTGTCTGTTCGTCCGTCCGTCTGTGAACAACACTAGCGCCAAAGCCATAAGTAGGATTTTCACCAAAATTGATACTCGTCGATCACTCTGGCTGACGTAGCGGTCCTTTGAAATTGAAACGTATGTTTTTATTTTTTGGCGGGTGTACTTTATAAAAATCTCGATATTTTAAAAAATTTCTAAAAAATGGCCCCAAATATTTTCTTTACATTTTTCTTCTGAGAAAGCAAATGGCACGTAAAGAAATGACATAGATAGCATTTTCATTGCCTTCCCTGAATTTCGTTGTTCTCGAAAAATCAGTTTATGATTTATTTTCAAAAAATTAATTTTTTCTTCGTCTTGCTACAACTAAAATAATGGAGGTAATTTTTTTTCGTTAATGGAGATCTGCTCATCAAACAGATATTCAAATAAGGTCACGTTCAATTTTTTGAAAATATGAGTACCTTTTGCGTAATTTTTCGTAATACATTGTGACTGTTTCGATAAAATGAATAGTTTTGTAGATGTAAGTGAAAAACTAATAAAAGTGTGACATTTTTATGGCTTTTTGTAGATTTGCGACATGTAGGTCGCATGTAAAAAGACGATGTTTTTCGAGATAGCAAACATGAAATTCGAATTCAGCGCGCCAAGAAACATATAGAGCCATTTCGAAGTAACTTTCAGAATATCTCTCCTGGAAGGGCCCTTTTGAGCGGACTGAATTAGACGGAGGTGACTGAACTATATAATGATACATTTTGATATTGGGGATCACCAATGCGTGACAGAAGCGCTTAGCTGGTACGACGGCCTATCCCCTTCATTTATTTATTCTGAGTTGGAGCATCAAGGAAAGATTGTCATTGGAAGTGCTGCTGCTATTGGGTGTTACTAGGAGACCACTGTAAGCATCACTTGTCTCGCAAACGTCAAGCACGAAGTTTGGTAGAACTCGGAAGATATACGATCCGGCAGGGGTAACGCAACCTCCGGAGATTAATACGTGAGTGGCTGACAGGTTGCATACTCTATGGATTACAGGAGGATTAAACTATTCTTTGAGGATTAACACTTTCCAGAATACGCTGCTGGGGCAAGCGTGTCATGCTGGGACCACGACGCCCGAGCGCTGCTCGTTTTCTTGTTTCAAGGCTTGTGCTAACAGAGCGTTTATCAGAGCGCCGCTCGTATATTGTGTGGCGGTAGTGTTTCAAGTATTTAGAAAAATATCCACTAGGTTGCAGCACGTACGAAGAATGTTCGTTTACATTATATATTTGTACCTGAAACAGCAGCCTAAACATATAAATAGCAAAGTATGTATATTTTTGTATCATTGTTGATGTCAATAAAATAATGGAAACATAACATCTGTTTCTGTTAGATGTCTGCTCCGAACATTATCAAGCAGCCCGCGAACAGATCTAAAGATTTTTACTTACTTGTCCACAAATGACAATAAGAAGCTGCCGTTGAAAACATTCCTCGTTTAATAATGCTTCAGGAAATTCGAGGAAATACAAACGTTTGACATTATCGTGAACCAATGTTGATGCGAAATATTTCTTTCGTTGTCCTGTACTGCGCCATAAGAAGTTTAGGGAAAAGACACTGTCAATATGCTAGCCGAGGCGGAGATGGCGCACCCCATACAGCACTAGTATCGAGCAGTTGAATAGCATGATTTGTACAAACTCAAGCTTACATAAATATTGTTTGTTGATTATATTCGAATGCACATTTAAGTCATGTGGCAAATTGTCGCAGAAAGTAAAGTTGATAGAGAACGCAGGGATTTCCAAACAAAATGGAAAATCGCATATATATTTGTGGAATGGAAAGGTACATTACTTTGCTTGGTTTGCAACGAGACATTTTTGATTTATAAGGAATTAATTTGAAGAGACACTATGATACAAATCATAAAGTGAAACTTGATTGTTGCACTGATAAAATAAGAGTGGACGAAATATCATTTTTCAATCTAAACTTCAAGGCTAACAGTTGATGTTTACAAAACAGAAAACTCAAAGAGATGACGGCTTAAAATCGAGTTTGATTACTGATTGGAAACCACCAAGAGATCGAAAGCTTTCGATGTTGGCGATTTCAATAAAGATTGCTTGTTGAAAATTCTGATGTTTCATTTCAATCTAAAAAATAAATCATAAAAATCATACCGCTGTCAAGATAAACGGTTGCGAAATAAGCGATTTAATAAAATAAAAAAAGGCTGCCAACATAAAACAAAATCAAGGAGTTAACGTGTTTTTCTCATGATGCTGATTATAGCACTGACTATATTGATGCGTCTCAGCTTGCTGTCTTTATAACAGATATTTACGAGACCTTTAATATACTTGAGAAACAGTTGAAATGCGTTTCGTTAGGCAACACTACAGCAAATGATATTTATTCAGCTATCATGCATTTATTCACAGAGCATTGTTGCCATGTTAAGGGTTTTCTCCTAAATTTAGGTTTTCATTGGGGTTTTAGTGAATTTTTAAGGGACAAATTCATTTGAGGTATTGTTGGGGGTTTTCGTAGAGACTTTTAAATATTAATTTAAAATATCTATTGTTTATCACTAATCTCAAAGACGGCGGCAGTGGCAGCGGCACAAAAGATTTTTTAAGCAAACGAAGAGTGAAAAATGCATAATTATTTTTAATTCAAATGTTTAAAAGAAAACAGCTCTCTGTCATTGAATTTAGTGTATTAATGTTCTACATAAATTCACAAACGTTACGCAATGCGTACTTTAGATATAAATATAATTATTAGTTTATATTAACGCCACCAAAAGGCGGCCGTCATTATCGCCTCCTGTTATCAGTGCGGCGTTACCAAATGGTTTGCAAACACGTTTTGTATGTGAAAAATGTGAATGGGATACACATTTTGCAAATTAGCATTCTTGATACCGCTAGCAAGAAAATGAAATTGGATAGAAAAATATAATAATTAAATGTAATATTTTTATATTCATCAAAATTACTCGGCTTTTACACGCATTACTCTTCATTCTCACATGTTATTATGCAAAGTGGAATCATCTACTCGTTTTCACATTTAACTCAATTAAAGAACGCAATTTAAAATAGGTTTTAAATAATTTCTAAAAGAATAATTTGTACATTCATAACAAAAGCTCAAATGTAAGAAACGAAAAAAGAAATATGAAATAATATACAAATTCTAATTTACGTAACATTCAACTGCCTCGACGCCTGAAGCATTTAATTGCCTAGATCTATTACGTTCACAAATCGCAGTAAATTCGGAACTGGCGACTATGTTTGTCGCCAAATTTCACAACAAACATAATATTTTCAAAAATTTCAACATGACCTCATTTGAAGATCTGTTTTTTATGAACACATTTCACGAAGACACAATTGTATCCTGACCAATGTAGTTGTAGGAAGACGCCAAACATTTTAATTTTTTAAATTTTCTTACAATAAGGCATTTCAACGAATATAACGCCAGCACTATTATCTTAAGCGTCCTTTACGCTATCTTAGATGAGATTTAATCAAAATATTTAGTACTGTTTTTAAGAAAAAATGTTTTAAAGAAAAAATGCATACGCTTGACACAAATTTTCGCACAAAATACTCATATTTTTGAAAACAATCAACATGACCCCATTTGAAGATCTGTTTTGATGAACGCATTTTTTTTATTAAGAAAAAACATTGTAACAGTTGTAGTTGTAAGGAAAATAACATTGTAACAGTTGTAGTTGTAAGGAAGACGCTGAAAAAATTTTGAATTTTTGCAATTTTCGAAAAATTGGGGTTTATAACGAAAATGAATCCTGCACCATTCGAATAAACTTCCTTCACAGTATCTAACAACAAAATTTAATCAAAAACTTTGGAGCGTTTCTTGATAAAATGTGTAAAATACCCTTCAAAATTAAAATATTGATTACACATTCAAGGGGCCGCGACATCAGCCAGATTGATTGAAGAATATCAATTTTCGAGAATATCACCTGAGCGGTTTACCCACTAGCATTGTTCACAGACAGACAGATGGACAGATGCTTTGCAGTCAATCGATTTTTCGGTATCAAGGACCCACCAAACATGGATTCTGGCTTCACCACGTGTCAGAGGATTTTTTCTAAACTTAGCAACTCTTCTTAAGAAGTTCATTTTTAAGTGCGAGAAAGTAAAAATTGTCCGGACAGACGGGCTTAGGTGGCTCAGTGCATCAGCTGATGTCATTGCAGTGCCTCTGACCAGGAGGTCTGGAGTTCGACTGCGACGATGGCGTGATTTTCGACACTAGCAGGTTAGCTTGGTCGAAGCAACCGCTCTGGCTGTCTGGAGGAGAATTCTAGCGGACGGCTGGTCTGATTGGTGGTTTTCGGTGGTTTCTCCGATCAACACCAGGCGAATGCCAGAGCAGTACCCTAACAAACAGGACACAAACCGCGCGCGATCTCTTTCCTTCCTCTTCGTTGTCATATACTCACCCTTTACTTACACATACACACACTTACATATACTACACTACCACACATGTTGGAAGAGCAGTCGGGAGATTAGAATTCGTCCCGGTTGAGTTGGTACCTCCCTGGTGGGAGTTACCCGGTTGGAGAAAACCTTGCAGATCCGCAGAAGTCTCCCAGAAGAAAATCTCGCAGAAGTCTTTCCGAAAACCCCGGCAGATCACATCATCCTGAGGGGCAAGATCACTGCCACCTCTCGAAAAAAACATGCATTATAGTCACCGGACTATGTCCTTAGCAGTTGACGCATCCAGAAACATGAAATAATCAATCAACTGACCAGGCAGGAATTTCCTGAGGAATAAAAAAAGAAGGAAATCGCTGAGGGGAGATCAGGACTATAGGGTGGATGGTCAAAGGATCAGCCACACACTGCTCGACTTACGATCTGCAACTGTTTCGTTTGGCGTTTGGGGAGGGGGGTTGACCATCAACCCTAGAGTCCGGATCTCGCCCCCATCGATTTCCATCTTCTCTTACACCTCAATAAATTCCTGGCCAGTCACCATTACGCTTATCATGCTAGCGCAGAGTAGCAGGTGGGTGTTAAATACTGGTACCTATCCCAGGCGGCAGACTTGATTCCACGGTATGACAAATGTCTCGATACTGGTGATAATTATATGAAAAAGTGGGACATCTGGTTATCTACTACTATAAAGTTTGTCAGTAAAATTGTGTTGTCTTATTGTTGACGATCTAGAAAAACTTTCTTGATGCGCCTCATAGTAATAAGGATATTTACTATAATAATAGGATGGCATGGATTTTTATAACACGAACGTTGGTTCGTTGGAATTTGTGTTAACGAGCGTTTACTGTATATTGTTAAATTATGTAGGATTCATTGTTAAGAATATACAAGTTTCATTGTAATTCGTTCTGGGATCGGCCGTTGATTTTCGCAAGGTATTGGAATGACATTGGTAATGCAACTGTCAATAGAGCAAGTAAAAAGTCAGGGAGGATAGTAGCAAATAAACAAAGGCAAAATAACGAAGCGTATATTCTAATATGTTTATTTATTGTTTGTGAGAAATTTTTAAATATCGATCATTCATTCTACGATAAACTTTAAAAAGTTACAAATTTATCTCTAACAGACAATATAATTTAAATCTTTATATATGTATCTGCACAAATCTGATAGACATCTAAAATTCATCTTATACTATCACTTCATATTTCATGTTCCTGCCATGTATCGCAATTCTTTTCATATCTCGAATTTTAAACAAACTTATTGCTACTAATTTTTCTTGAACTGCGAGGGCGAGAAATTCTCGATGATAATACGATAATTAATACTCTAGATCATGATACTACTTACGAGTATGCTTTAAATTACAGAACAGGAAGTGTCCTACGAAAGTGATATTATTAAGGCAATGATCTTGTTATTTCAAGAAGATATATTGACGAATCACAAAGTAGTGACAGTGTTGGTGACCTGATAAGGCCCAGAAGAATGAAAGTTTTCATTCCAATTTGAATTCCAGGTCCAGTGTTTTACATCTCTACCTTGATTCACGAGAGTTCGATACAATTATACATTTTAATTGTTTTCATGCACTTGTAAATTACTGTTATTCATGTTTTTAATACTTTACTGTGATTATAACAAAGAAAAGAAACCGCGTTCAATTGAAATTGGGCTTTTTCCTGGTCACCTACTTTCTACTGAACTGTCACTTAATATTTTTATTTCACAATATGTACTATCACGTGCTTTTAAAAGGCTTAGGAAAGAATGAATAAATACTTATACTGCAGTTAATAAAAGAAAGTGATTGTTTACCCTGTTGCTGAGGCAACTAATTGTATTTACGTTTAGATTTTTGTACACCTCTGTTATAGGAATTGAATTTTCCATTGCCAACTTTTTTATCAATACTCTTAATAAAAGGTCTAATTTATTTATAAATAAGTCACTGACGATCAACATATCAATCACATTCTTTCATTAATGCCAGAAAATGAGCTGCTATATTTTCTCATTCCCGACTTTCTTGAGTACTGAACCAGCACTTTCTGTCAAGAGTCAGTACCGCAATCGAAGATACAGAATCTACATTCATCAAGAGATGTATTCTTCAATAAAAATAACAATTAAGCAACTGATCTAATCTGTTTTCCACAATTTCAAAGTAATTAGTGTCTTTAGCCCCTGTAAAAAAAGACCAGACACTGCCGCTCCTCCAAGGCGTATTATTACTCATTTACGAAGATGTTAGTTGTGAGGGAATGCAGTGGCGTTTGACGAGAAATAATATGTATTTTATTGGAAAAGGATATTGCAAAAATCTTTGTCTTAATGTGTGTGTGTGTGTGTGTGTGTGTGTGTGTGAGAGAGAGAGAGAGAGAGAGAGAGGGAGTGGGAAAGAGAGAAAAGATAAGAGAGGGGGAGGGAGTAAAGGGAAGAGTGAGAGAAGGGAAGAGAAAGAGAGAGAGAAAGAAAGAGAGAAAGAGAGAGAGAGAAAGAGAAAGAGAGAGAGAGAGAGAGAGAGAGAGAGAGAGAGAGAGAGAGAGAGAGAGAGAGAGAGAGAGAGAGAGAGAGAGAGAGAGAGAGAGATCGTTTGGAAATTAAGTAGTTACGAAAAAGATTTTGCAAGAGATATGATTGTAAGGAAACGTAATATAACAGCCATTTCACAAAACTAACAATAATTTGTCTCTGCTCATTTCAAATTCATCAGTCTATTTTATTTATTGACTGTGTATTCATTTCTTTCGAAATATGTCCTTGCAAGTTCATTGTAATATTTATTGTAGTTCGTAGTGACATAAGATGTGCTTCGGAACATTTTAAAGGTACTTTTCGTAACAGTTCTACCAAAATTCTTAATGTGTTTCTATTATGAGCCACTAATTAGCTAGACTTGGGAACGTAGCGTGACAGCGATGGATATAAAAGGAATATTCGATCATACCTATGGTCCTCGTGAAGCTTATTAAGAATTCTGTTTACTTTTACCTCTTTTACAAAGTACTTTGGTCTGATGCGATGTTCCGATATTATAATGAAGCCTATAATCAATAATAATAATAATAATAATAATAATAATAATAATAATAATAATAATAATAATAATAATAATAACAACAACAATTTAGAGCAATGAAATTCTATTGAGAATACATCCTTTGAGGAACATTAGAAAATCATTTACTTCCCTCACAAATTATACGAAGAAATGGAATGATCGATGATAGGAATTCTTAATGATAAGAAGAATATGAAACATGGTTCAGGAAGACGTAATTAACAGATAGGGTTTTTGAGATCATTAATTTAAACGTGAGAAACATGTTTTGGCTATATAAGGTGTCAGGAAATCGTGAGGTAATACCTATTGCTTATATATCCAAAACTAGTAAGTTTTTAACAAGTAATCAAAAGTAAAATTTAAATAATTTATTTCTCTAAATGTTAAATTGTAATATTTCCAAATTTTATCATGAATTTTTGTATATGTATTTTTATCCCGACTGAATGTTGTACTAGCAGAGATTGTATAAATACTTTTTAATAGAACACTCGTTGGTGTAACGATTTTTCCTAACTACAATGAAATCTCTACCGAATTGTTAACTATAGTGATAGGAATGAAAGAGTCACAGTAGTTCCTCTAAATATGTTCATTGACGGGCTTCGAATTTTGATCATGCTGCATCCTTGTTAATGCATCATTTATGAAGGCAATTTCCTATATTAGTTAATCATCAAACTCAGTCATTAAAATACAGATATGGATAATTTGCTTTTTTACTTTAGTAATTTTTTGCTTTAGTAATTCCAAAATACTTAATACATACACTCGCACACACACTATATATCTCACCACTCATTACTTTCATCTTTATTCTGTGTGATCTTAAAATGGTAGCGAAGAGAATTTTTTAAAAATAAGCTGAAATTGATTTTACCACATCTAATCACAATAAATTTGAACTGCGAATGCAATACGTTTTAATATTATATGTCAACACACTCAAGAAGCCGATGTTAATATCTTAAAGAAAACTCAATTTTACAATTGTATTTATGTGAATTGCAACTTGAACGAAAGACGCATACCAGACCACCCTTGATCGTTTTGACAGCTGTCCTTTCTAGTTAAGAACTGACAAAAGTAATGTCAATTGTCAACTTTTACACTAAGTGAACAATATTGCAATAAAACAATTCCCAGCAGTTTTTAAATATTTAATGAAACATGAAAAAATGTTTTCTCTTCCAGAATTTTGTTAATAAATTATAAATATGTTCGAGAATAATGTTCATAAATAAAAAAGAATGTTAACTTTGTAGCAATGCATTCGGCTTTACCTTATTTAAAAAGAAATTTCAACGGTGAGATTCTAGTTTGAAAATAAATATTTTTATAAGTAGGCTATTATTTGTATGTGTCAGTTCTCCAGATATTCGGTTATCAACTAATTTTCAAGACAAGGGAGAAGATTTCATTCAGGTTTTGAACAAGTTTTCATAATTT
This sequence comes from Teleogryllus occipitalis, assembly GCA_011170035.1. Taxonomy (NCBI): domain Eukaryota; kingdom Metazoa; phylum Arthropoda; class Insecta; order Orthoptera; family Gryllidae; genus Teleogryllus; species Teleogryllus occipitalis. The sequence goes on from BLKR01000562.1 coordinate 363,503, forward strand.
TGGAAAATTTCTAGATGGTTGTTAACCCTTCAAGAGAACAAAATAACTCGCTTTTATGACCGTTTTAATTTAATTATACAAACTTCTTAAATGCGATAATTTTCCAGTTAGGTGTCTCTTTTATAGTTGCCAATCAGTATGAAACCGGAAGTTTAACACACCACTACATAATCGTATGTCCAAATCGTAGTGTGGAAGAAGAACGCCGTAACTGTTGTATCGCCACACGATCAATTTATAAGAACAGACCTCTCTCAGTCACCTTCAGTTCCTCAGAAAGGGGTATAATTTTGAGAGTCCAAGATATATGTTGCCCAGAAATTTATAGAACTTATTATACGAACAATATGGAGGCACGTCCAAACCGAGGAGTTTCACTGTAATTTTACGCCGCCATCATCATCATCGATGCCATGAAACAGATTGCAGCAGTTAAGATGTTACGACAATACAAACACATTTCGAGGCACTACTGTATTGGTAGCTCTCTTAGCAACGGGAGCAAGTCGAGTGCAGCAGCTACGCGTCCTTCTTCGCCGCCGCTGGGGTGGTGGCCGGTGCGGTGGTGCTGGGTGGTGGTGTGAGCAGCGCCTCCACCAAGGACGGGTCCTTGGCGGCCGCCTCCGGCACCTCGGGCGCGTACGCAGCCCAGTCCGGGTGCGAGCCGTCGCCGTAGCGCGTGGCCACTCGCCGTACCAGCGACGAGGGCGCCGTCTTGAGGTCGTACGCCCAGCCCAAGCGCTGGCACAACCCGATCAGGTGCATCGTCGTGTTGAGGAAGCCGTACTCCGAGGCCCGGTAGTCCCAGGGGAATACGTGGTGGTAGTTGTGCCAGCCTTCGCCCAGACTCACGATTGACACCCATTTGTTCTCGGCTGGTAAGATGGTCCTAGAAAGGAAAACGGTCCATGGTTTTATGTCGAGTACCACGTAAATCTCAGGAACAATATTATATTTCGATTAAATAAAAAAACTTCCTTACTTAACAAACTATTTAGAGTAAAATCTCTCTAAGCCGGAATCGATCGGGACACAAAAAATCCGGTTTGGGGAATTTTTCGTTTTATACATGGTTTTCTATTTTATAACACTTGTGATAAGTACGTCTCTGCCCTGAATGAAGTAAATTACATGACTTTTTTAACATAATATAACGTATTTATGGAAGAAATAACTATTAAATGAATATTAAACACTCTTCATTGACAGCTTTTGAATTGAAAAATACACACATTGTTGGCTGTATCGGACTGCTTACTGTCTCTTTCAACGACCAATGCGTACATCACAACCCAGTACTATGACTTTCTTATACCCTCGCATGATCTTGAACAATGCGTATCTGTTCGACTAGTTATGATTTTCAACGCAGGGCAGGGAGACGCGTGAATAGAAGCCATGCCCGAATACCTTCTCACGCTCAGAGAGTCGGGAGAGAGGGAATTCCCGTACGTCCTACGCCTTGAGCGTCAAGTGTCAAGCAGGTGGAATTCTACCCTGACAGCTGAAGCCCCTCTCCTTCAATGTCCGGTTTCCGCATCTAAATCGCGTGTCAAGGGGATAGAGAATTTAAAATAAGCTTGCAGATGCATTCTGTTCATGAAAACATCTTGCACCTCTGCCAATTGCATTAAGTTCATAGGAATTCCCGTTTATAAAGATTTCCCCCTCCCCTGCAGATCATGAAAAACCGTTCCGTTTCCGCGTTGGAGAGGTTCCGTTTTATGCTCTGTAAAATGCCATTTAACATCACGGGCCAGAGAAAATTTCCGGTTAAGGCAGGTTTCTGGCTTGTACAGGTTTCAATTTAGACAGATTTTACTGTATAAAATACGTTTATCTACGATGACGCACTATGTTTAGCAGCTGATCAGATGCATTTGAATATTTCATTGCTGCACATGCCTGTCAATGAAATTACTTTTACAAAAGAATAGTCTTTAAAACGCAAATCGCTAAAACGACCATTATATGCGGAGAGATTTTCATTATACGAACACTCTCAGTGTCACAATTTCTTGCAAGCAATAATATTATTGTCTAGCATTATAGGTTTTAGAGTATGGGTATAATATGAAATATTTTTACTTTTTCTCGAGTACGTGCAATATAGAGGAAAATAATCGGATTTGTTCAAAACATTTAAAGTCTAAATTTTGGTGGTCAATCCTTTTTGACGACACCCAGAGACGAAAAAGTATTTTTTGCCATACCTACATGGATATGAGGGCCACACATAACTTGAGCACAGTAGAAACATTTTTAGCTTTATTTTGATACACGCGTCAGAAGTAAGATCTATTAGTTCAGTTTTAAATATGTTAATATAATTTTAAATAAGATGATCCAGGTATCGAAGAGACACATGCAGTTTTGTTAAAGCAAATGCAAAGATTGCCATTTTGGCCTAAAATATGAGTCATAATCCCAATTTCATTATCAAAAATTCTTAACTAAATTTTCCAAATTATTAAATTAAATGCTATTTCTAAAACTTCTTTTGTTGGTTTTGTACTAGATGTAAATTATTAGAATATTCTTAAGATAATACACTAAATTGCGATAAAGATATATTGAAATTATCTTCAAAAAACAAACAAAACAAACAAACAAAAAATTGGCTACCCGTAGAACCCACCAATTACATCTAATACTCAAAAAGGCATCATCTCTGCAACTCCATGTTGCTACTCACTTATATCAATCAATGATCCGTCCAATCTTATCCCATGCTTCTCCTATCTGGGCCTCAGCCAACAAGTCAAATATCCATAAAATGCAAATTTTCCAAAACAAATTCTTCGGAACCATTACAAAAGCTACCTGGTTTGTACCTAACTCCGAGTTACATAATGAACTCGGCATTACTCCGATCTCCGTCCATTTCTCCCTCCTATCATCTCGCTTCTATCCTAAAATTCCCCAGATTACCTCAGTCGTACATTTCAAAATCGGAAAACAAAATCCTCACCACAATAGACTAAAGCGAAAACTACCGCGACAGTTCTTCGACCATTCCTGATCATCATGGACCTGATGTGGCTTCGCACATTTAATCTGCATGAACTCAATGTAATTCATCTGCCAATGTTTCTTAAACAATTTTGACATAATTCAGTATACCTTTAGTGTATCGTACCCGGCTGCCGAGGGCCTTCGGGCTAAGTAATTCATAAATGAAAAAACAAAAAACAAAACCAAAACAAAACAAAAAACAATGAAATGACACAGAACATGAAATGTAAATAAACGTGATGAACATTGGCAAGCGTGCGCATTGGAAGGAATCAGAAGGTTCATTTCCTTACTTGTTGAAAGGACGTCCGCCAAACATGTGAGCGAAGCTGTTGATGCTCAGTATCGCGTTGACTTCAAACACCCATCGCACCATACCCACAGCAATTCCCACCGACCACGACTCGTCCCACATCATGATGGGTACGAGGATCGGCATGGCAAAGCACAGCAGGTACACGAGGGGCATGTGGAACCTAAAGGCAAAAAAGCATTAAGTAAAAGTAAAAGTGGACGTAAAGTAAAAGTAGTCTTCCACGTAGCACAATTCAAATGTAACATAAAGCACAGTACGTGTATTGTGTCTTCGACAATGTAAATTTTGCTTTGAAATATAAAATAAGAATATGTTCAATTTATACATTAGTCAAGTCAAGATTTTATGATAAAATATTTTTAATTGTAATGATTTTTAATAATAAATTGATATCTTGGGATGAAAATTCTATGTCTTAATGTATCTGAAACTCATCAATTTGTAGAGAATTGATGCGAATATATAATACTATAATATATAGATAATATACAGAAGTCTCAGGATAAATGCTATAAATTTGTTTGGCATGAAGTAGGGATCAAAGATAATAACTTTTTGCCAAGGAATTTGTGGTGGAAAATCTCATATAAGAAAGATACAGTGACAGTTTTGTTCATCACATTCCTGATTGGTAGGAAAGAAATACTACACTAGAGTTTCTCAGGTACACTTTTTTGCTCAGTCAAATACATTTCGAGCAAAAAAAATTGCAACCCTTTTTGAGAAAATTTCGAAAATGTCTTTGAAGTTTAATGTAAAGTAATTGAAAAATCTTAAAAAATCTTACCAAATTCGAGGGGCCACTGTATCAACCAGATCGATTGAGGAACATTAATTTAGGCCTTAGTGTCGTTCACAGATGACACATCCCAAGAAAAACCTTTTCGGTACAAAGGACTCGAAAAACGTATATTTCCGACAAAATCTCAACATCGATTTTTTTCAGCTTTATGCAACTTTATCTATACTACGTGTACCTGCCAATAAAAAATAAACATTATTTAGAGTAAAATGGAGTTGAAAGACAGCCGGCGGGAAAATAACTTTTTCAATGTCAAGGGTCCCCCAAAACTTGATCCTGACTACATTGCTTATTCGAGAAAGATATTTATTACATGTAGGAGCAAGAATTATTAAGTTTTTCGGTATAACAGATCTACATTGACGAAAAAATTGAACATTTTCTTGCAGTATTACGTAACTTTCTCCTTCACGAAGTAAAAATAGGCTCAGGCAGTTCGCGTTGAAACGGGCATCGTTGGAAGCACCGAAAAAAATGGCTCTCGAACTTGCAAAAGTCATGCAGTGTTTTCTAAAATCTAGTAACTTTCGATCCCGTTTGAAATCGCCATAAAAATGTTTAACATAGCCTAACTGTATCTTCAAATACAAAATTAAAGATAGATATTTACCTGAAACAAAATTTACTCTTCAAAATCAACTCATTAAAAAGGTCATGTACAAAGTTTTGAAAGAACGAGTAATTTTTGCGTAATTTGTGTTTGAAATTAATGGAATTTAAAAAAAATTCTCAAAAATCGCTCTAAATTATTCCTACGGGTAGAACAAAGCACGCTCAAAAGAATAGCTGAAGACTCATTTTCGTTGAACTTTTGAATGTTTGAAAATTGCAAATTTAGAAATAATGCGAGAAAGTGCGTACTGTTTTAGCATCACTAGTTTGTTTTCACAACGCCGCCCCAAAAGAGTACAGTCCCAAGCAGCTGCTTGGGTTGCTTGTGTTCTGTGCTCACCTATGGGTATGTATTTGGCATTTTAGGGTCTGATTAATCGCACTGTTGCCAGCAAGTGATGTTCCCAGACCTGGACCCTCTTTATTTCTTATCTACGCCTGAGGATAAGGGAGACATGTGGCAAACAAATCTTGACTGAAAGCGTTGCGATGCGAACGCCAGAGGCAGTAAATGTTGCAGTTTTCAACAGGTGGAGCGCAGACGAAGTTATAGTCTGCTGATAACAAATACGGCGTAAACTAGGTCAAAGAAGAAATAAAATTGCTTATCCTAATTGTTCCGTCATGTACCGTGGAATTGGACGCAATACTCAAGTTAAAGGTCCACATTAAATTTTCCGATCATATGTTTTGATTTGCACCATCAAGGGCACATACCCGCTTCCGTTTGAAGAAAGACACCGATTTACAGGCTTCCTTTTCCCGTCTGCGCGTTCTCGTATATATAATACTGAGTATGTAATACTGCGTTAAAGTTAATTTAAAAAAGGGATAAATAAACTACTCCCTCTAACACGTACTGGTTAATCAAACATCTATCTCTAACCGAACTGGTCGTATGAATAAACTTCGAGTTTACACTCTGAGTTTCTTCTCATGAGTATGAGCATGAAAGGGAAGTAGATACTCCATCAGATGAGTATATTCTCCTTTTTTTAAGAATAAAATGCCTCTTGCAAGTAACGAGTACGTACTCACAGCAACCTGAGTTTGTTCTAATTTTTCCTAGCATTTTTCCACGGAGTAACCTGTTCTATGGATGTTCGGGGACGATTCGATCACTAGCTATCGATAACTGCGAATTTTATTGCTAAGCTAACAACACATTACACAAAAATTATTATTATTATTATTATTATTATTATTATTATTATTATTATTATTATTATTACATAATGCAGCAGTTTGATACTTGGTTTTTGTATAAACATCACAAAATGGATATACCTTCGACTATATTTAACTTCATCAAGGATCTCGTTTAAATAAGAAAATGACTTCGATATGCAATTACAATTAAAATAAGAAAAACATTATAAATAAATTAGTAACCTGAAAGAACTACAGATAAAAGTAACAACAAAAATCACTCTCTGTATGAGATTAGAATCTGATAATTTTCATTTCTCTTGTGAGCACCAAGTCTTTAATTTTCATCATTTGGAAAATATTCTTCCACAAATTCTTCTGTGTGAATTTAATCCAATTTGGAGGAATAATTAGCAATAATTACAAACGCTCCATAACCTCCACTACCTTCTTCGAAACAGTAATTTGGTGGATTCCCAAGTGTACACTCACTCCATTCTGAGAACGTGGAAGACCAACAACAAGAAGAATTTTTTAAATTTCATTTTGTTGTTAAGACTTTAGAGCTCATCCACAAATCTCGGTTTTTTCATTTCTTCTCAAGGTTATTCAATCGCTGTACCCTTTCTTGTGGAAATCTAAACATTAAAATTTCCTTTCGTTGGTATGGTGCCTGTCCGCACATATTTTTATCTTTCTCACGTTCGTAACAAACATTACTTATGTTCGTAGTGAACGCCATCAAATACACAAACGACTTGTTTTAACCGCTCGAAACTCAAAACTGAGTCTATTACAAAGCTTACTCAGAAAAATATGAGTAAACACTTGTAACACTGAGAACATGCTACCATTTTATTCATATCAGTCACGAGTATATTCTCCCTTTTATCTAGAAACATGAGTAAATTCTCATAACAGTCTCAGATACAAGTACATACTCAAAATACGAGTTTATACTCAGAAAGTTTATTCATATGCTTTGAAGTATTTATTCAGAAAATGTGAGTAAGTAGTATCTACTCCGTTTGATTCATACCACTCGTTGTGTAGTCAGATTTCACGAAAAGTGAGCCTTTGATACCGAAAAAGTGTTTTTTCAACACGTCCGTCCGTCCGACTGTCTGTCTGCCAGTCTGTCAGTCAGTCTCTCCGTCTGTCTGTCCGTCCGTCTGTGAACAACACAATCGTCTCAACTAATGTGTAGGATTTTTTTCCAAAGTGAATAATCCTCGGTCGATCTGCTCGAAGCTCTGAGGTTTTGAATAACATTCATTAATTTTTGGGGGTATTTCACTTGAAGCCCTTGGAACATTTACAAAATTTTCTAAAAAAAAACCTCCATTTTTTTCTTTTTTTTGTAAGAATAGTGACACAGACATAAAGACGACAGAGAATCTATTTTCACTGTAAAATCTGAATTTTCGAGAATTGCAAAAGTTTGATTTTTTCGGCGATCTTCCTACAACTATAAAATTGAGAACAAATTTTTCCTTCAAATGAAATTTACTGTCGATAATTAGATCTTTTATTAAGGTCATGTGGATTTTTTGACAATTTTACTAGTTTTCATTCAATACTGCCTGAAATATGAGTAATTTTATCTAATTGCAAAAATAAGATTTTTCTCGAAAACGACCCAATTTTTTTCTTTAAAATTTCATTAGGGATAGTGCCAAATGGACAGTATAAGACGATATTAATGGTATTTGCTCTATTATTTTGTTTTTTCAAAAATTACAAAATTGTAACTTTTTGACTTGTCTCGCATGTCAATATTTACATTATCGACGATTTATTAACATTATTGCATTTATGAGTACATATGATTCAAATTATGTCTAATAAAGTTTCTCGGTTCTTTCTTCTCTTTCTGCAACCATGTCCTCAAAATTCCGCATTTTTATAAACGCTCAAACATTTTCTCAAAAACAACCCCAATATTTTTCTTTAAATTTTGTGTATTGATAGTGCTAAATCCACTCTATGAGATCACATTAAAGCCATTTTGCTGCACTCTTTTGTTTTTTCAAAAAATACGTAAATGTATCTTCTTTTCAAATATCTCTCACGTCGTCAGATCCAATATTGCCGTCAGATCCAATATTGCTGACATTTTGTATACATTATTGAATTTGTAAATAGAAGTGCTTTAAATGATATCTGATAAATGATAACAAAAACAGTTCCAGATTTTTGAAGTAACTTTTTCATAGAGGGCAAGGTGAAACCTGTCTATAATATACTTAAAGTTATGTTTCTTTATTGCCATTAGAGATTGAAAAAATTGAGAAAATGTGAAAGGCAAGCAGTTTGGGCTGCGATAGATTGCAGCTGGGAAGAGGATGGGGCTAGAACGAAAAGCTAGCCCAAACAAAAGGAATCAGAAAATTTACTAGTGTGAGAAACTCTGTGCCTTTCGGTAGCACACTAGTTTTCATGTAAAGTCTGAAGCGAAGAAACAGTCTTGTTCACATGAGATAAACTTACGGAAGTACCTTGGCTGCTAGAGTCCGCTAAATCGGAATAAATTTATGCTAAAATTTACAACATAATGCAAAATGATAAAAATCGTTTAAATTAAGTATTTTGTAATCATAAATAATCGAAGTTATTATTGATTGTAAAAGACACGCCATTCGTAAATCAATGTAGACGTAATAACTAGGGAGCGGATTTCTAAGATGTTGCATATTTTTGTCCATTGCTTCAGGGCATAGCTAAGTAAAATTTCTTGATATTTGGTTAGAACTGAATGCTATGTGGATTAATATGTTAGTGCATACTTATGCATATTTGGCCGATTTTTCCTCTCGGTGCATATTCGATTAATTATAGGGGCAGATTTTGTATATTTCGTTAAAATAGAGACAAATCTCTCAAACATTTCAACTTTTGTTACGATCTATTTTTTTGTGAGAGTTCATAGTTTACGAAGAGCTTGTCACAGTTTACGTTTTTTATATTGGTGATAAAATACTTGTGCAAATATAGAAAATTTCTTGATATCATTTTTTTAAAATCAGACAGAAGAAGTGCAACAAAACATGCAATGTACTTTACTCGGGTGAATATTTACTCCAATTATTTCTCCCGCAAAGTAAGGTAGATTATATTCTGTTTGCATAAAATATATATTTTCTTTCCAATCACATTTTTCCTTAATTTTAGCAAGAAAGGTTTATACGGGAAATGAAATATTGTTAATTTTAATAGCATATTAAAGTGCATATTTTTAGGTCATAAATGCATATTTTTAAAAGCATATTTCAAGAGTTTTTAGAACATAAATATCCTCTCTTTAGTAATAAATTTACAACTTACTTGGAATAAACGTTTTGTCTATTTTCTGATTTCGCGTGTAATTTTTGCATATACTTCCTGTGAATATTTGAGGAAATTAACCCATAACATATAACACTCAATGTAAATGCAAAATATTGAAAAATATATTAAGTAAAATTTAATAAAGTGTCGATCGATTGAACGGATGTTATGCACTAATGGTTAAGGGACTGCCGCTCTATTGTAGATCTGACTGAACGGACGTAGTTTTCATATTGTGATGAAGGTAGGAGTTGTAATCGGTGCAGCGTGGGTGACCCCACTATTGCTAGTGGAGTAATTCATGCTGCACGGTTCTTATTGCGGGGAACAGACGGAGGGTTATCTCACAGCTTCCCTTCAATTGTAAATAACGACTAAACTTATGCAGCTGCTCCGGGGAATTAAAATAGGATAGGATATGTGTCTGCTCAGAGTTTCGATCTAGATTCAACACCCTCCGACGGATTGGAGATTGTCTGTTGCGCGCTTTCAAATTATTTAATCCATTTCGGTATTGTTGAACGTTATCTGCATCTTTCGTGATTCTCCTGACGATTACATTTAAAAAATTGTAGAAAGCTCTGTCAATATTTAAAAAAAATACAAGGATGGATCAGTTGACCTACTTACGGTGGATGTTAATCTCAAAGTGGCTCGTGACAAAGTTACAATCGCTCATTGTCGGTATTATGCCCATACGTACTTCTACATTAAATTTATTAAACTATTATATTTAATTAGAAGTGTTTGGCGGGAAGCAGTTCTGTCTATGAAATTTGGCTTTTTTGTTTTTCAAACTCCTATATTTTCGTCTTGACACTCGAATCTGGATGTGGGAAAAAATTCCAGTTATTTCTTATTCTCTGCTTATTAGAAAAATCGAGGAGCTATTATTATATAAATTGAAATGATATTTACAGGGAATTTTGCTACAAATAGATAGTTATTGTAGTATATCTAAATCTTACGGCACTCCTAGTTGATGTTCACTATTCACACGTCGGCACGCTTGGAAGTCACTCATCTAGTACGTAGAGACTCGCAACTTCATCAGAGAGCCGAGGAGCACCTACGCGAGCAAGGGTTTCGACTTGTGGAGCAAAGGAAACTTTGTCGTATCAAGAAAAAATAAATCAAAAATATTATTTGAGCTTCTGAGAACAGATTGTAAGTAAAAGCGTCAAAATTGATAATGGGTTGTCTAATGGTAAGTGGTGCTGAGAGCACACGACACTTTAGGTGTTCAGAAAAATTAATACACACCCGACACACAATATACTTTGCGCCATACTTGCGCCAAACTATCTCGTCTGTGACATTTATTCATATTTATTGCAATATACCCATTGTAGTGTTGCGTCTTTCTCTTCTTCGTCACTATAAACTCGACTACCACTCAGCAGTTACTTCACTTCGGATTTAAGTCCGATGGTAACGAGCCTGGACTATTTGGTGGACTGTACGAGGAATCTTGAGGTGTGGCCGAAATGAGACCTAGCTTTGTCCTGTTATGACAGGTCCTAAAAGGACCAGTTCGCGGCGGTTACTCTATGATGAAGCGGAAGAAGCAGTAGTGCAATAGCCAGCTGAACCACCTTCAGAACTGAAGGCATGAAAATCCTCATTTTCTAGTTTGAAATTGCTTAAATAAATGAACTGGCTGAGTTTAGCTCAGTGAGAGCTTTGCGGCTATCTCTTCAGCTCTGATTCACAGACCGTAGGGTTTGAAACCCGACGGTGGCAGAATTGTCGACGCTAGTTAGACAGCTGGATCGAATTCAGCTGCTGTCTGGAGGAGAATTCTAGCGGCCGGTTGCTCTGATCGATAGTTTTCCGTGGCTTCTCGGACCAATACCACGCGAATGCCGGAGCAGTACCATAACAAACGGGCCACAGACCGCGCGCGATCTTTCCTTCTTCTTCCTTGTGCTATCCCTCTACTTACACATTTACATGCACTATACTACCAAACATGTCGGGAAATCAGTTGGGTCGTAGAGATAGTCCAGGTTGAGGCGGTGTCCCACTGGGAGAGATTCCTGGAGGGAAATTCCCGCAAGCCAACGTGTTGGTCGGCGCCAGATCTCCCTATCCAGTGGACGAGGAACATCGCCCCCTCCAGGCATAGAACATTCACTACACTAACGGGACTATTGAGCATAACAGTTGACTTGTCCGGAAACTTGATTCACTTAAATAAGTGAAATGATAGTCTCGAAATATATAGAAATGGTGCCGAAATAAAAAGGTTTCACCTTTACCCATTATCCACAAAACAACAATAATTAATAAACTTTCGCTTTGACTTACATCGTACATACATCCACTTACTTCTTCTCAAAGGCGCAGACTGGATCGTTGTCGATGTCACTCATGTTCACCTCTCTCCGGGCGCGAATCACCAACGGATGAGGGGGCACCATGATCCAGCCAATGTGCGAGAAGAAGAATCCGCGCTTGGAGTTGTGTGGGTCACCGTCCGTATCGGTGTACCTATGGTGAACGCGGTGATCTCTCACCCAGTCCCAAATGCAGTACTGCAACACGAAGAGCGAGCAGGCTGAACAAATATCGCATAACACAGTGGACTCCATCTATCAATTTCCCTTCAGTAGTAATGAATAATGTCAAAGGAAATTTACAACAACTAGACACTGCATTGGAATAATAATATTATTCACAACAAATGAATATTTGGAACTATTTTGAAAATTGGGCTCTGAAATTTTCATGAATATACATTTTCCAATATTTCATATAATAAAATAAAGAATATTACAGATGCAACATTTAAGGACTTGTCGGCATTGCCTTGTTTATACATTGCACACCACGTGATTGAATTGAAGTTATATGAAAGAGTATTCTGTGTAGTTGTAGAATGCAGAAAGAATAACCTAGTATCTAATATCCCTAAAGGCTTTCGTGATTATATATCTATAATGGATGCATAATACAATTATTTGAAGTTACACTTAATTTGGCATTCTTTTTTCAGCGATCTAAGCAAAAAGTGTTCTAGCATTTTGCAAAGTCACATTATTTCTGTTTTTGTCCAAAACTTATAATTCAACTGGTTAAATTATATCATTTTCAATTAAATATGAAGGAACCATCGAAATTATGTTAACATGCTGTAATTCATGTTTTTATTGCTACGTAGAAAGTGACTGGTAAAACATGTCAGAGGAGACGTAGGGTATGAAATGAGTTTTATTATCGGTTTGAGAGGCATGAAGCTCGCGAGACTTATTGAAAAACATGTGAATGAGTAGTGTTTTGCGCTTTAGAATACTTGTACGGGAATGGGAAATTACTTCGCATCTCCTCCATTATTCTTTAAATAATACTGTGAATTTTGGGAACTGACAGTACATGATGTTAATAGTGTTGAAAAATGGAAACTCGTGTTTAATCTGATCGAAACAATTGATCGAATCTGTCGAGAAATAAATGTACAACTAAAGTAACATTACTCACAAGAAATATAAATCCGATTAAATTAACGTTCCAACCACTGAAATATATTAATTAAAATACATTTTACATTATGAAATATAACGTGTTTCTCGTAAAACAGCAATATGTTGTCCAAATCAATCTGATACCACACGAATGACTCATAGTGGGTTGCACAGATGCATACAAATGTTATGAATGCAATGCTTGGAACCGTTATAAGCGTAAAATTTTTACATAATAGTTGGACATTATTGCTTCACCAGTTTGTGCAGCTTTACAAAATAAAATATGAATTTGTAGCGTAAACTTTTTGACAAATTTCCTCGTCCTGTATCTTTGAGTTATTAAATCAGTTGATAACAGGCCCATGTTCATGACAGATTTGTTAGAATCTTATTCAACACAAGTCACATGATGCAATGAAGTTCGTAAAAATCCACGTACACTCATAGACAATTAAGAAGATCTGGAATTTTTATGCTCGAGAAAGAATCAACAAGAACACACTACATATACTATTTGATGAAAATACTACATATACTACTGGAAGCATCAAAAAGGAAGAAAAAAAATCGTATGTTCGTAAAATAGATTTCTTGCACTGACTTGTAGCAGCTATCGAATTTTTGCAGGTCTCACAAAGGTATAGGTTTATCTATACTGACAATGTGCCGTCCGCAAGTTTTCGAATGTTCTGGTAACACGTACAATATATTGTTTACAGTCCAGGCTTTAAGAACCGTTAGAAATTCACGCTCGAATTTAGATGCTGCATCAACTGTTGTGAACAAAACACCTGGTTTTCCCCAGAGGGATTTTTCGGAAGAGCGGCACTTACCATGCCAGCCATGCTGTTGCCCATCATGAGGATGATGCGCAGGGGGAGGACCGCTTTGTAGGAGCGGTGCGACCAGAGGCGATGGGCGCCGCCCAGCACGCCGAAGCCCACCCACGTCCACAGGAACAGCACTGCGGCACCACCGCCAGCGTCACAAACACAGCCTCTCCCGAGAAGTTCAGTCAATTAATACAGGGCGCAATTAACACGTTTTAACCTTCCGTTGCTACCCTGGGTCTCCTCGACCCAGAGAGAAAAACTTTTTTTAAATTTTTCAGTCTTTATTATTACTACAAGCTCCTCAAATTTTCAGTAGCTTCAAAGTTTTTGGTAGTAATTCCTTCATCCTTTCAGTTATTGTGTTCACTGGCAACTTATTCCGTGAGATATTTAATTTTCATAATTTTTTGGGGTCTCGTAGACCCATTGTTGCTTTGAGGTGAGTCATAAATACATACTCTTCATGTTTGGAACTCTCATAGAATTATGTTTATTACCTCTGTTCTCGTCTAATGCGGTGATTAATAGTACAACTAACACTGACGCTGGATCTGATAGATCAACCGTGCGTTAACACAGCACTGAGTGCGCTGGGAAAGTCTCACCGCATCGAACTTAATCAGGGCCTCCTATTTGAAACTGCATTTACGTTGCTAGCAACCAGGTCACTGGGAAACGACTGAAGAGGAAAACACTTCCAGCATCTGTTATGATTGTTGTGAGTACGCAATGAACATTTTCATTTGTTTCAAGATGTAGCTCGTGCTGACAACATAATTTCTGTGGCCAGCACTCTCACCAGCAAGGTGCCACTGCGGACAGACTTCTCTGGCACACAGTACTAGCTGAACCCGTGCGATTTTTGAACATTTGTGCATATACCATTGTAGAATTCACGACCGTTATTAAGTTGTGGGATATGGATCACGGGATCTGTCAATTAATGAAACACATTAGTTTGCCAACGTTTCGGAATATGTAATTCCTTCATCAGGGCTTACTAATACACAAACTGGTCAACTTTCATGTTCGCCTGCAGACCATATAGAGTTGCTAAAGCACAACAGGTCCATTGCAAGTCCGATCAGGGCCACGGCCCGTAAGCTAAATTCGTGCATAACTTCATTAAAGAACGGTACATTAATGTCAGAGTCAGAGGAGCCTTATCAGAGAGATATATACTGGCAAATTGAGTACCGCTCTGTGCTTGATGTGACCTTGTTTCTGTTGATAATAAACGAACTTCAGACATAATCAAACCACCTGCGCTTGTCAGCATGTACACGGATGACTGTAACATATGCATAACTGGTTAACATATGTCCTCCTTAGTAGTTATAGCGCAAAAAATCTTAGACACCATCCTCGAATTTTCCACTGAAGTTGGTCTAAAATTCTTCAAGACGAAATCCACGTTCATCATTTTCTCCAGGAAACGATCCACTGAGAAGCCTCTATCCCTGAATCTGGGTGAACATAAGATATAACAATGTAAAACCTTAAAAGTCTTAGGCCCGACACTTGACGAAAGTCTATACTGGATACCTCATATTAAAACCCTGAAAGTGGCATTAACCAAAAGGCTGAACTTGATGAAACTCATAAGCCACTCAGCGTGGGGGGCCGATTATACAGTGCTCAGAAGAACATACCAGGCATTGATCAGGGCTAAAATGGATTATGGCAGCATATTCTACGATGCTGCAAATAAGAATATTAAAAGAATACTCGACCCTATCAATAAAACAGGTGACAGACTTATATACGGAGCATATAAAACAAGTCCGGTGATAAGCATGTTACAGGAAGCTAATTTACCACCCCTGGATAAAAGAAGAAGAAATCTTGTTGTAGGGTATATAATCAAAGTTACAGCTAACTGCGGCAACCCTATGAACTAAATTTACCAGCTTACATACAGACACAGGAATAAATTCTGCTTCAAAAAGAAACCACCAAAACCAATTACTGTACGGGCTACACAAATACTAAGCGCAATATCAGAAACCATCCCCCCTCTTAAACCTACCAGTATCACTGAATATGCACCATGGACTATGCAGAACATTAAAGCTGAGGAGCTGACAAACCATTGTAAGAAGTCAAAACTCACAACCAAGAGATAAAAGCCAGAATAGGAGAAGAATTTGCCAAATATCAGAACTACAACAATGTATACACAGATAGCTCGAAAAGTAGCAACTTGGTGGGATGTGCCGCTGTAACGTCAACAAGAGTATTCTGAAGCAAACTGCCTGACAAGTACTCAGTTTTCTTCAGCGAGTTATACTTGTATATCATCATCACCGCACTAGACTACATTCTCGAAGACAGTGAACGCAAATGTTTGATAGTAACAGACTCCAAATTGTTTCGGCTATTGAAAATGTCTTTTACTCAGGAAATCCGCTAGCTTTAGACATTGCTAGTATGATAAGGAACTCGAACATTAAAGGTAAAGAGATAGTTTCTAGATGGATCCCGGGTCACGTGGATATCACCGAGAATTAGCTGGCAGACAGATCCGCAAAAGAAGCGTCACAACGTGATGAAAGAAGTAACCTTTCCATAATATCACAGGACTATTACGCAACGCCAAGAAAAAATTACAAGAATTGGGCAGACAGGAATGAAATAACAACGCCCACTGCAAATTAAGAAGTGTATGTGAATACGACTACTATAATCCAGCCACATCCTTCTGCAGAGCTGACCAGTTTGTGTTAACTAGATGCAGAATAGGTCACACCAAGCTCTCACATGCCCATCTGGTCACAGGGAAATCGGCCGTAATGTGTAATGTGTGTAATGTTTCCCTGTATATTAACCATCTATTTCTGTGCCCCAAGTTTGAGGCTGACAGGACGAGACACGGTGTCAATAACGATATGTCAAAAGTACTAAAGGGCAGAGAACAGTCCAGTCGGTTTCTCAGTTTTGTGAAGAGCATAAAGTTGTCCAGTGATATATAAAATAAGTGTATAAATTCGTTAATAATGTGATATGAATGATGCCATAAGTGTCATAACAGTCCATGTAAATATTAATTTTATTGTGTAGATGTCGCTAAAAACATTTTGCAGTTGATGCGATATAAAATAAAATAAATAAAAAGGTCATTGTCAATTAGTTCGGAAAATTCTGACGCAAAAGCTTCTACAACTACATTGAATTTCCCTGAGGTGCTTAACACACCCAGATTTTTGTCCTCTTAATTTTTTAAGATTTTAAAACTCCACAAACTCAGTCTGATTTCTGCTCTGTAGGCGAAAATATATATAAGTATTAAATTGTTACTATTTTGTATGTCTATGTGAATAAGGTGAATAAGTTTTAAGTCACATTAAATTGAAAATCGATCATAGCCCTCTTAAAAAATGTATTTTCTATAGTATTGTACTTACATTTCTGGTTTTCTTCTTATTAAGTTCATATTCTTAACATGGCTAATCGGGAGAATAGCTACCCCCCTATGCCAAGGCTACATTAAGTCACATACACATTTTTTTAAAAATTTTCTTTGTAGGAAATGACATTTTTTAATGTCTATTTGTTTACTATTCCCTCTAAAAGAAATTTTCTTATAAGTGAGTGTTCCCTTTAAAATAAATTCTCTTAAACGTGAGGGAGGTATATAAAACAACGTGAGCGCCGAAGCGACAGCGGAGGCGCGAACCAGGTCTCGAGAGCGAGGGCCGGAAGGCCCTCGCGAACGTAGCACGTTGGATCCGTCGGGTAGCGACGTGCGGTAGCACGTCGCGGCCCACTTGGTGAAAAAAATGCGTTGGTTAAAAAATTGTGTGGGTTATAAAATTAAATTTGTAGCGTGAAAATTAGGAATAATCAGTTCACTTAATGAGAGTACGTTGCTACGGAGATTTATACGTACAGGGGGCTTTGGAGCAGGGGGGTAGCTATTCTCCCGATCTACCCTTAAAATTAAATGTTCGAAGGCATTTTGCAAATTAATTTATTATAAAAAATACCCATGAAATATTTCGTATCTTTCAAACTCTGCCGCGCGATTTCCATTTCATATGGCTGGTTTGTAAACAATCAGGATGCCAACCTCATGGAAGAAAATAATGGTGCCGTGGACTGAAGATAACCACGAGGTACATAGATCTATTTAGGTGGCGTTGATTTAATTCCTGGCACACTCGCTATGACCATAGTGCCAAAACACGCCAAAACACGTTTTTTTTTGGAAATTTCTTTGAATTTTCTGATCGAATCCAAAAACAAATTATCATTTCTCCATCAGGAGACTAAGACGCGTCGAATGATATCTCATATGTGTCGATTGGTGTACGGGAAGTGGTCTAGCCGGAAGTGATGGAAATCGAACGCACGCACATCTGCACACTCGGGAGCTACCCAAACACTGTATTGGGATAACCATTTGAAATATGAGTAGTTCTCACGAATGTTGAGAGAATTTTCTTATGTGGGAAAACGTATGGAGCATTTAGCGCTGCATGTTAAGAAAAGGTGAGTAAGGAGTAATTCATGTTATTACAATATTATAATATTTAATAATTATACTATTAATCATTTGCAGTGAACTTTCTCTTAAACGGTAATCGTGGAATAAAACGTCCAAAAATATATCATTTTGTATATTAAGGAATTTCAGAACAAAACTCCTGTCCCTAAGGAACACGAAAAGCTGCTTTGAATGTTCTAAAATGCAACATTTTCGAGTTATGACTAATAGTGGTGTCTGGAGCGTGAAGCGGGTTGCATCTGTGCCCTATATCGAAATATTTAAGCTTTAATTTAATATATTTGTAACACATTTTATATGCACATTTTAGCTTTCTGAACCTTTTCTCCACATAAATTTTAACTATTCCACATCTCACGCTTTTAAAGAGTTTTAAGTTTTCTCTTCACGTATTAATATTATCACGTATCACGTATTAACGTCTGTTATTGTTCAACAATCTACAAATTAACGATACACCAAAACTGAAGAAATTTTGAACTTCCAACAGCATTAGACTAGTTGGAATGAACGTACTTCATGAAAAAGGGAAATACTAGTTTGTATGAGATTAGATGACTTCTGATCTCGGTATTTGATTAGATTGAGATTGTTGATTTCTAATTAAGGTTAAGTGAATCCAGTGTGCAGCTAAGAAGTGTCCCGTTGCTACAGTAAGCTGTAAGCTGTTTGAGCCGCTTTTCGCAGTCTGAATGTAGCATGCAAAAAATCTGTTGGCTGCAAAGTATTTTTCTCAGTGTATTGTTTTTGCCTAAGGCACCGTACTTGTTTAACAATATTTTAACCGCCCCGGCAGAACGCTGTGCTTGACGTTTTCCTCGTCAACCCAGCAGAAATGTTCTTTTCATGTGTCGTGCTTGATGGCATTAGCGACCCCTGTCTTGTTAAGAGTTACGTAGAGACTTACATAAAAATAAGAGAGGAAATGCGAAAGAAATAATATGTAAATACAGGAAAACCGATGTTGTAGTTTCACGAATATCTCAGAAAACAAGGCGCGGAATTTCTAAGAACTGAGGAAGAAACGAACTATAGCCACCGTTTAAAGCAATAATTTTAAAAAACCTTACGAACATTTGTTGCGCTTAGAGTTCTGAAAAATAATTCTTATCCTGGGTATTTCAATACAAAAATAAGACATATAAAGATGAAAACAAGGTATGTTTAGTCTTACTCAACAGGGCTCATTTCTAAAAAAAATTCAGAAATCTACCTGGAGAAATGAAAACACAAAAGAAATTAAAAGCATAGGAATATTTTTTTAAAAATATCTTCGCATATGATAAAAATAAATGGTTGAGGTTCTATAAACGCAAAGGAAATAAGGAGGAAGTTTCGGTTATTCGAAATATAAATAACACACTGTTCATCGTCGACCGGGCTAAAGTCCAGCAAAGGTGGCTCAGGGCATCATCTGATGCCACTGCAGTGCCTCTGACAGGGAAGTCCTAGGTTCGAGTCCGATAGTGGCAGGGTTTTCGACAGTAGCTTGTCAGCTAGGCCGAATTCAGTCGCTGTCTGAAGGAGAATTCTAGCGGCCGGCTGCTCTGATACGTAGTTTTCCGTGGTTTCTCCGATGAACACCAGGCGAATGCCGGAGCAGCCTCGTAACAAACGGGCCACGGACCTGGCGCGATCTTTGTTCACTGTCCTTTCCTCACCCCTTACGTACATACACTAACTCTAACATGCACTCTCCACGTATGTGGAGGGATCGGAAGATTATCTCGGCTGGGACGGTACCCCGTCGATGATACCTGAGGAGGGAAAATCTCCGCGAGCCAACGTAGGTTGGCGCCGGATCTTGCCAGCCAGCGGGGAAAGATCACAGTAACATCTCGCGACAAGAACATGCACTAAACTTTCGGGACTTTGTGAACTTAGCAATTGGTGCGACCGGAATCACTAATAAATCAATTAAAAACCTGACCGAAGCGGAAGCGTTTAATAAATTTATCGAATCAGTATACAAAAGTATGTCTTCACACGTTTCAATATTTCATTCGTTTTTGGATAATCAACTTAAACTAAAAGCAAAGGTCCTTCGAAAACGCTTGAATTAATTGATAAAAAACGAATGGCGATGAAATATTGTCATGTGTTGTCAAAATCGGCAAACAGAGTTTTCTCTCTAGTTTGCTAAGTTTTTTTTAGTGGTTATTAAGGTAGCTTATTTGAGGATGTTTAGTGTTTCTATTAGTTTTTAGTTTCAAGTATGTGTTTTTACGCGAGTGTGCCAAAAGACTGCCTATCAACCATCGTTGTATCAATATTCTGAAGTGGCGAGGAAATGAAAGTGTCCAATTATTAGCCGCTATTTGCCCCTTCAGTAATGTGGAAATTAATGGAACTCTTGATATCTGAATACATACAATGCGATTGGGAAAATAACAAAATTGATTTTTATGGGCAACACTGATGAAGAAGAAGAAGAAGAAGAGACCTCTCTTTCAAAATTAAAGTTGTTTCCCTTTTACAGGAGCTACCTGACACAGTTACCATAAGCGAATGGGTTGTTATGTTCTATAATAGTTTCTTTTGCCCAAGCAGTCGATGTCATTCTTTACCAACCATTTATTGAGAAACTAATGTCGGGATTAGATACACATGGAACGGAGTAGAGAGTTCTTTCGCAAAGAAAACAATAACACAACAGTTTTCCAATATCGGTGATGTGGCTTACGATGGAATTACATTAGTGGTACCACAAGGACTTGATACGGGACCTTTTGAAAATTATATTCCCTAATTTTTTATTATAAAATATTATGTTATTGACTCCCTTTCTATTTGTAAGATCCATTTTCCGTGATTGAAAATTTATTGTGCAAAGTTTGAATGTGTATAATTTAGAGAAGTCCTACACATACATTTATAATCACCGGAGAAAGCAAAATCCCGATATTGTTGAGGTAAATAATCGTTTTGCAACACAATACTCTTATCATGGGGGTGTCAGTAGATGTCAGCCTGGAAGTAAAATTCTGATGTATAGGCACCCACTGCGGTATGAATAGAAGAAGAAATGAATGTAGACCCGTGTGTTTCACGCAAGCACAGGAGGAAAACGTCTGCACGTGCCTTAGAACATGGGCTTATTGAAGTTCGCGAGGTCACGTTCGCTCGTAATGGAGCCCATTGGCGTCACAGACGGCGTTAACTGCCCGTCTACCTAGTACCTCCCCCGGTCTTTTAAGATTGACAAGCATAGGCGTGCGCAGAGGGGGGATCGGAGTCATGGACCTCTTAAAAATTTAATAGAGGAGCCTCGTAAACTTACGCAATAAAACATTTTATTTCCATAAATGTGTTCAATGATTTTCTCCCTTTTTAACGTGACAATATGGAAAATTGTTATTCATTTGGGCCACTTGAACCACTTTAAATTAGGGAGCGGAGATCGGTGAAACTAAGAATAATCCCCAAATTAACGTAGGTCCAAGCGCCCCCAATGCTGTTAAAATGACCCTGCGAAGCACGCCTCTTAGGATCAATGAAAAAAATACAAGAGTATTGACGGTATCGTCTCGTTTCTCGTATCGATTTTAACACTTCCTAATCCTAGAGTCCAAGATAACATCCTGTTTACAATCACGCCTCCACTTCTAGAGAAAGACAAAACGCGATAGTACCACCTGTTGACCAGTATTACATGTAAGTTTTGAGAGTGAAAGACATCAGCGCGAAGATAAAGAAATTATGATAAAGGGAAGAAAAATGACAAATGCAAAATATTTGAAATATGCATTATATTAGACAAAAAGGCAAAATGAAAATAAACTACCACATTTCTAGAACCTCAGTTAAGTGACTATCGTTAAAAGTCTTAGAATTATAATATATCTATAATAACAAGAAGATATGGTGTCAAACTTCCAGACTCTAGTTATTAATGTATTCAATATTAAATATATTAAAAAGATTAATTACTAGAGTCTAAAAGATCAAAACTCCAATAGTGATTTTACAAGTTTCTTAGGTGTTAAAAAATACTTCAAACAATGCAAGAGACTGCTGAAGAAATTTTTAAAAAGCCGAATCTCCTTGGACGCCACCCCTATCGTAATGACTGATTATATTAGAAACACTGTCTCCTCAAATACAACCGCTTTGATTACCCATTCTTTATACCAATTAATTGCAAAGAGAGGAAATCTCAAAGTAAGGTAGAGAAAAAATTAACATCGCGGAAGAAGTCCTAGTAAAAGAGTTAGAAGAGTATGAAAAAATGTTTGAAGAATGCAACTAAGAGTCTTAGGAGATTCGAGAATAACAAACAAAGAATAAAACTGCACAACTGCATCAAAAACTTAAAAGGAAATTGGGAGGGTGGAGAAGAAGATAAATGACGTATGTGAAGACATCTATTTGAAATTACACACCATTGAAGAAAGAGAAAAGCGAATAAAAGAAATGAAAGAAGATTCAAAGTAATCAATAGATGCAGAGAAATATAGACAGACCTTAATGGCACAGTGGACTCGATCCTTAAAAGAATGGGAGTAGGCATCAAATACTGTAATCCTACTTACGTGTGCAAAGATTCGAAAGAGAGGGAATAACTCGTATTAAAGTGAGAACAATAGAGGTTAAGCTAACTATCATGACGAACATTTATAAACTGAAGGCTACGTCGAGGTTGACATGACTTGGAAGGAAATGCAAATGTATTCAGAAAGCAATTAGAGGCAGAGCAAAAAGGGAACATTTTAAAGGAAACTCAGTAATGATACATTTCCATAATTTGCAAATCAAAGGTGACTGGACCATATAGGTGAACTAGGCAAAGATCAATTTTCCAAGAACTAATACCCTTCCAATTCCATCGTACAAACGAAATAAAAATTAGAATAGTCACATTAAACGGTAGACGTTTGTTCGACCAATGTAAATACATTGAATAAGATGAAACCCTAACAAAAATAAACTTCGACATTCTTGATCTGTCTGAATACTGGTCTCGGAAAACTGGAAAATCCAAGCGGCAGAATATTTGTTTATATCGAGGAAACAAATGTTGAAACGGAGTAAGATTCATTATTTCACAACAAATTAATCAGTATATTGAAAAAATGATTGGGATGTCCACAATAATTATAGTTGTGAAGCTCCGTTTCCAGCAAACTACAAGTAAAATAACTGTGGTGCAGGTATACGCGCCAAAAAATGTCAGTATAGAGGGCGAAATTGATAAGTTTTATGAGAAACTCGACGAAAATGCAGACACTCATAGAATTCATGTTAATTATATTATTGGAGACGTCAACGGGAAGAGTGGAAGTAAAAATTCGAATGACAACGAAGAGGCAGTAGGACCTTTTATGGAGTGAACCAAAGAAATGAGTGAAGGAATACACTAATTTAATTTGGAGAAAATCACAGACTAAAATTAAAAATTCATTCTTTTACATAAACACAAGTAATCGATGGACATGATGCTCCCTGGACGAAACAAAAAACGAAATAGATTTCATTCTAACAGACTAAAAGTGTGTCCAAAATGTCTATTATTAAAAAATTAAATTTTGAATTGGACCACGTAATGATTTGGGCTGACATAAACATTAAAAAACAGAAACAAGTATAGAAACAAGATACAATAAACAATGAAGACATGTTAAGGACGGAACTGCGGAATAGTCTCTATCATGAATATCACACCCGAGGAAGCATACGGGAAGAGTACTCTTCTTTGGAGAAAAGCGTGGCAAAATAGGTGGAAGAAACAATCAAAACTGACATCTCAAAAGAAAGAAAAAGTCAAGTACAAATACTCTACAATTACTAGAAAAAAAGAGAAAAGTTCATAAGGCAGAGATATGAAACGCAAGAAACAACATTAAATTCAATGATCTGAATAAAGGAACGCAAAACGAAGTATCAAAATTGAATGACGAATTACAACACACATTTGGAATTTCAACACACATTCAAATCAATTATGGACACATCGAAATTCACGAGAATGATAAAAAAGAACTCATGAAAGTCAGATGTTGGATATTAGGTGCCAAGGACCAGACTTTAAATATTGTGATCGCAAGGAAGAAAATTGTTGAAAAAGCAACCACATTCTCAAATTCTCAAAATTCAAAAGAAACCACATTCTTCCCATTTCAACAAATTGTATTCAAGTTGTGTGGCTGTCAGATAAATACAAATGGAAAGAAATATCAATTTAGGTATCGAAGAAGAAGTTCCTTTCATTTTAATATATGAAATTCGGGTGATGTTCAAAGATCTCAAAAGAGGAAAAGTCCTGGAAGAGTACGGAATCCTTAATGAGTAACTGAAAATAAGCGATGACATCATTACTATACCATTATCAAATATTTTTAATCGAATATTGACGGAAGAAGTGATACCACATCGGTGAAGGACAAGTATAATCATCCTCTTTTATAAGATTGGACCCAAAGATGATCTAAATAACTATCGTTCCATTAGCCTATCTTCTAATGTCAATAAAATTGTTTCTAAAATTATGACCAGAAGATTTGACCACTGTTTTAGACGAAAACCAACTTCCCGAGTAAGTACGCTTCTGCGGGGTATTCCCCCATTGACCACTTACAATTAGTATTCCAAATATTTGAGAAGACACAAGAATTCAAATCAAGATTATTTATAGATTTTTTTCATTTAGCGTTCGACTCAGTGGAACATCCATCACTCCTCCAAGCAATGCAAATTCAAGGTATACCGACAAAATACATTAGAATTTTTATATGACTCTACTTAAATAGTTATGCAAGCATTAAAACCAATAGAGATGGATCTCGATTCAAGTTGTTCAGGTATTCTAAATTCACCTTTAATAGAGGAATACGTTATAATGTGAGACGAATTTCCAGTATATGAATACATGGTAAGAGTACATACAAGAATATTTATTATAATTTCAGAACACAAGCTGGTTTTGAAAGTCCAATACTTTGCAATCAAGGGAAAATATATTGAAACTGGACCATAACGTCGAATGTCCAGACTGTTACATCATGTAGACCCATACTGTGCATGTACTGTGTGTGAAAAAACATTGTAATACTGCTACATGTTTATTGAAAAACACAAAGATTTAGGTCCTGCGATTAAATTACACAGAGTATCATCTAGTAATCAATTAAATATTGCGTAGATTTTGAAATTCCGTTCGTTTTTGATCATCTCTAAGTAGAGGGGAAATCAAAAGAGGCAAATCTTCGAAAATGTAAAAGAAAGTCCGGATAGTTTCGTTACCAATAACGGTTGAAACAGATTTGCCCTCAGGAAACTCAGAAGCATATTTTTAAGTGTCTTGGATGCACCATTGCCGGGTTACGCACGATGGTAACCTGTATTGAAGGTTGTATGTGCGCCTGCTGAATTCATTGCATAATCTACAAAATGCAATTTTTTGGTCTTGTTTCTGTTAAAGCACTTCTTGAGGAAATTTCCCTGTTCAGGAGGAGGACATTGTGTCGGCGACTTATAGTGTACAAAATTGCCTTCTTAGCGAATTATACGGAAGGCATTTGGAGAGATAATATAGATGATAATAGAACATTGCGAATATGCAATATTGTTTCGTATCTATTAAAATATTTAAGATGTGAAAAGAATATAATGTAGACATTTTAATAAAACTGAAATAAAAACGAAAATATTTCCTTTAATAAACACTTTAGCTAACCCAATGATATTCAGAAGGATGGTCTTTAAGAAAATTGAAGACAAAGAGTGAAGAAAATAATAATCATTATTGTAATGTTGCATATCATTACAGTAAAGTTCTTCGTCGATATCATTGAGCAATCTCTTTATATCACCCATAAACTTACAAATACTTAATCAATGATTCTGATCAGATAGCGTGACCCTAATTTATTATTGGGAGGAGGAAAATGACACATGCTTTTGTATAATTGCTGCTTTGTGACAATGAAACATTTGAAACAATATTGTAATGAAAAAATGATGTATATTCAAGAACAAGATACATTTTTGCTATCATATGATACACTTCCAGGTACCGGATCGGAAGGTCAGAGCTCTTGAATTGTCATGCCTTCCTACCTTTCTCAGTCCTGAAACATTAACTTGAGCTACTTCTGAACACTTCGTTGAAGGGAAATCGATTCATTCCTGCCTTGAAAATATCGATGTCGAGCAGCCGTGCGTTACCTTTGATAACAGGGAAGCATAAGGTTACATCACACTAATGGAACTAAAATCACTAAAAGAAAATTTAAGACACACTAATAATTCTAATAGAAACTTTTACAAAAACTGTCTAATTTTATAATAATAATAATAATAATAATAATAATAATAATAATAATAATTGAACAACATATTTTTAGTCACTCTCAGGATCAGTTGGAAACGTAGTTTTCTGCTCTATCACCAACTGAGCTATCATGAACCTCCGTTTAGGAATCAGTGGTTTCTTGTACCTTTCGTAGTGACGTCAAATTTTTAAATTGAATCATTATTAAATGTGCCGAAATTTCTTTATTCCAAGATTATAAAAAAAATCAAGGGAGAATCCACGAACAAACGATTACTTTAGTAAAAAACTTGATTTGTAAATATAAATAACCAAAATAATAATAACAATAATAATAATAATAATAATAATAATAATAATAATAATAATATGTGATGAGTAAATGCACACTGTTACAGCTATTCTTTAACAATTGTTCAAAACTGAATTACGTTCAGAAGGTGGTGTTTATGACTCTAATACTTTTCGACGGAAAAATTCTTCAGCTGGTGGAGCCCGATTGTTCTTTGTTTAGCTCAGAAGCAGCATTGCCACTGTCTCTGGGGTAACTCTGACCAGGACGTCCTTAGATTCGAGACCCGACGGAGGTAGTTCGATTGTTAGTGATTCCGGGCGCGTCAACTACTGAAGTCACTAGTCTCGTAGATGTAGAGCATGATTTTCATCGGGAGGTGGCGGTGATTTTCCCCCACTGGATGGCGAGATCCGGCGCCGACCTACTGTCGACTAGCGAGATTTCCCCACCAGGTATCTCCCACCAGCGAGACACCGCCCCAGGCGGGACATGTTCTAAGTCCCCGACCGGTCTCCCGGCATGTGTGGTAATGTAGTGCGTGTTAGTGTGTGTGTGTGTGCGTGTGCGTGTGCATGTGCGTGTGCGTGTGCGTGCGCGTGTGCGTGCGCGTGCGCGTGCGTGTGCGTGTGCGTGTGCGTGTGTGCGTGTGTGCGTGTGTGCGTGTGTGCGTGTGTGCGTGTGCGTGTGCGCGTGCGCGTGCGTGTGCGTGTGCGTGTGTGCGTGTGTGCGTGTGTGCGTGTGCGCGTGTGCGCGTGTGTGCGTGTGTGCGTGTGCGCGTGTGCGCGTGTGCGTGTGTGCGTGTGTGCGTGTGTGCGTGTGTGTGTGTGTGTGTGTGTGTGTGTAAGGGGGGAGGATAGGACAAGGAAGAGGAAGGAATTCTCCAGAGAGCGACTGAATTCGACCTAGCTAAAAAGCTAGTGACGCCGTGGGGAATCGAACCTAGGAACTCCCGGTCAGAGGCACTGTAGTAACATCAGTTGATGCACTGAGCCACCGATCCCGTGCCACCGCTCTCGACATAAGCATAAGGCGCAATAGTCTTTGACGAGGCCTGGAACTACCGCCGGCGTCCCGGCCTTGCGGCTATGGATTACCGGGTACGTATGGTTAGTACGTAGGCATTCTTACGCCGCGTTCTGGTCTACTCAACCTGAAAGTGAGTTTTATCATTTTCACATAGAAAAATATACTGGGAAATTTCAAGGAAAACGCATACTATAATCTTGCTCGACCTGGAATTGAACCTGGTGTCGGGTCATAGAAAGCGAGCACGCTGACCAATGAACTATCCGTGAGGGGGTGACAAGCTGTAGAGTTAGGTGTGATTCAGCCGCTGTCTGGAGAAGGATACAAGCGACCGGTTGCTTTGAGCGGTTTTTGCGAACGATACCTCGCGAATGTCGGAGCAGAATTATAAGAAATGGGCCAAAGACCGCCCGCTATCTTTCCTACCTCTTCCTTGACCTATCATCTCCCCTTAGTTACACTTACACTTACATGCACTACACTACTACCACACCGGTCGGGGGACCAGTCGAGAGCTTAGAGCTTATCCTGACTGGGGAGGGTGTGTGTGCATTGTTGGGGGGAGATACCCGGAGGGCGAAATCCTTCGAAAGCCACCGTGCAGGACGGTGTTGGATTTTACCCAGCGACGGAGGAACACCGCATCCTTCTGTCATAAAAAACAAGCACTACACTGAGGGGACTAATCACCATAGCAGGGGACAAGATTCAATGAAACAGATTGTTCTCGCGCGGGTCCTTTAAATATATCTGGCTTCAGCTCGCCCGCCTTCAGACATATTGGATTCGTTCGTTGAACCATTTCCGTTGAGTCTGTTATAATTAAGCTGCGGATTTTTGTCTATTTGCCTATTTTTTCCTTCAATGGAAAATGCAATATTTTAGGCAACTTATTTATTTTGAGGCATTGGGAGAATTGCATGCAAATTTTATAGTGGCTATAAATGCCTGTTTCACTAATAACTTCCTATTTTGTGTTTAAATGCCTAAATTTTGCCTATTCTCGCATTTATTGATCAAAATACAATTATACTTAATCAAAAATTGTAAAAAATTCGGTTTTTTCGTTTTATCTTGCAGATTACAGAGAAGTCGTACAATTATCGATAATTCGTGTTACTGTTACAACAGTGTGGGTGTTTCGTATTATGAAACATGTGATAAACTGCCGGTGGTAGTCAAGTTACTTTTTACTTCAAATTTCACGCAATTGTTTTACTAAAAAAATGGCAACAGATTTTTTCTTAAAATTTTCTGTTCGTATGAATCAAAAGACGATATAAAAATTGGTGCCGCTTCCATTTTTCGCAAGCACTGAATTTTCGAAAATTGATAAATGTTAATATTCCAAAAGTATAATATTGAACACCCAGCTTTTTGTCTTAAATGAAATACGATCTAAAAAATAAGATTTAAAAAATTGACTATGTATAATTTTTAACGAGTGTTTTTTGCTGAATGTCTATTTAAATTTCTTACAAATTATAAAACGAATTCTCAAAAAACACTGTAAGGGTTTGCTTAGATTTTTCACGGATAGAACAAGGGACACTTAAATGAGTGACGCAGGTCTCATTTTTGTTGATAATTACAAATTTTGAAATATATTTTTAGTTATAATGCTAGAAAGTATGTGCTGTTGTAACACCACTAGTTAGAACATTGTGTTATTCAAGGCGATTGAAACAAATCGTATAACATTTTCACTTATGTTTAATTTAAATGTGAGAAAAAAATCATACTCTGCAGCATTAGAATATCAGCTTGCATTTAATGAAAAGCTAAAAGGCAGCTTCTGCGATTCAGACATTTTTGTCAGAATTGACCAACAATGAAAGAAGGATTTCTACGAGGATTTATCAGAACAATGATCAAAGCAAACATTCCTTGAAGGTAACTATTTTCTTCAAAAACTTTCTTGAAGAGAACGTAAATAAGGATAAGAAAAATAAATAGTACCTTTTTAAATGCCTGTTGTACTCTTTTAAAAGCCTATTTTACATTTTGCAATGCATATTTCAAATTTTAAAATGCATATAATGCCTATTTCTACGGATTTTCTTGCTAATCCGCAGCTAAGTTATAACGCTAAGAGAAAATATTTTAGTTCAGCATTCACCTTAGTATTTTCACTTTAGCTTACTTGTCCGGTATTAATAAAGTTATTGAGAACAATAAAACAACAATACAATAAATGTACAACTAATATAATAGGATCATAAAAGGTTAATAGAAAAATTATTAATTAAAATAAAAATTGAAATATTGTGTAAATGCTATATAGTGGTGTGTTAATTGAAATGAGAATGTAATTTAAATAAAACATATATCAGCCTCAAAATTAATATTGTTAATTTAATTAATTTTATAGCAACAAAAATATAGGAAAGGCTTGAACTTTGGCTGAAATATATCATAGAACCAAATACTAGATTTCAAATTTGTTCTAATTGCATGCTGCGTCAGAATACATGGTGAGAGAGGGAGAAAACAAGCATGAAAACTATCTCTAAAGCAGGAGATTTAAGAGGAATGATAACATTTACATCCCTACGTTAGTGATATAATAGTAATAATAATAATAATAATAATAATAATAATAATAATAATAATAATAATAATAATAATTGCAGCAAGTACCCATCATAATATTACTTAAGGTAAATTGAACAGTTTTTCCTATTTTCGAAGAGTCATTGTTACATTCTTTATGTTGGACTTTTTTTTGGGTTGGGAAAACGAATAACAAAGAAGAGAGGGTATCTCGAAAGGGTTA
Organism: Teleogryllus occipitalis; assembly: GCA_011170035.1. NCBI lineage: Eukaryota > Metazoa > Arthropoda > Insecta > Orthoptera > Gryllidae > Teleogryllus > Teleogryllus occipitalis. The sequence continues at coordinate 393,897 of BLKR01000562.1, forward strand.
TTTTTACAAAAGGAAGTAAATATTTGAAAGAGAGGTGAAAAGAAAAAGAGAAAAATAAAATTAAATGGGGAACAATGGAGCGTACAAAAAGTCCATTGACAGACGTGCAGTCTGGAAAAAATGCTTATAAAAGAAAACTAAAGTGGAGAGAAGAATGAATTAAGACACGAAATGAATGGAAGAATAGAAGAATGATGAAGAAAATAATTAGAAACCCCTTGAACACAGGAAAAAGATACTTAGGAAGAAACCTGCAATGTAATGAGATGATATGTAGAGTCCACAAATTATCTTATTCTATTTTCTAAAACAAGATTTTATGGTACTTAGATGGAAACAAAGAGAAATGAGTAGAATTATACAACAAATGCTACAAAGAAGAAGAAGAAGAAGAAGAAGAAGAAGAAGAAGGAGAAGAGAGATGAATAAGATAAAAGGGAAGAGAAAGCCAAAGAAAAGGGAAATAATAGGAGGTCAAATTGAAATAAAAATATTTACCCAAGCGTGACGTTTGGGGTAACGTTTCCGCTCTTCTCCGTTAGAATGTACTTGTAATAACAAAAATTCTTCAGATATACATTATATATTAAATTATCGGACCTTTTTTAATTCGTATTTTTACTGTTAGTAAAATTTTGAATCCAGTTTATACAATAGTGTTATTCTGTGAGGTTTGAGTAAATTAATCACTTTGTTGATCAGGTTACCCATGCATTTTAATAAAAAAATGAGAAATACAGATGAATAAATTACAAATGAAGCCAAGCGCAAGAAATAGGCAGAGAAAAGGTAATAAGGCAAGAGTTAGTACACCAAAATGAAGAAAGCCACAATTGCAAATGGAGCGCAAGGAAGTCCAGGGGGGAAAGGAAGCGCCGTTGCAGCCCACGGAGGCGAAGCGGAAGGAAACAATCACTTACGCCAGAGCCACGTCTGCCAGCGCGCGCGCGGCATCACCGTCACGGAGTGCAGCACCCACACGTGCATGACGATGACGATGATGACGTTGTCCCAGCGCATGGTGCGCACGGTCCAGGGCAGCGGGGCCTCGTCCGTGGGCGGCGGCTGCTGGGCTGGCTCCGCCAGGGCCTCCAGCTGCTCCTCGCCCGCGGGCGGCGGCGCGGGCGCGGGCGCGGGCGCCGACGCGGGCGCGGGCGACGCTGTGTCCGAAGCCATGGGCGGCCGCGGTCTGAGCTGCCGGATATGAAGCGGCGGTTCTTTTATGGCTTCGCGCGCGGCGCGCCTCCGCAAGCCGCGGCTTGGCCCCTCGATCCCCTCCTCTCCCCACCCCTTCCCTTCCCTTCCTTTCCCCAGCCCACCGCCCCTCGTTCCCTTCCGCCCGCCCACGCCCGCCGCGCCCACCTTACAGCGACATCAAAGAGTCATACGCGCTCCATGCGACAGTAATTACCCTCGTTTGGAGCTGCCGACATCGCCGACGCCGGCCGGCGTCAGTCTCGCACTATGCTCTTTCGATTAATATTTCACCGACCTCGATCTGTTCGTTAAGTTTTTAGCGTTTTCGATCCGCGGCCGCGACCTTGGACAGACGAAGTTAACAAGAGGCCTCCGCGTCGCCAGATGGGACGGTTTAACATGCATGTATTATTTCCTCAACGGCGCTGCGGTCCTTTTGAAATAATTTGAAGCGGGACATATCAATATTAAAAAAACTTACGAAACTGGAAAAGAGACACGAAAGACATTAAAGGGCATTCCTCGAAAGCAAAGTAACGAATAGAAATGCGCAAGAAACTGACATAGAAACTATTGAAACTTCTCTAAAAATAAACTTCTCGAAAATTATTATTTTTGTTAAACACATTTCATAAAGAACAATTGAATTTTTTTGTGGAGGAAGAGAGGTTGTGTCTTTTGCTTTAATTTTTATCGATTTTGAAACAAACTGGGACGTGAATAAAGGACTGAACATCTTGTACGGAATCTAGGCTGTAAGAGGGCTGAAGCGTTTACACCAAAGTAAATACAAAATCACTTTAGGGTCGTTGTTCTTAAAGTTTTACGGCTTGTGGCTCACATTTAGGTGATTGGAAGACTGGCCGCGTGCCAAAATACGTAAGTTATTCAAGCTGACAATCTGATTTACGTCACTTAATTGTGATACACCGTCATATAATAGCAGAAATTGAAGTCGATGCTGAGCTCTGTAGCATACTGGCCTTGAGAAGCTACTAAATGCCATTAAACATGATAATACATATAATGCTGGCTTTGACACCTTATCTCAAGGGGGTGTCCTTAATGCAGTGGATGATCGGTCCATGAACATAAAGCACTCCTGCAGATCGCTACCTAAATTGTTGTTTAACTTATCATAAATTTACCATTATATTTTTATAGGACTAATTCGTAATGACGACATAAAAAAGTAAATGCATTTTTTTCTTGCATTTTTGTGGAAATTCGCAAACATTAAAAAATCCAACTTGTCATATTATTATTTTTGTTGGTTTTTTGAAAGTATTTAATTGTTATAGATCAGTTAAAATATCGTTACAGAAGCCATTCGTGAATTAAATATAAACCTACAGATCTTTTGAAATAATCCATTGTTCAGTTGCTTGGTAACTTAGTAATTTTTATACCCGCATTTCTAAGTAGTTAAATGTACATTATTTGTTATTCGAACATTTTTCATTTTCATGGCTATTGTTTGTTTGTTAGAATTTGCTACTTACAATTAAGTTTTGGCAATATTGTATATACAAAGAAAATACTTGAGCAAAGATGATATTCAGTTAATTCCGATTGTTTCATAAATTAAGGACTAAACAAAGCTGTATCATAATTCTCTTCTCATTACTATTACTTTATTATAGTGTTCTGCAAATTTAGAAAGAAATTTTGATAATCATTATTCAGGTCCGAACCTCGCTATCCTATTTCTACAGTAGTCGTTCCCTTCTCGTATAAGATAACTCGGTATACCGCATCCTATTTCCCTACAGTAGAAGTAATTGTACATCATTGCATCAAATATAGCAAGTCTATGAATATTCTGAATTTTTCCATAAGTATTTGGCGGGAAGGGGGAACAGGTCCCGATTATTATCTCATCTTCTTGTTTAGATCAAGAACAGAATATGAAGATTTCTAAATTTCCTTGTGAAGTAAACCATTCTAAAAGAATATGGGAAAGTGTTCAAAATAAGACATTGATAATAATCATAGGTTTAGAAAATGTCATTATGTTAGGCTTGCAAAATCTAAAAACCCCTTCTCATATTTTCATATTAGATTTGAAAATTATAAATACATATTAAAATAAAAATTCTTGATTTGGATATAACTTAAAAAATCTGGTTGCGAATAGTTTTGTATCTGAAACTAGTTGTGCTAAAATCCCATACGTACTTCCTCGCAATATTTGTAACGGCTTCGTAGTATGATACATGAACCTGCAAAAATGTTTCTAAACAGTATTTTTTCCGTGTCGACACTCGAACTCAGGCTTATCGAGTTATCTAATCGTGCGCGTTACCGGAACATTACGCAGTCGCTCTGTCGTATTCACTTGGGCTCACGTTTAAAAATCTAACTGTCTCTCCCATTACTTCCAAGATGCAATTTTCGAAAATAGAAGTTAAACGAAAATGAAACATACGCAATTCTTTTAAGTGTTCCTTGTAATATCCGCGGAAAAACACTAGATTTTTCAAAAAATTGTACATGACTTTTTTTAAAATTTGAGTTTTTAGAAGAGATATTATTTAACCCATTAACTATCATGGTCTCCAATTGGACATATCAGCTTTTTTTCATTGCTGCATGATATTGTGTACTTTAACTTGCAAAATTTTATTTCTTCAATAGATGGAAATATTATAAACGAAACATATAAGCAAGTTTTTTGATTCCTGAATGTCAGATGTCGATTTAGCCGTGATCGCTAAGGCAATGTACACTCCGGGCCAGGGCGTACCTACACACGACTTGCGTCGGTCCGAATCTTCATCTAAAACCGTGCTTAGCTGCTATAAGCCTGTAGTTAAACGGAGGACTCCTGCTAGAGCGCTTCAACAATGACTGTGCACGCACGAACGCGATGAAAATGGATGAGCGCTATGCGCACAAAATTAATTTGGCAGATAATGTCAATTTATTGCAAATCATTTTCTTCAACTTCGTAGTTTTGAAATGTGAACTTTTTCAATTTTCGAAAATACAGAGAGTGTGCCGAAATGGCGACTAGCACTCCTTCTTTTATCGTTCATGAAGCGAGGAAAGAAATTAAAGAAAATTTTGGAGTGGATTGTCAAAAAAAAAGGAATTTAAAAATCGTCTGTATTTCACGCAAAGTCACACAAAAACTATTGGTACTTTCGAAAAAATTGAACAAGACTTTATTTCAAAATCTGCTTTTAGAGAACAAATTTTATTAGAGAAAAAGTCAAATAAAAACAGATTTTTTAGAAAAGAGTATCCGTCTTCAATATTGTAGTTACAGAAAGACGCCGAGAAACGTGTTGAACTTATTCAATTTTCCAAAAATCAGAAATGTCAACTAAAATTAAACAGGAGCCGTTCTTTTAAGGTTTTCTTACTCTATCCGAGGACGAAATTTAATCAAACAATTTGAAATAATTTTTGAGAAAACTTTTAAAAGGCTTTTGATGGGTCATGTTAAGTACCCCCAAAATAAAAATATCTATTTCAAACTTAGAGAGCCTCCAGTGCATTTTAATCCATCTAAAAGTATCAATTTTGAATCATCTTGGTAAATATTTTTCATGTTCTTTATTATACTTGACTGCTTTTAAAGCTTTTGCGGGCAATTTATCCACTACTTACAAAGTTTTTTTATTCTCAAGACCAATAAATCAAATAGATAGTATATCTTTAGTATAGTATATCTTTATTAATTTTTCTTATCTTCGAGGTTACGTTTTTAAGTATTTTAACGTATATTTATGTCAGTCACTGAAAAAATAATAATTTATGTAATGGTATATATCATTAGGTATTTTAGTGGAAAATGTAAGTGGTTGTGATCAATTTTACTTCATTGCCCTTAATTCGTAAGAAAAGAAAGTATTGTAATTGTGCCCTGGAACACGGCGAATTTTCGACAGAAAAATTCTTATTGCCGAGTCGTGATACCGAAAAATGGATAATCCTTATTCCTATATGTAGTAAATTCCTTCCCCAAACATATGGTGTATATCATTGATTGATTGATTGATTTGTTTTCGTGTTTACGGGCGCGTCAACTGCTTTGGTCATTAGTCCCCCATGTTTTTGGATGGCGGTGATCTTCCCACGCTGGATGGCGAGATGCGGCGCCGACCTACCGTCGGCTAGCGGGGTTTCCCCCTAACCAGGACTCTCCCACCAGCGGGGCACCGCCCAAGCAAGGACAAGCTCTAAGCTCCCGACTAGTCTCCCGGAATATGTGGTAGTGTAGTGCATGTTAGTGTAAATGTAGAGGATAGGGCAACGAAGGGGAAGGACAGATCGCGTGCGGTCCGCGACCTGTTTGATAGGGTACTGCTCCGGCATTCGCCTGGTATTGATCGGAGAAACCACCGACCAGAGCAGCCGGCTTCTAGAATTTTCATTCAGACAGCGACTGAATTCGACCTAGCTGAAAAGCTCATGACGAAAATCCTGCCGCCGTCAGGTCTCGAACCTAGAACCTCCCGGTCAGAGCCGCTGCAGTGACAACAGTTGATGCATTGAGCTACCGCTCCCGGTTGGTGTATACATGTATCCATGTTTTGTAGGTAGCAAAATGCAGACAGCAAAATGTCTCTCAGTCTGTCTGTGGTCAGCGCAAACAGCCGAACCGTTCGGACGAGTTTCTTCAAAATTGATATTCCTTGATCGATGTAAACCAAACTCACGACCCTCTTAAATTAGAAACGGATATTTTGATTTTTGGGGGGATTTTACATGAATCCTCAACAACATTTTCAAAATTTGTCACGTTTTTTAAAATTCTGAACCAAGTAAATTTACTACCTATTTCATATTGAAATAATTAGTAAATTTGATATAATTTACAGTTGATAACGACAAATTAATTTGAATGAAAGTATCCTAATGGTAAATTTCACCGTCGTCTTCTTGCGTCAGGAAAAATTCAACTTAGTGCTTTTGGTTAGGACTCAATGTTGAAGAATAAGTGCTATTATATACATATATATTGAGACTAATTTGAAAATCCATAATGACGTTATAATGGTGGAAGTCTGGGTAATCGATTGGTTTTTTCAGTGTTATCTAATAGGTTAAGAACTAAAGGATTTGGGTGGTTTTCCAGACGAAGAAGATAGTTTGAGCTGCTTATTTCGATTCTTTCAAAGACTGTCGGCACTTTTCGATCTCTGTGTAGCGGTGTGTTTGTGATAATCTAGGGTCTGCAGCAATCATTTTGAGCGTTTTTTACTGAAATCTATGTAAAATGGAGAGATTTGACCCACTTGCTGCGCCCCAAATTTGGATGCCGGGGGAATTTCTATGGCGCCAAATTTTTGGATTTAACGTTGTAGCGCCAAATTTTTGGATTTAACGTGATAGTGTAATACATAATAATAAAATAATAATAAATAAAAATAACTTATAAGAATTGCATAGTTCTTCGATTTTTTGAAACTTGAAATATTCAAATTTTTTGGGCGTCTTTCTACAACTATTGTATTGAAGATAAGAGGTTTATTGCTTAATAAAATCGTTTGATCAAAAACATATCTTGAACGAAGGTCACGTACAATGTTTCTAAAATATATGTAGTCTGTAATTTTTCATGAAATATAGACAATGTTTAAACAGTTCTTTTCTCAAAGATGACTCGAATTTTTTTCTTCAAATTTTCTCCTCATGTGTATTAAAGGGCGGTAACATGAGGTGATTGTTTGATTTCCGGCGAACTCTCTGTATTTTCCAAAATTACAAAAAGGTAACATTGCAAAATTACATTATTGAAGACGGAGATTATCTTAAAGGAAGTATGTTCTAAAAACAAATCTTTAAAAAAGTGTGCTATTTTTTAAAAAAAACAGTCGTTTTCGTATAATTTACCCTTGAAATTAATGCAATTTATAATAATAATTCGCGAAAACATCTTCAAATTTGTTTTTTAAATTTCTTTCCACGGATAGGACAAGGGGCGCTTAAAAGAAAGGTGCAGGCCTTAAAGTCGTTGACCACTCTGAATTTTCGAAAGTCGCAAATTTAGAAATAATGCGAGAAAACATGTGTTGATGAAGCACCATTAGTTATAAAGTGTGATGTAAATATCAATTTAAGTATAAAGAGTTATAATCAAAATTTCTGTTATGTATGAGCTATACAAAAATAAATTAATTGATAGATATTATTTTTTAAATAAATGAATGAGCTTTCCTGATTTACAAGAAAGCAATTAAGTGATAGAATAATACTATTAGAAAATTTGAAATCAATGAATAAAAGTTTAAGAATTCAAAACTTACATTATCTCAGAACTCATGTTGCATAGTTAAATGATCAAATAATTAAAATAAATAAATAATTAAATATTCAGTGTATTAAAAAATATAAAACCAGAAAACATAAGAGCGGTAAGAAACGAACAATCTTTTTATTAAAATCTTGTTTCCAAAAACAGATAACGTTATGCTTGTGACCTGGTCTTCAGGGTTTGATCTCTGGAATTCTCTATTTCAGGGGTTCTCCGAATAATTATTAGAAAGTTTTAGGAAATGTAGGGAGTAGAATATGTTGATCTTTTTCCAATGAACATGTTATGGTGGGGAATTGCGTAGGTATTATAAAAATGTTACATTTGCTCCTGATTGGTAGGCAACCCATTCAGCACTTGTGTTCAGCAAGACACGCTCTCACGCAGTCACACATTTCGTGTACCTGTGCATAATGAGTATTATAACAAACCGGGGCAAGTGTCACACGTGTAACTTGGTTGAATGAATGAAATGAAGTTGTCATCACATGTTTATTGTCAGAGGGGGATCATATTTGACTTCTTACAGGTCCTAGACATTTGAAATATTTATTCTGAATCATCTGTATATTTTAAAAAAGTTGGTTTTTCATCGTTTGTGTTTTTGATGAGCTAAACTTCTTGAATTTTATGATGTGAACTATTCTTGGGATTCCTTCCAACCATGGAAAATACTTCAATTTCTGGTCACTCTACAATGTTTGACTTCCTAGAAATAGCCTCTCGCGAATGTTTCATGTAACGTTTTCTCTTACGATTGTAGTGAGTGAGATTATTCAAGGCAACAATTTCTTCAACTCCAATGGATCTGACCAGAAGGTTCTTGGGTTCAAAACCCGACGGTAGTGGCGGATTTCCAATGCTAACTAGCCAGCTAGATCGAATTCAGACCTATCAGGAAGAGAATTCTAGCATTTGCTAGATATAATCTGTAGTTTTCCGTGGTTTCTTCTATCAATACCAGGTGAATGCTTGGTAACAAATAGGCCACGGACCGCGCGCGATCGTTTATTTCCCATCCTTGTCCCTTCTCCTCTTACACACACACACGCGCGCGCGCGCGCGCGCACACACACACACACACACACACACACACACACACACACACACATATGAATGGGCCACATTTACGAATATAGGAATATCGTATTTAATATCGTATATAGGAAGGCCAATATCGTATATAGGAAGGTCAGTCGGAAGCTTTGAGAATTCCTTGGCTGGCCGATGCCCTGCCAACAGAGATACTCGGAGGAAGAAACCCCACAAACCGACGTGTGGCTCGGCACTGGATCTCACGTTTTAGTGGGGAAGGAATACCGCCACCTCCCGAGATTTAATATGCATCGCACTAACAGGACTAATGACCATAGCAGTAGACGCCAGGAAACGCAAAATAATCATTAAATCAACCAATCAATTACCTATCACGTTATTGACGGCCTCTCGTGACTTCCTTTACGCAACTTTCCTGGGCTACCCTGGTCGTGGCTCGGAACTTAGGGTTTTCACTTAGGTACATTTGATTTCAAGCGCGGAATGAGAGTGAGAAAACTCGTGGTACTAAAGAACGGAGAGTCACGTATAGACTTAATTTCGAGGACCTTTCCGTAAATTGAAATTTTAGTATTTAACATTATTTCTAATAACCGCTTTTTTATTAAATATTGTTGAATAATTGTTGAAAGTGACTCCGTTTAAATACGTAGGCATATACATAATTTTTATTAACGAGCAATCTTTGTGTGAAAAAGAATCTAAACAATACTTTAAAAAAACTTTAAGTGCTCGGGGTCACAATATTCACTTACATCATGGACCATTTATATTGCAATCGACGAAATGTCACATTCATTTCACACATACATTTATCCTTATTAAAAAAAAGCAAATAAAAAATTATGTCAATTACAAAAAGCCGTGACGTGGCTCATGAGCAGCGTACTAGTTTTCCTTGGTGCGATCCCAGTCGGGTCAAAAATTGCGTTGTTGCCTTCCTTTAAATCGTCTCAGTTTCAGTTGCTGTGTAACGACGAAAAGTTTAAACAGGCGTAGCTTCTTAGATACCGTGAAGGGAATACATAATCATTGCTACATGACTCTCTAACCCTTCCAGTGTGGAAATTAAACTAGACCCAGCGTGAGAATTAAACTAGGTATGAGGGACACCATTAGCTAGACTGCAAAGTCGGATAATTGACTCAAAATACCAAATGCATTCATTATAAAAAATTTTAAAGATATTTTTAAATAAACTACTTTTGTTCTTTGTGAAACAAGTCGGAATAAATATTCGCAAAACTAAGTCAGCCGATATAAAGAATGGGTAAAATGTGGCTCAAAGGTAACATACAACGATGCATATAACAGAATTCAACGTTTATTATCAAGAAATTAACTATGTATATAAAATTATCCACAAAAATGTTAAGAGCATATATTGGCTGTAAATATTTCTAAAAAAAGACAAAACTTTTAAAATTAAAAATTTGTTTCCTAAAAACGTTGAAAATATAATTTGTAAATTAAACATTGATAGTAAATAAATACCTGTAGAAAGTGAACATATCATTTTTATTTTTCTTAATGTATCACATGTGGCTCATTCTTCAAATTTTTTGTTAGTTGTCATATGTTTTTTCAAATCACAAATTATTTAGAGTAGGTTTTAGGAAACATGTTGCATTATTTTAAATTTATTGCTTCAAAACTTTATGAACTCTTTGAGATCCCTTAAAGCCCGTAAAGCATTGACTGATGCAAAGGGATTTTTCTTTGGAGAACTGTTATAAAACTTTTATGCTCTCGTGTCATTGCGTTGCCACGTGTCAGTTACCGTAGCAACTGACGAGCCGACTCACAATTGGAGAATCGACTACAAGGACTTCGCAACGAAGGAATCCTGCTATCTGCAAAGTGGATATTGAAAACTCATGAATATTTTCAAGAAACTTTTCAATTTTGTTTATTCGATGTAATTACTTAGGAAATAGGGGAAGACCACGATATTTTATTTTTCCCTTTTGAGATTCTTAAAGCTCCTGGATTTGCATTTTGAAGACTAAGAACTAGAACGGTTCTTGCCCTATGTTGAGGAGATAGGATGACATTAGTGACCTTTGTTGGCAGTGATAGGTCACAAGCTGTGTGGAAAATTCATAAATTTAATCTTTTTTATACTTTGAATAAATATTAAAGAAATATAAAAATGCATTTGAAAATTTTAAAAAATCGAACACACATCTAGTCTTTCGATTCAACAATGACTTATTTATAGAGAAAATTTGCTGTATAAAGTGACTGTCAAATCGAAAGACTAAATGTAGGTTCGAAATTATTTTTTAAATGCAGATGAATTTAAATGTATTCAGGTCGGTTCTACATTTTTATTTAATTTTTTATTAGGAGTTGGACTCTTACCAGTTCTCTAGATATTTGGAATTATCTGTTTCCTTCGACAGGGGAACCAATGCCCTGTTCATTGTTGTAAGTTTTCGGGAATTTATGTAAAAAAAGTACTTAAACATTTTGAATTGGTAGTCACACATGAGGTGTAATATGCGAGGGACATGTGGGAGAATATGCGCTAAACTTGAGGAATTTGCAGGGGAACTTAATGGGAAAATGAAGAGAAACGTGTGAGAAAAATGTGGGAAACATGAAGTGAACATGTACCAAGCATGCGGGGAAACATGTGTTTCGATGTTCCGGTCTTCTAAATACCCCCGATTCGTTGTTTGTGTGGTCTGAACAAGTAGAATCTTGATATCTATGTTAAATTAAATTTATTATTTGATATTCTGCGCAATTTAACTTTAAAGAATTGATTATTTCTATTTTTAATAAACGCTTAGCCATATGTTTATCTATGCTATGTACCAGACATTAATACTGTAGAAAATAGTTCAGGCACTGGCCGTATGAAGTGTTCCAGGATGAAAATATTTTCACTTTTAAAGGAACTATTTTTAAAATGTGGAATGTTTCCATCGGTCCAACTAGTATTTTGTATTACAAGAAACATTACTTTTGAAATAAATGTTTAAGTAAAAAATTAGCATTGAAATTACTCCTTAAAAGTTGATCATTGTAGAAATCATTAAAAGTTGATTGTATATTGTGTAACTCCGATATGTCATTTTTGTCGTGAAAATAAGTAATACAGCAATTGCAATTCACTGTATTGCTCGTATGATCTATTATGGGAGTACAAGAGCACGTGAGGTTGAGTTGTGAGAATATAAGCGTGTACATGTGCGGACGTGCATGTTTGAATGTGTCTGTGTGTGTTTGTGTTGCAGTACTCCTTTTCATTTGGAGCCATGCGGATCTCTGCAGTGCCTTCAGCGCTGCGAGTTTCCAGGTCAATGAAATCTCATGGGTCCGGAAACGAGCTTTTCCCTCAGGACCAAGTGAAGTCGCGCCGGTCCTTTTCTTTCCACAGGAGCATCGATTTCGAGTTAAAGCGTATCTCCAGAGACTGGAATTTAAAAGAAGATGCTGTAGCTTTGTATACTGTGTTCTTTCAAATATTTACTACGATCTTCCTTTGTGAATGCATCGTTTAACAAGGAAAGTTTTAAAAGAATTGCCGAAGAATACTATTTATTATTATTATTATTATTATTATTATTATTATTATTATTATTATAAATGGTAAGCAAACAATATTTTTGCGAGGCAAAGTTATATATAAAAGTTTGAAATTATTAATGATATTTAGGATGCAAAATGAACAATATCTAAAATTATTCGTTGTCTAAATTTTAATTAACCGAACTGAGTTATCTATGTCATCTCAAGTTATCCTTATTATGTGTGAACCTTTTTATATTATCAAATGCGAATTTTAATTAACCGAACTTAAATATTTTTTAATAATATAAGTTTTTTTTTGCTTCTATGTTCAACCTTTCTGACGATGATTCACGAGGGATTTATACTAGGAATAAAAACGAATTAATAGACATTATGCGTGTCAAACTAAGCAATTCTTGTGTGCAATTGCTGGTGTAGGCCTATTGATTTTGTGACTGTGTGTGCGGTCCAGTCTGAATGTTTCAGCATCCGCACGGAGCAGTTAATTCGTTCGGGTATTACTAAATGTACATGTTTGGAAAATAAAGAAAATATTGAGATAAACCTATTGAAAACTTTTAAGTCAATTCGAGGCTACTTAGGTTTTGATCACGTATTTCCATTTAATAATCAGAGGATTGCATCACAATGGAAATGTATAATTAGCATTGTACCTTAGGAGCTAAAATTTGAAATAGCCGAATCTACATGTATGGTAAATATTCGAGTTTCTTTAGATCTTCACGTGTACTACATCAAAAGTGTTTTTATTTAGAATGTTACGTACTGTCTTTCTTACTTTATGATTAGATCTGATTAGGATTTGATAAGACCATACATACGTGGGTGTAAGAAATTTCAACTCTTTCTACTTTATCAAGAAGGAGGCATTATTTGAATATTTGTAAGGATGTATTAAGATTCTTTGCAAATTTGAACTATGTTTTCGGCAGTTCAGTTCGACTTAAGTTGAAATAATCTCTATAGATAGCAGCACAAGTAAGTCGCACGTAAGTTGATGTATTCCGCTAGATGACTCCATGAGTAGACATGCACTAGACAAATTCAAACATTATTACAATAGTATTATTTAATATGCTCAGAAAGATGTAATAAGTAAGAGCGGAAAGCGCTCGGTAAAATACAATGGAACACAACATCCGTTCTGTAATTTCTGTACTGAATTCCTGAAGCATTTACTATGAAACGAAACAAACAGTAAATACATTCCGAGTCATTCAAACAAAATTCATCGGATTTGGAAAGACAAACGAGGAAAACTCACTTCAGATCTACTGAAATCTACTGAGAAATAACAACGATCATGCAGCATTCGTTCGATGCGCATTTCTTGTTTCCTTACCTGATCAAGCATCACGAACTGAATCTAGCAGTCGCGATCGCCGGGTGTCATAAGCGCCTCCCCACAACTAGCACTCCGAAAAATACAACTACCGCCTAATGACGTGGCTATCGTATTCCCGAGCCATATCAACCATCACCATCGATGCAGATGACGCGCTTCACTAAAAGCCCTCGCAACCCTTCGTGCTGACTACCGGCCGGAGGATGCCGCAATTCTTTCGATCGCAGTCATTCCTAATCGGGAAACACGAAGCTGTCTCCTGCCAAGGACGTCTTTGGCAAGCCCTTAACCAGCAATCTATAGAGAACTGCATGGTGGAGGCGGAAAGTCTCGCAACCGACAACGCACGTGCCCGCGCGGCGGCCTCCGGCTGATTGAGCAACCCGGACGGGCGGGCGACGGCGGCGGCGGCGGCGGCGGCGGCGGCGGCGGAGGAGGAAGATGGCGGCAGCTGTGACCGGCGCGGGCGCCCGCTGCCGTGTGCGAGGGCGCGCTGCCGCCCTCTACCCGCCGCCCTGCGCCCTTCGCCCGCGTCGGCGGGGGGTCGAGGGGGGGAGGGGGGGGGGCGGAGGGGCGCTGCAGCGAAAGGGGCGGGCCGAATCGATACGCGCGCCAGAGAGAGACGGTGCTTCGCGCGGGGCGCCGCGCCGGCTGACAGCGCGGCGTGACGCGGCGCGACGCGACGCGACGCGGCGCGGCGCGGGTGGCGAGTCGCTCCCCGCCCGGCAATACGAACGACGGGCGCGCGCTCCCCATTGATTGATTGATTGCTTTGCGTTTCCGGGCATGCAAACTACTACGGTCATTAGTTCCGTGTCATGATCCCATTGATTCATTAAATACTTTGCGTTTCCGGGCATGCCAGCTACTATGGTCATTAGTTCCGTAAGTGTCGTGATCCCATTGATTGATTACTATGCGCTTGTGGGCATGCCAACTACTATGGTCATTAGTTCCGTAAGTGTCGTGACCCCATTGATTGATTACTTTGCGTTTGCGGGCATGCCAACTACTATGGTCATTAGTTCCGTAAGTGTCGTGATCCCATTGATTGATTACATTGCGTTCCCGGGCATGCCAACTACTATGGTCATTAGTTCCATAAGTGTCGGGATCCCATTCATTGAGTACTTTGCGTTTCCGGGCATGCCAACTTCTATGGTCATTAGTCCCGTAAGTGTCGTTGTCCCATTGATTACATTGCGTTTCCGGGCATGCCAACTACTATGGTCATTAGTTCCGTAAGTGTCGTGATCCCATTGACTGATTACTGTGCGCTTGTGGGATGCCAACTACTATGGTCATTAGTTCCGTAAGTGTCGTGATCCCATTGACTGATTACTGTGCGCTTGTGGGATGCCAACTACTATGGTCATTAGTTCCGTAAGTGTCGTGATCTCATTGATTGATTACATTGCGTTTCCGGGCATGCAAACTACTATGGTCATTAGTTCCATAAGTGTCGTGATCCCATTGACTGATTACTGTGCGCTTGTGGGCATGCCAACTACTATGGTCATTAGTTCCGTAAGTGTCGTGACCCCATTGATTGATTACTTTGCGTTTGTGGGCATGCCAACTACTATGGTCGTTAGTTCCATAAGTGTCGTGATCCCATTGATTGATTACTTTGCGTTTTCGGCATGCCAACTACTATGGTCATTAGTCCCGTAAGTGTCGTGGTGCCATTGATTCATTGATTACTTTGCGTTTCCGGGCGCGCCAGCTACTATGATAATTAGTTCCGTAATGGTCGTGAATGTTTTATACGGGAGGTGGCGGTGACATTTCCCCTCGCTGGAGGGAGATATCCGGCGCCGACCTACACGTATGTTTGCGAGGCTTTCCCCATTCAGGTATCTTCCAGCAGTGGGGTATCACCCCAGCTAGGACAAGTCTATGGTCCCAACTGGTCTCCCTGCGTGTATGGTAATGTCGTGCATGTAAGAGTAAGGTGTAAGCAAGGGGTGAGAATAGGGCAAGGATGGAGAAGGGAAGATCACGTGAGGTCCGTGACCCGTTTGTTAAGGTACTGCACTGGGACTCGCATGGTGTTGATCGGACAAACCACAGAAATCTATCAATCAGAGCAATCGTCCGATATTCTTCTCCTCCAGACAGCGGTTGAATTCGACCTGGCGTATTCGAGCTAGCGAGAATTCTGCCAGCTTCGAAGTTCCAACCCTAAAACCTCCCGGTCAGGGGTACTGCAGTGGCATCAGTTCATGTCCCGAATCACCTAAGCCAGTAGTCTACTTCGGACTGTCTGCTCTTGACACTGGTGGTGCTGCAGCAGCACATATCTTCTCGTATTATTGGTAACAGTTACGTGATATTATTATATTGCAATTTTTATCAAAGTAATACAATTACCATCACTCGAAAACGCAAACGATATAACTCAAAATTACGCGAAAACTACTAACATGTTTGTTTTAGAAAATATTTCTATGAAATAACTTAAATATTTTACATTGAGAAATGAATTGCATTATAAAATATCTCTAACTTGAAGGCTGAAAGAGTAGTACAGATTAAGAAAAAGTTAAACTTTTCCAATTTTCCAAATTCTAAAATTTTTAATGAAAATTTATTATTATCGTCAAAGAAAAAATTAAAATCTGCTTGTGATGTCCTTCAGGGAGAAAAATGCATTCTATGCACGGTTTCTTGGGCTCTGAGATCTCCGTCCTAACTCACATTCATATTAAGTTGCATTATGAATACGGGCAGCAACGAGCGTTTTTGGCAAGAATTGGTAAGAAAATATTCACTTTCGTGTAATAAAAACTATTTATAAAGGCAAATCAGCTACAGATTTTGGATTTTATCCCTTGTAATGACCTTCGTGAAGGAATCGACTTACGGCTGCAATTCCTCACTGAGCTCTAGAAAACGAGCGCAGCTATAATTACGTATTCCCAGAAGAAAACAGGCGACCTCAATGCATCAGGGAAACTGGACGAAAAACCTGATCCAGATGGGAGTCATTGACCCATAATCTGAAGCACAACACTTGTTACATTTTTTATAGGCAAATTTAATAATTATAATAATGCAGACTAGATGGTAACTAATACATTAAACACCATTATGAAAATCAATATTATTTTCCTTGTTGATGCTGAGTATCGCCCGTAATTGTAAAGAAACAGTTACGCAGCAGAAAATATTGTACTGGGCACTTTTTCTCGTGTATTGATTGTAATCGTTTAACGTAATCTTGAATGTGTTATCAAATAATGTTTATGTATTGTATGCAAATTATTTGTAGTGTGCTGTTGATACTTCCGCCTGATGAATATGATTCAACGTCGAGTCATCTATATTGACTGAAAATATGTGCCCACCTTTGAGTACGGTATTTTTCACAAAGCCACTTTCTCGTTAATCAAGAGGTACGACAATGGTAGAATTCCTAGCTTAATAAAGAATAAATATAATATAGAATAAATAATAAAGAATAAAATTTTATTATTATTCGTACAATTTTCATCTGTAGTGTGGTGTGGTGCGATTGAATATATTTCCCTGGAACATTATTCCATAACTCATGCGACAATTAACATTCACAAAATAAACACAACCAGCAATATGAAGGCTGCCTAAATTTGAAATAATTCTGAAAGCGTGGCATCAGTGACTCAGATTTTACATCGTCCTTGAAAAAATATTTCTTTTCTACCTCTCGAATTTTAAATATTTAAAATGGTTTGATTTGATAGTTGTTTAAAATTGCTTATTAAAAATAACAAAGAAATGCCCAAACGTTCGAACAAAGGACACGCAATAAAAATAATGTTTAATGGTTAAGTGGACAATTTTATTTTATTTAATCACATTAAGGCGATAATATCGATATCAACGTGTTTTTTAAAATTGTGTTTTCTAACAAGTCGTGTTAAACTTCAAATCCGTAAACAAATATCTGAAACATTCTAAATTTTACGTTTCTGCCTTAAACTACTGCTAAGTCAGTTATTAAATCAGTGTAATTTATAGAAGATAACAGTTGATTTATAATTAAAAGATTGATAGATTTTATAATATCTCTTGAGCCATTATTGATCACAGATAAGATTTGATCAATTTGAACTTTCTGACCGATCTTTGACAATGCGGCACTACCGCTGTTAAACTCCAAGGATTCAATAACCTGGAAAATAAACTTTTGTAAATTTCCTATTTCAAGTCTGAAATAATTAACAAAATAATTTTAGGCAAATAATCCAGTATATTTTCTTCTTTTCATCTCTTTTCCTTTCCGTCCTCTTTTTTGCTCTTTTAAGCTAAGTTACTGCCTTATTCAAATCATCAAACTACTCAAATCCACTTTAATCATCTGTAATAATTTTGTGTCCTCGCAATTGTATAGTTAAGTTTGAGCAACTAGGCTTAGATAAAATTTTTTTTTTTGCAAATTATTACGTATGGTTTAAGCATACGTTACCCAAAATATTTTTTTGTATATGGGTCCTCCTCCAGCAGCAAGAAATAAGTAATTTACCCATTCAATTGGAAATCTCTGGTCTGTTAGTGTTAGTGGAACTATTTGGCGATACAATTTCGAGACTTCTCTCCCGTACACGAGCGTGTCGTCGTTTGTTATTGGTATAGTTAGCGCTGTGTTTGAGCTGATGAACACACGAAGAGATCATGGAAACAGCATCAGAAGTATTTAATTTTCAAGTTAGAGCTTCGATAGATTAACCTCTCTAAAATGTAAGAAGCAAATTTCTTCGATATAAACGCGTATCAGGGGGTAAGCATTCAAGCTCAAATTTAATTGAACAATTTATAAAATAACTGAGAAAATAACAACCATCATCACAATATGCTTGGAAACACGCTGCATGATAATATATGCTAGATGAAAGATAAAACAAGAATTAATTAAAAAAATGTTTTTCCTGCATATCATATCTGTGGACATTATTTGTTAAATTATCAGTTACCATTTTACTAAGATCGCAGCGCCAAAACACGCAAAAAAAGTTTTTGGAAGTTTTTTTGAATCTTCTGGCCGGATCCAAAAACAAAATATCAGTTCCACATCAGGAGAAACGCGTCGAATGTCTCGTATGTCTCCACTGGTGCACGGGAAGTGTTCTAGCCGTGAGTGATGGAAACCAAACATACGCATATCTGCACATCTGCACCCTCGAGGAGTTACTCAAATAATATATGGGCATAATCAGAAAATCAGAAAATCCATGAAAATAGGCAATAAATATGTACCCTTTATGGGCCATCTGATCAGATATACGTAGCCAAAAATCTCCAGTAGTGTTCAGTAATCTTAATTAACAACGCGCTTCATGATAATGTTAATGAGGTTAGGTCATTATTGTAAGTGAATGAGAAGTGAGAGTCAAATTTGTAATTCTTTGAATTTCGAGAAGGAAATTCCAGCATAACGTTTAATAACTGTTGTTTTTAGCGTGGAATTGATAATATAAAAGTGTGATAAATGCCTTCGTTCTCATCATCAACACGCCACAGAGCCGATCTTTCGACAAGTGAGTATGTTTTGAAAGAGCCCTGTTTGTCCATGGCCAACATTATGTAACACTCTCCAGATTTTAAAAAAAATGTTAATGAACATGCTTGTCAAGAGCCATTTGAGGGGGACATTTATAATGAAGGAAATCTCTATATCTGAATGAAAAACATATCGCACTACATTTTGTTTTTCACAAAATTAAACATATTTTTTTATTTATTAGAAATGTGAGAGTTTAATTTTGCTCCGACATTTTGGGCGAGTTGCTCCTAGTCTGGATATAAATCTGCTAGTTCTGGGTACTTAAGAGTAATTTCTGAAATATTTTTTTATACATTTTTTTCATCATTCACGTATGCTTGAAATTTACTTATCAAGGCAAAACATTTTCGCAGTTCTTTTAAACTTGATAAACAATAAATTTTGTCTATAATTTCTATCAAGCCTTTCTTGATTAATACTGCGTTTTCAGTTTCTCCTGGCATGCTTTTCCCCCGGCCAGAAGGCCAGAAGTGCGGCCCCGGCCACAGAAGTGCGGTATATCCAATTTACAGCACATTTTCTCCACATTGACAATGAGAATGTTCCACGGTTCATTTCACCAATCACTTAATTTGTCAATGTTTCTAACAGTGTCAGAGCTTCATTAAAATATTTCATTTTGTTGTACATTTTTTTAGATTTTGTCAAAAGAAGGAAAAATTTCTTGCCAACAGAAAAGAGGTGAAACAAAGTTGGTTTTCATCTACATTGCTACTTCTCCCTTTACATCTATCTTTTCGCATGACTTACGCCTCAGATGCTCAGGGGCAGAAATGGAATCGCCCAGATGGGTAGAAATTGCTTTGACAGCTTCTACTCTAGAACTCCAGGAGGAATCTCAATATCTGTTCGCAGATGTTATACACACAAGCTCTTTTAGAACGCTCCATTTATGTAAAGAAGAAGAATGAAGTAAATACACTTTACACTGTTCAAAATAAATATGATCACTTAACACTTTCATGACCTGAATGAATTACATCCAAATTTGTTGACTGATTGGCGTTAGATACAAAAAAAACGTGCATTCAATTGTAAGATTCTCTATTAAACATATGAAAGAAAACCAGAATTTGTTGCTTGATTCACAGACACTCACACTCTTATGACAATATTTAAATAAGATTTTTTGAGGTCCTGAATGATTACTTCTATAATTTCTTTAAACGCTTCCTCGTCTACAGGTGTGAAAACTACGAATTCCTCTCGAATATCTACGAACCTCATTTTACCTTCACAATCATATAATTTGATGCATTTGTTCAACGCGAGCCGAACATTCTGGAGCGGCCAAACGGTTCCGCCCTATCCTTTTGCTTGCTCGCCACTTCAGTTGGAGTGCTCCGCCCCTGTTCCTTCATGGCCCCACTCTGCTCCGTGTCTGCGCCTTTTGCCCGCTATCTGCACTGCGCTTCACTGGGTGCGGTGCGACGTCCGGTTCGGCGAGACGAGCGCACGGTTGAGCATACTTTTGGGGGGCCTTGATACCGAAAAATCGAAT
This sequence comes from Teleogryllus occipitalis, assembly GCA_011170035.1. Taxonomy (NCBI): domain Eukaryota; kingdom Metazoa; phylum Arthropoda; class Insecta; order Orthoptera; family Gryllidae; genus Teleogryllus; species Teleogryllus occipitalis. The sequence continues at coordinate 414,349 of BLKR01000562.1, forward strand.
GACCAGCCGCTAGCGTTGCTCTCTGACGGACGAAGATAAGTTTTGTTGTAAACCAACTTTTTGATATCAAGGACCCACAAACTGGATTCTGACTACGCAAGGTTTTAAGGAAGTAATTTACTACGTAAAGAAACAAGAATCATACACCTTTTTGATATCAAGGAATCACAAAACGAGTTTTTCTATCGAATATCGTCTCTTTCCGCTACAGAATACTATATCAATAGTACGAAAGTAGTGTGTAAGAAAGTGAAAAGAACAACTAATTAAAGTGACACTTATCAAAATAGCAATTACCGTTATAATGCACGAGGCAGCCACACAAAATTTGAAGTAATCAATGGATTGGTAATTTATTGTTTTTAGTTAGTTTTAATTTCAATTAAGGTCAAAATAAGATTCAGGTAGTCTGTCCTCTCTCCTTATCAAAGCGGGACTCAACACGTGAAAAGAAAAGTATTACCAAAAGCACCTACCATTTTCGCGGTGGGTGGCTCGAAAAGGTCAGGGAGGCGTTGGAGGTGGCGCGGGCATGTAGTGGCCAAGCGGCAGGGAGAGAGGCTGAGACAAAATTTTCCTGTCAACGAGGAGCGCCCATAAGCAGCCAACTGACTCGATCGGGCACCCTCAAACTCATGCGCTGACCATAACGATCATTTTGCGGGAGAGTTTGACAACTCGTTGGGACACACAGGTCGCTAATGCGCTGACCGATAATTACTCGTCCCGCACTTGCGCGAATGTCGGAGTAGAACGGTGTCTATCGGAGTTTATTTTGCTAATGAAGTTCCTTGCCACTCGCTTGAGGAAATTGTTAAGTAGAGCTTCTCCGACTCCTTTCGTCTTCTCTCTTCTTCTTTCATGGCTCAATGGCACTCATAGCACTGGCGAATCCTGACCATTATTTCAAGTACACCGCACTTTATGGAAGCTACCTCTACCGTTATCTTTTATTTTGAGCTTTTCTAAAATCCCAATACTATCCCAACATATATACCGGATGATACTATAAAGCTGATGAAATACTATGAAATTCCGTCCTTAATAATTGTTCTATAAGAAAATTGTACAACCACTAACTTCTGGATCATTAACACACTCCATTTTCACAAAAGCTTGAGAGTAGCGTTACTTACGAACGACCAGAGAAGGACTGTTCACCCCAATATTTTGCGTTGCCTATACCGACCGTCCAGACGCGCATCCCCTTCTCCCCGCCCTTGACACATAAGGAGCCCTAGGTTATCGCGGCTGGCATGCGGTGCCTTCGCCTACACTAGGGAATTCTCTGGACAGCATTGAGAACTGTTTGAAAATTGTTGTTTTACGTTATTTTTCGCATCTGTTTTACAGCTTTCAAAATCTCAATAACTTTTAGGGGATTACCAAACTTACGAAATATTTCTTATTTACTTCGAATTACCGGCGGTATACGCAGTGTATTGGAGAATTCGCCAATGACTCATAGTTTTGCCTTGACCTATCTCCTATTGGTTGGTTGATTAGTGATTCCGGACGCGTCAACAGCTTCGATCATTAGTTCCGTACGTGCAGTGCATATTTTTCATGGAGATGGCGGTGATCTTCCCCCGCTGGATGGCGAGATCCGGCGCCGACCTAACGTCGGCTAGCGGGGTTTCCCCCTAACCAGGACTCTCCCACCAACGGGCCACCACCCCAGCCGGGACAAGCTCTAAGCTCCCGACCGGTCTCCCGGAACATGTGGTAGTGTAGTGCATGTTAGTGTAAGTGTGTGTGTGTAAGGGGAGAGGATAGGACAAGGAAGAGGAAGGGAAGATCGCGCGCGGTCCGTGGACCGTTTGTTAAGGTTCTGCTCTGACATTCGCCTGGTGTGGATCGGAGAAACCACGGAAAACTACCGATCAGAGCAGCCGTCCGCTAGAATTCTCCTTCAGACAGCGACTGAATTCGACGTAGCTGGAAAACTAGTGTCGAAAATCCTGCCGCCGTCAGGACTCGAACCTAGGACCTCCCGGTCAGAGGCGCTGCTGTGACATCAGTTGATGCACTGAGCTACCGCTTCCTATACTATCTCCGGCATTACATGGAGATTCTTAAAGATCAATCCCATAAATTTTGCCTTATTTTTACCAGGCCCGCTCTGACTACGAAAATTTTGCTAAGATCCTTTCACCATCTAGCGGAGAAAGAAGGAATCACTCGGGTGACGAAACAGGCGATTTTGAGTTTAATTCAGAGCCTTTTTTTAAGCTTGTGGATCTTTTACATACAGTAAACCTACATTGGATAGCCGGCTTTACTTCCCTCCGAAGGATGACGCACTCGCTTTTAAAAATCTATGTTTACGATCGGGTTTGACCTTTAGTATAGCAGTTCTATATGCTAACCGTTATACCACCGAAGACACTCAGGGGGGGGCATTCGATGGGGGATGCTCAGCTCATAGCTAGGTCCTAAGAATGGGGCATGGAGACTAGACGGGGAAGTGGGGGAAGGTTTGAGCTCGGTCCGTGGCCTGTTTTCTCGGATGCTACTCCGGAATTCGCCTGGAAGTGATCAGGGAATGCACAAAAACGACTGATAAGAACAGATGGTCTTCGACTAAACCCCGGCAGGTGCCACAAGCTCGCCGAAGCTAAACGCATCATGCAAATTTTCGACATCCGGATAGACCCTGCGACCTCTCTTGTGCATGGAGACTTGTGCATGAAGGTGCTGAGCTCGTCGCTACCATTGTCAGAAATTTTTGACTTCTCCGCATGAATAAATATTCCCGTGTGGGCGTGGCTTTTGGCTCGGACCCACTCACGTACCAATAATTCTCGTACCCTTCCCACGTGATGCTCGTTTTGTCCTGATTTGCAAGCAAACAACATCGACATGAGCGGGCGAGGCGTTCTTCTACCAATGCAGGCCCAAGCATTTGAGATTTCGCTCGCCGCCTAGAACACCTTCCCACACTTCTGTTCTCTACCGGCCAGATGTTCGTCAGTGAAATGTATCCAAATCAGTAGGACAAGTCGTAAAAAAAACAGTTTATTTGAGTATTTTTTACAAAGTTCCAAAATCCTACTCATACTAGAAAACAATGCCAAAGTGAACAAATTTGACAGAAGAGAATAACCATGTTCAGAAGCTAGTATTAGTCCACTAGACGAAGTTAGAATTCACAGCGTAATCACCACAAGAGTATCAACTAAGACGTATGAGTCGCCGTACAGGTATTGAATACTAAGGAGAACTCGTAGTATTGAATACTCATAATGGAACTACGACGCACTGAACACTCTCAGTCCCACGTCTCAGTCTCTCAGGTGTCGGGCCGTTCGTTATATAGGAGAAGCCGCTGTCAGCTCAGTCTCGCTCCATGGCTCGGAGGTTGTTGGAGCGTGTACCGCCGTGTTGACTTCCCTCACTGCGCTGTAGAGAGCGCGCCGATCTGGCCTCGCGTGCCAACTCAAATATTCGCCATGTATACAGTAGCTTGGAAAATTTCTCCTCACATGAACTCTTTTGGACCCTACACTTACGGTGATGGTTGGCGGTGATTCTTGGGACTACCCAGCGAGATGGTAATGAAGACGTTTGGCGGAGTGTGAAAAATGAACTGGAGCACTGGCGTTCTCGTTCTGGACCCTCTCGGCGATTCTTCAATCGCGAACGGTTGCTCGCACCCTCTTATGGGGGAAGACAAATTGAATTTTTGCCGACGACAGTGCACTCTAGCGGAAGCAGCCTACAATAACCCGGTGATAGAAGTTGAAGCGTGAATTACAAAACCACGATTTTCTCAAAAACGTCTCCAATTTTTTCTTTATACTTTTGGTAGTGATAGCGCTAAATGCACTCTATAAGATGACATAAACGCCATATTGCTCTATTCTTTTGTTTTTTCCAAAATTACAAATATGTATTGTTTTTGGTAGTTAATATTTACATTAGCGGCAATTTGTTCACATCATTGTATTTATGAGTACATGTGCTTTAAATGATGTCGTATAAAATTTGTCAAAAACTCATCAGTTTTCTGTTAAAATGAGTTCCAAAATTCCGTATTTTCAGAAACGCTCAAACGCCATTTTCTAAAAAATGGCTCCAAATTTTCCTTCAATTTTTTCTAACGTGTAGTGCTAATTGCAATAATAAAAATGATTTAAAATTCATTTTGCTGTATTCTTTTGTATTTTAAAGAAATTTTGAGTTTTCAAATACAAAAGAATTTATTTTTGAGTTTTCCAATAAAAAAGAACAAAGCTGTATTCTTTTGTATTTTCATGAATTACTCAAATGAATTTTTAAAAATATCTCTCAGGCCGTTAATATGAACATTTCCAGCGATTTGTAAACACTATTGTATTTATGAGTTATAGTGCCTCAAATGACTTTAAAAAACGTTTTTCGAAAACTCAAACATTTTCTGTGAAAAAGAGCTTCACATTTCGCATTTACAGTAATGCTTAAACACCATTTTCATAAAAACTGCTCCACATTTTTCAATGAAAATTGCTATTTAAGACGAGGTTTTACTCTTCTTTAACATTATTCAAGTAATATTTGGGTTTTACTATTAGGAAACCGAAAAATTGAGAAAATGTTAAAAAATTGTACTTTGGGCGGCGATAGATGGCAGCCGGCATTAGGAGGGGGTAAGAGTAATGCCAGTCTACACCAAGGAAAATTTCCATTTGTGGATTCACTTTTTATCGTATTTCTGTCTACGCACAGATTCACTCAAATACTGGGGAATACAACTACGGTCACTGGACAACATACTCGTACAATTTTTGCCACAAGATTTCGCTTCAAGCGTTGCTTGTCTGCCCAATAGGGTAATATAACCATAAATGAACCGCTGAGTTCAACCGAATAACGGTCTATGTTATAATCTTTGCAAATCATGTCTTTCGCGGAACAATGGAAACGAATATTTGTGTAACTTATGTGTGTACGAACAGTAGGTAATAACAAAGAAGGCAATTTATGTAAAACGGTCTTTGTAACCAGTATTGGTTTTGGGGTGACTTGTCGGTGCTAACCATATTGTTTATTTGAATAGCAGCTTTCCATGGCTTAACCATCATCCTCAGTTCTAGTACAAGAAATATAAACAAATAAATTAAAAAGTGACTCAAAACCAATATAACATTAGGATTCAGAGATTACTAATAATTTAAAAAAACAGAATTAACATTTAAAAAATGAAAGAAAATAAATAGCGGTGATGTAAAATCATTTAATGCTGCAGTATTAAATGATTTTACAATTAATTACACTTAAATTTTGAATTTGAACAGAAAAAATATGTAACAAAATTTCACATGTTCAATTCAATATCATCCACTTTCTTTCTTAGATTCAAAATTACTCTATTAATTAACCCATTCGAGGCTAAAGATAGGCACAGCCCGTCCTCTGCCTCCCCTTGTCGTTCTGATCAACACCACCTAGGCATAAAAGGCATCAGTCATTCAAACTGGCCGCACACGAAGTCCATTCAAACTGAAATGCGAAGTAAAATTGTCGTTGCCAGATGAAAATATATAATCAGTTATACTATCAAATAAGAAACAAAGAGGTCTACTTTCTTCAGTTGGAAGCTCGAACATAAATATAAGTCCTTTTTCAGGTGAAAAAAGCTGCATACACTATATCTGCATGGTAAATATCATGCAAGACAATCGGAAAAACCATGAATTGTACTGATATGCACTTCTTTTATTAGTAGTTTTTTTTAATTTGCTCCTATATAAAACCAACAGGTTTGTCGAATTGTTAATTGGTGATATCGATTTGAAGTAGACCCCCATCTCGATCGGGTTTTTGTCCAGTTTCCCTGATCCATTGAGCAAATGCTGAGATGGTCCCTTGATTTGCTTCTGGACGAAAATGTAGCTTCACTATGCGCACGTTTCGTTGAGCTTTCCTTTGCTTGTAGTGGTAGTAGAGCTTAGGGTGAATTTCTATTTGTTAGCAATAGAGAAAAATTAAATCTGTTCGTTCGTTTACCGTTACAAATAAGTTTTCTATAATTCGGCAACGAAAATATCTAGTTTTTGAAATGTTAATCTCTGGCTTTTTTAAATTTATTATTATTATCATCATTTTTTCATCTTTCAACTATTAATAGTAAATTTGTTGGGAAGGGATTCTGAAACTCAAGAAAGCGTGCGCAGATGATTTTCTCCCCCATATGTCACATACAGTTTTTGACTGTTTTTGCCAAAATAAATAAATAAATAAATAAAAGTAAGAGATCTGAAATTAAAGCAAAACCATTATGAGGACGGTTTCTACTACATGAATTAAACCATAACTTTAACCTAACCTTTTCTAAAACAACACTAATTTCAATTTGTATTATGTACACTATCTAATACTGCAGTGCCTCTATGTTTTAATGTTTTTTACAATACAATTAATTTTGTCGTATTTTTACGAGGTATTGTTGTTGTCAGATTTGAACACTAACAGCTCGGTAAAAATAGATAAAAAATCGTACCAATAAACTTTGTCAATTTTCTGTAATTTTGGGAGATGTACCAAAGACTGGCCTAGTTGCAGTTTATCCATAACATGTCCACCATTATCAAAGATCATAAGAGACCAACTTCGATGGAATGTTCTACACACCTTCATAACTTCCAGTTCGGCACTGCGGAGTACTCTCCAAAGGTAGCTCACACTTTAGAATACACAACTAGCGTGTGGCAACTTGTATGGAATGTATTTGTAATAGAAGAACTAGAACTCTACACCCTGAAAAATGGTATAAGAATCGAGATGAGATGAAGGAATACCATGGAACACAATATTCAGGCTTTATACTATACAATATATAAAGGAATATGACCGCTACCTTCAGGGATCGCGTAGGTTCTCTTCACTGGGAAAATGTCTAGAGGAGCTGTAGGTAACGCGGTAGGCTCTGTTAGGTCCTTTTGACGTCAATAGATAGAGCTGGAAAGGGAGTAGGAAAACCGAAAAGCTAGCAAACCTCAAGAAAATACGAAACTAACTGGTACGAGGACCTCTGTGCCATTCTGTACCTCCCACTAGTTACTTTCACATACGCTCTCTCATGAAGCAAAATATCATACCTGTAATTTTTTAACAAACAAGTTTTAACCAAAATGGCGCATTTGTTATGTGATTCAAGTTATTGCATTTGATTCAAACAAAAATTTAAAAAAATAGAATTGATTTTGAGAAAATGTTGTTTGCGAGTTTTTTATTATTCCGTATTTTACCTACATTTACACGAAAACTATTAATTTTCAAACAAAATACTCTACTTTATTTAAATATATTTTTGAAGTGTATTTTTCATTGAGAAATTTTACTCTTCAATAATGTATTTGTAAAAGGTTTAAAAAATATTGTTTTTCAATATTCGAAAGTTCAGAGGTTTGTTTCATTTATGTAAGTGTACTATTTTATATTCCAGAAACATTTCCAATGAAACAATTGGAGATATTTTTGACAAAAAACGAAAATGTCTTAGGGTTTCTTATGAAGTGACCTCAAAAAACAAAATGTTCGTTTCAAATTTGCAGGGGTTTGAGTCATACCGGATGGATTTCAGAAAATGCTACGTTCAGTTTAGGCTCTAGTATTGCCAAACAGGAAGAGGTTTGGAAGGAAATCGATTTTCCGGTACCAAAGGCGCATGGAACGTGGATTCTGACTACACTATTATTCAAAATATTAATTGACTACTAATAGGAGTTTTAGAAAAGGATATCATGGACCCTTAAAACAAGTTCTTCTGTCGAAAGACAACATTGTTTGCTGCATCATTTCTTGACTATTTCTACATTTCTATATGCGAAAGTACCAATTTTGTTACCTTCAATAATGTAGTTTATTAGGAGGGAGTGAAACTTTTTAACTTTTATAATTTTCAAAAATTAAGTTGTTTTAATGAAAAGTAATGAATCTGTTCGTATTTATAAGCATAGTTTCCCTCTTTCGAGGGAAAACGTTAAAAGAGTCTTTTTTGTGAAAAATTTGATTAGGAGATTCATGTAACGTGGTGTCAACGTACTGTGCAGTACGTGTTTCACATTCGAAGGACCGCGACATCACATCAAATGTGGGGGCGAACCTGAACATGAATGCTTGCAGCTTGCGGTTAAATTTTCGCATTGAAGAAAGCGTAGCCTCCGCGGTTGGAGTGTGTAGATACTTGTCTGCCCGGGAAACGACGCATCCTAGACCCAATTGCCAACATTTTGACTGTCATACAGTTATCTTCCTCATTATGCCCTGAAGAAGGTCGCAGTGACGGCCGAAACGTTGGAATCTGGCCTATGGAACGCGGCATCTACTGGACAACCAAGTATCTAATATACTGCTTATGGTCACGTTTACGTTTACGTGCACTATTCTAAATGGTTCCATCGAATTACTTGGCACGAATCTTTTGAATGCAAGGTTATGTTTACAATAAGTTGCATCCTGAATGATGCTTACGGCGACATCGCGTGAAAGCGAGAGATTACATCGTCAACGAGAATGTGGAAATGAGGACATTCCTGGGCTGCGCCCCGCATAGGTCCGGCACGTGTCCGGGCGAATGTTTGCCGCCCTGCGGTGGGCGGCCCTGGCGCTCTCGCCCAGCAGGAATAACGCTCGGCAGTGACGCAAGGCGCTCGGAATCCGCGTAGGGCGTTGCGGCGTGGCGCGGAGCCTGCGATTCCGGGAAAATGTCCGTGGAAAAGCGCGCTCCGGCTCCAACACCCACCCCACGCCCCGTGGCCCGCGCTCGTTAGCGCCGGATGGCAGCCTTCGAGTCGGGGGCCATTAGGCCTCGCCACACCGCCACCCGGAAGTGTGTACTTCTCTCTATGCACATTCTCTCTCTGTCTCTCTCTCTGTCTCTCTCTGTATCTCTATCTCTCTGTGTGTGTGTGTCTCTCTCTCTCTCTCTCTCTCTCTCTGTGTCTCTCTCTGTGTGTCTCTCTCTGTGTGTCTGTGTGTGTGTGTCTCTCTCTGTGTGTGTCTCTCTCTCTCTGTGTCTCTCTCTCTGTGCCTCTCTCTGTGTGTCTGTGTGTGTGTGTCTCTCTCTCTCTCTGTGTCTCTCTCTGTGTCTCTCCCTGTGTGTCTTACTCTCTGTGTTTCCCTCTCTCTGTCTCTCCGTCTGTCTGTTTCTCTCTGTCTCTCCGTCTGTCTCTCTCTGTCTCTCCGTCTGTCTCTCTCTGTCTATCTATGTCTCTCTCTGTACCTCTCTGTCTGTCTCTCTCTGTATGTCTGTCTCTCTGTATCTCTATCTCTCTGTGTGTCTGTGTGTGTGTCTCTCTCTCTGTGTCTCTCTCTCTCTCTCTCTGTGTCTCTCTCTCTTTGTCTCTCTCTCTGTGTCTCTCCCTGTGTGTCTTACTCTCTGTGTTTCCCTCTCTCTGTCTCTCCGTCTGTCTGTTTCTCTCTGTCTCTCCGTCTGTCTGTCTCTCTCTATCTATGTATCTCTCTGTATCTCTCTGTCTGTCTCTCTCTGTATGTCTGTCTCTCTCTGCCGCCGATGGCGCTGCATGTCACGCTGGCCTCTGCCTTCACATCCGTGTCAGTCGGAATTTTTTGAGTACATGGGAGATGGGTCATTCGGGGATAAAGGATTAACTTATTACTCGGTTCTCAGGAAGGGAGTGGAAACAATATGTCTCCGTTTGGGAACAGCTCGAGTGAGTACAAAAGTGCCTGAAGTTTCCCACCTAAACTTGATGTTAAGCTGCTCGTTTCAGTGAGCCTAAACCGGCAAGAAGTCACAGAGTATTTCCTCTCTTCAACTTTCCCTTTAATCTTCTATTTAACCCGCTGAAAATTTTTACTGTCGAAAAGTCTACGAATTAGGACGAGATAATGGTAACTATTCACACGCGTAATTATATTTATCGTTTATATTAAAAGTATTGACATAAATGTATTTATTGTATTATTACTGACACTAACAAAACCAAGGCCTCTTGTTACAAGACACGTATGCGGAAGACTCGTGGCACCAGACTGAGAACTGACAAAGGTGGCTCAGGGCATCCGCAGATGTCACTGCAGTGTCTCTGACCGGGAGGTCCTGGGGTTCGAGACCCATCACAGGCAGGCGTTTTGACACTAGCTTGTCAGGTAGGACTAATTCAACCTCCGGCTATCTGGAGGAGAATTGTAGCAGCCAGCTACTCCGATAGGTAGTTTTCCGTCCAGGCTGAGGCAGTGCCACGCGGGTGGGAGATACCTTGTGGGGGAATATCTCTGCAAACCGACGTAGGTCGGCGGCGGATCTCGCCAACCAGCGGGAGAAGATCACCGACAACTCTCGCGATGAAAGCATGCACTACACTTACAGGAATAACGACCATAGCAGTTGACGCACCCGGAATCGCTAATCAATCGATCAATTAATCCAACATACCGAGACTGGGAAATCCTCATGATTCAGAATCTCCCGCACATAAGCATCAGGTGCACTTTTGCCAACGTGTCACGAGATTCCCTCACACAACCTCCTCTCTTTTATAATGAGAGTTTACAAAGTAATACAATGACATCAATAAACGTAGGTAAACAATTATACATAAAAATTAAAGTTTAATAATATTAGGGCAAATAATTCTCCTACTAGCTCAGCTTCATCGTCTGGTGTGATGGTCTACGGAACGCAGTATGTGTTTTTGATGGTTCAGAGTTTTCGATAACACTTCCTTACACTCTGTTACATATGAAATAGGGCCGGTGACCGGATTACTGTATACTGGTTCACTTATCGATTTGTTTGTCAATTCGCTATCGGAAATAACATGTGATTCTCGACTACATTCGCTTACATTCAGATATTCACCTTTGTTTTCCCATTTAACTGTAAGTAAATACTCAGGTTTTTACATTTTACTTTCTCGCCTTACTTCTTAAGAAGAGAAAGTATTGTAATCTTGCGCAGGAAAACGGCGATTTTTCGCCGGGCCCTGGTAAGGAAAAAGTGGGGAAATCTTGTTCCTTAGTACCTCCTCTAACGTATGTGCGTAACTTAGTGGTCAATTACCTCCTCTAACGCATTGTGTAGTAAAAATTCATGTTTATGGATCCTTAATACCGAAAAATCGATTGACGGCAAAACATTAATCCGTCCGTCTGTCCATGAGTAACTCTAGCCCAAATCGTACGCACGATTTTCTTCAAAATTTATATTCGTCGATCGATCCGTTCCTTTAGGAACTCGAGATCCTACGAGTTTAGAACGGAACGCTTTGGGGGGGGGGGGGTACATGAAGCCTCAACATTTTCAAAATTTTCTCAAAAATGGCTCCAAACTTGTTGATTAAACTTTGTACTTGGATAGCGAAAAGAACGCTTAAGATAACGGTTCAAGTCTCATTACCATTGAAATGCCTAATTTTTTTAATTGCAAAAGTGCGTCTTATTGCAACTACAATATTGAAAATAGAGATTTTTTCCTGAACGAAATCTGTTCTTTCAAGACAGATCTTGAAATAAGTGTACGTACAAAGATTAAAAATATGAGTAATTTTGTATGAAATACAGACTTCTTTTATACATTTTTTGTCAAAACTTGTTCCAATTTTTTAAAAACATTTCGTGATCTTATGTGGCAAAACTCGTACTTGAATTTGTCGTGCTCGTATGTGTCAACGATAATAAAAAAAATTCTGGTGATTCTAAAAGAACAAATTTGAAGATCGACATTTTTCTTAAGTGAAATCTGTTTTAAGCAAATACATCTTTAAAAAACATCATGTACAATTTTTTTTGACAAAACGTTGTTTTCGCGTACTTTCCGCTTGAAGTTCATGCAAATTAAAAGAAAACTCTCAATAATGGCTTCAATTTTTTCCTCAATTAGAAGAAGGAACCCTTAAAAAATGGCGATCTCAGTTTTGTTCAACTCTTTGAATTTCAAAAAATTGCAAAAGTTAGTAATAATACGAGAAAGTACGTGTTGTAATATCACTCGTGTACTTCAACATCTACGATTGGAGCTTAATTTTTTATAGCTACGGCAGTATCATATTTCGGGGAAGGAATCGTAATGTCCATGATTGCGTCTCAGTACCCTTTTTGAAGTTTGTAGTTCGGAAATTCTTACCTAACATCTTATTCTAATAAATATACAAAACAGTCACCTTTAATGTTTATATAGGTTCGCCAACAAAAAGATTATTAGAGCAATTGCAAAAGTAAAAGTGAACACAATTCTGTGTGTGGGGAGTCTTAAAATCTTAAAAACTTAGGGGTCAAGGCAAATCTGGGAAAGAATAAAATGTATTTATAGAACATTTTGGCGAAAATTATATCGATATTATACAGATATTAGTTTTGTATACTTTTGAATTATTTTTTCTACATTTCAAATGACCAATGCAATTCTGGCTATCTTCAACGTCGTCACTGTTTTGCGAAGGCACGATTTCCTTTTGGTGTACAAATTTTGATCTGCACACCCTCCGCCGATAACCGAGCTTCTTGCACCGATTACCCTGCGACTCGATGGTTGAACCATTGAGTAAAGAGCTCTTTTGTCTATGGCTGAACATTTTCCGTCTTCGTGACGTGGCAGCGCACAGCCCAAGCATTCCCCCCTTCATTCTGTGGCCTCGCTCCGGGTGCAAAGACTGCGAAAACTGCGACCTCTGGCGTTCGTTGATTGATTGATTGATTGATTTATTCATGTTTCCGGGCGCGTCAACTGCTCTGGTCATTAGTCCCGTTAGTGTAGTGCATGTTTTTTTGAGAGATGGCGGTGATCTTCCCCCGCTGAATGGCGAGATCCGGCGCCGACCTACCGTCGGCTAGTGGGGTTTCCCCCTAACCAGGACTCTCCCACCAGCGGGGCACCGCCCCAGCCGGGACAATCTCTAAGCTGCCGACCGGTCTCCCGGGATATGTGGTAGTGTAGTGCATGTTAGTGTGTGTGTGTGTTAAGAGAGAGGATAGGACAAGGAATGGGAAGGACAGATCGCGCGCGGTCCGTGGCCCGTTTATTAGGGTACTGCTCCGGCATTCGCCTGGTGTTGATCGGAGAAACCACGGAAAACTACCGATCAGAGCAGCCGGCCACTAGAATTCTCCTCCAGACAGCGACTGAATTCGACCTAGCTGTAAAGCTAGTGTCGAAAATCCTGCCGCTGTGGGGAGTGGGAACCTAGGACCTCCCGGTCAGAGGCGCTGCAGTGACATCAGGTGATGCACTGATCTACCGCTCCCGGTTCTGGCGTTCGTCCTGGGGTTGGAATCCTGGTTGATATTCAACTTGCACGTCTCCACACCTCCACAGTTACAATTTTGCTTTCCATCATCAGCTTGTTTTATTTGTTTTGAATTTCCTCCTGGCGCGTTATTGTAATTGCTTCTTCTAGAGTAAGGTGCAACTTCAAATGCATACATTCTCATGTTCTCTCGTCACGCGGGTCGATTGCGATTCGTTCCCGGATGAGTTCGCTTTTCAATGTGTCATAGTCACATCGCTTATCAGATGAGTGCAGCGATGGTATGATCAAATACGCACTTCCATCGGGCTTTTGCACTAGCGAATCGATCTTCAGTCACTCAAAAATAACATTTTTCTTCGGCGCAAAGAAGTTATCAAACTCTATTTTCACGCTTCAAAGGTGACTGCGTCGTCTGCTATCACCTCCGCCAATATGTGTTCTGACTGTACAACATGCAGCATCAACGTGTAGCAGATCAAGTCCCAAACAGTTTGCACCGTGTTGTCTAGGGCTCTGGCTTATCAAAGTCTAACCGGTCTGACGTCCTCACGTTGATCGGAACCGGCACGACAGCACCTTATGTGTTTGCGTTCACCATGTTGATTTAGAATGAACAACGTTGTCGCTAATACTGGGTTATGATCAACTGCAATCGCCTGGCTTCGTGTTATACGTATTCTAAGGTAGGGATACTAAGACCACGACTACTCATTACAAGACACTATGCTGACGACTCGTGAAAACACTCTGAGACTGGAAAACCGTCGTGACTCAGAAGTTCCCGCACATTCACATTTCCTCACTGTTGACACACTGTTGTCAACGTATCACGAAACGTCCTCACACAACAGTATCAAACTCCGTTGGTAAAGAGGTAATCTAATTAAATATTTACATCATGACCACATCAAGTCACAGAGTTCTCGATACAAAATAGTAGAGCTGGGGAAAAAGATACCCAGTTCCCTTGATTCTCAACAACGGCACGCCGCCGCAGAGACCGCTGTACTCGAAAATGCTCCGCACTGCCATTATCAGAATATGCTATCGGTGTTAACGAAAGAAAAGGTAACGATAAATAACAAATGTTAGAGGTGTCACTGGATCTCTCGACAACATTTATTGCTCGAGTTTTTCTATTAATACCTTAAATGCATTTATTCCACTTCATTGGCGGTGTTAAGTAAACTATATGTACAAAATCGTAAGGCTTGCTCTTCTACGACGAATTAAAATTTGATTGCAGAAGCCACGTTCAAATTGTATTTTATACCATTGACAATAGTTAATATAAACAGAAGTTCTGCCAAATCCTACTGTAACGCTTACCTCTTAATCAATCAATTATTACTTTCTCGTCTGTACGTACGTAGGGAGAGAAAGTATTGTAATCGTGCGCCGGAAAACGGCGACTTTTCGACGTGGATAAATCTTGTCCATTTAGTAAAAGTAGTAAATTCACATAGTACGTACACATAGTAAGTTCCTTCTTCTTATAGCCGGGAGGGGGTCCACGCGGTCGATGTGACTGTCCGCCACGAGGATGGGTCTAACCTTCTAAAAGCAGGGGAGGAAAAAGTGGTAAAGTACCAACCAGTCATTCTCCTGACAGTCCAACTTCATGGAGTGCCCTTCACCAGAATCCTACCTGTGATGGTTGGAACCTCTGGGGCTATGCCACGATCAACAGTCAGTGTCCTCAAGACGTTGGGGATCATGTCTCGAGGCGATTTACTTACTATCTCGTTAATTGCTCTCAGAAGCTCTATTAAGCTCTACACACAATTTGTAAATTACCATGGAGCAATTTAGTATTGCTGGCAGTAAATGCAGAAAATGAACTTCTTGGTCCTGTGGGGAAGTCTAGGAACCCAGGGGATCCGACAATGCCTAGAATATACCTAGTTACCATGACTTTAAGTGGAAAGTGTTTGCTACTTAATGTAGCATATAGAAAATTGTGAAATCAGAAACCGTGTTTTGTGAGCCCTTGATACCGAAAAATAGATTGACTGCAAAACGTGTGTTTGTCCGTTCTATGGTCAACGCCAGCGCCTAAACCGTTCAGTCAATTATCTCCAGAATCGATAACCCCCTATCGATCTGCTTTATGACACTGCCCCTTCAATTTGCAATTGGTAATTTACATGAAGCCACTAGGACATTATCAAAATTTTCAACAAAAAAATTGTTTAAATGGTTCAAATTGTGGGAAATCACAAAGGACGGTTAAGAGAATGGTGCAGGTCTGATTTCCGTTGAAATCCCGTATTTTTCAAAAATTGCAAAATATCAATTTTTATTCGCAGTCTTCCAACAAATAAAATATTGTAGATTTTTTCTTGATGAATTCTGTTCTTTAAAGATAGCCAATGTAAAAAAATCGAAAATTTGAGTAGTTTTCGCGTAATTTTGCGTGAAAAATAAGCAATTTTTAGTTTTTAACAATTTTTTCTCAAAATCCGCACCAACTTTTTCTTCAAATTTTCTTCTCGTACGTACCAAAGGTCGGTAAAATGTGGGTGCTATTCTTAGTTCCAGCACAATTTCGAACATTTTTAATATTTAAAAATTACAATATAGAAGACAGATATTTTTGCTTTAAACAAAATTTGTTCTAAAAATCAGCTCTTTAAAAAGGTCATGTAAAAAAGGTAGCTTTTATTCAATAAGTGTTTGAAATTTACGCAATTTATAAAAAAAATATTTTTCTCAATAGCTGCTGAAACGTTTTTCTTCATTTTTCCCACGGAACGGTAAAAAATGGCGTGGGACTCATTTTCTTTGAACTCTGTATTTTCGAAAATTGCAACATTTTAACTTTTAAAAATTACAAAATTGAAGATATTTTTGATTTAAATAAAACCTGTTTTAAAAAATCAGCTGATCAAAAAAGTCATTACAATTTTTTGAGAAAGGTAGTAGTTTTTGCGTTCTTTCTTTTTAGAATTAATCAAATGTATACAGGTATCCCACCAACTTTGGGTCACGAGAAAAATTCTCCGAGAACAGGAATGGATCAAAAGGACATGAAAAATAATTAATATAATTTTATTCATAATTTAAAACTGAACATCTCAATATGAATTCGACTTTTTCTCTATTCTATAGTATATATTCTCAATCTTGATGTACGTTTTTTCAATCATCGGTAAAAATATACAGCATAAGATAGACAATACAAAATGATGTTGAATTTATGAGTAAAATATTTTCCACGAATGAAGCAACTTCTCAATTAACTATGTAGGCTACCAGAGTGCCAATGCTAGTATACTGATCTACTTTAACTTTCTCTCCACGCAGTAGAGAGAAAGTTATATAATGCTGCGCGAAAAACAGCGAATTTTCGGCAGAAAACTCTTAATACAGGGTTCTGGTAACGAAAAAGTGGATAAATCTGTGCTAAATTTAAAAAAAATCACCTTCACATGGTGTAGCTGGAATCCATGCTTTATGGGTCCTTCTTACCGAAAAATCGAATGACGTCAAAACGTCTGTCGATCTGCAAACAATGCTAGCGGCTAAACCGTTCATCTTATTTTCTCCAAAATTGATATTCTGCAATCGATCTGAATGAAGTCGCGGCCCCATGAATTTGAAACTGATATTTTAATTTTGGGGGTATTTTACAGGAATCCCCTGAGATATTTTCAAAATTTTCAAAATAAATGGCTCCATTCTTTTCGATTAAATTTTTCTGTTGGATAGTGTAAAGGACGTTTAAGAGAATGGTGCATATTGCATGTTCGTTAAAAACACCGATTTTTCGAAAATGGCAACAGTTCAAACTTTTTTCGGAGTCTTCCTTCAACTAAAATATTGAAAATAGAAATTATTACCCTTAATGAAATCTATTCCATAAAGATAGATTTTCAAATAAGGTGATTCTTTTCACGGTTTCAAGGTGAAATAAGGTAAGTACTTTTCATTTTTTTAAAATTGTAGTAGTTTTCGCGCAATTGTGCGTGCAATATTTGCAAGTTTAAAAAAGTACAAAAATAAGATTTTCTCAAAATCGGATCCAAATTTTTTCTTTAAATTTTCATTAGGATTACTTCCCAACGAAACCTATACGATGACACAAACTTCACATTGCAGTATTCTTTCTTTTTTTTCCAAAAATTACAAAAATGACTGAATTCTTGACTTGTCTCTCACGTCAGTAATATTTACATTAGAGGCGCGTTCTTCACATTATTGTATTTATAAGTATATGTGATTTAAATAATGTCAAATTAAGTTTCGCGAAAAATCAACAGTTTTCTGTTAAAATGAGCTCAAATTTCAGAAACGCTCTAACGCCATTTACTAAAAAATGTTTCCGCATTTTTTCTTAAAATTTTTTAAACGGATAGTGCTAATTGCACTGCTTAATGTGACGTAAAGTTAATTTTTGTGTGTCTTTTATTTTTGCAAAACTTACACAAATATAATTTTTTTGAAATATCTCTCACGCCGTTAATATGCACATTTACATCGATTTGTATACATAATTATATTTGTGAGTGGAAGTGCTTCAAATGACTTTAAATGAAGTTTTCGAAAACTTTATAGATTCCTGTGAAAAAAAGCTTCAAATTTCGCATTTAGATTAATGTTTAAACGCACTTTTCTTTAAAATGGCTTCAAATTTTTTCAGTGAAAATGTCTAATTAGAACAAGATTTTACACTTCTTTAATATTCTTGAGGTAATATTTCGTTTATACTATTTGGAAAGTAAAAAGTTGAGAAAATGTCAAAAAATGTACTTTGGGCGACGATGGATGGCAGGTGGCCTGCGAATGGAGGAAGACCTTAAAGCCAGACCACACCAAGGAAATTAGAAAAAATTGCTACGAGAAAGTCTGTACCATTCTGTAGCACATCTAGTTTTTATAATGTGAGGGTATTTATATGAAGCGCCTGTAACATTTTCACAATTTACACAAAAATAATCCAAATTTTTTCCTTAATTTTTTTGAAGAATAGAGTAAAATGTACTACTATACAAAAATTTCTCAAAAACGGCTTCAAACTATTTTCTTTAAACTTGATATACGTAGTGATAAATGTACTGTTTAAGATGACAAATTGACATTATACTCCATTTTGCTGCTTTCTTTTGTTTTTTAAAAAATTACGTAAATTAATTTTTTTAACATCTTTCTAACATGGTTAGTATTTACTATACCGGCGATTTGTAAACCTTAACGAAAGATTAGCAATCAAAATTGCACATTTTCCGATACCTAAAACGTTATTTTTTTGAAAACGGCTGGGAAATTTTTCTCTAAATTTTTGAGCGAATATTGCTAAATGTACTGAATAACATGACATAAAAGGCATATTGATCTATTCTTTTTTTTTCATAAAAAACTAAACAAATAGTAGCGTCCCCGTGCGAAATCTCTCGCATGTCTTACCTATCCTTCCATTTCCATATTAAGAGGAAACGTTAACGAAACGTGTTTATTTGTTTCAAAAATGTAAAATGGTAACTTCTAATATACTTTCAGAATATCAAATAAAAATAAAAAACGATGTAATTTATGTTTGAAACCATTTTTTAATACATTTTTATTCAGTATTATAGATAGATGTTCTTGGAACAATTTACAACACTTCCTAAAAAAACATTTGAAATAATTACACAATCACCCTTTATAGCTTTTCGCTTCCCTCGATAGCCACAAAAGCATTAGAAAATCTTTTTACTCCTGAGAAAGCTACGCAAATTTCTCCATCCGAATATGCAGGGTGTGCAACCCTACCGGGCCTGTGCAACCCTACTCATTGCAATATTATTTAAGTTTAGTACCGAACGGATAGGTTTACCAGTGCAATTTATTCGTATATAATATCGAGTAATTAGTTTAATTTCGTATACAGTTGCCGATTCTGCACGTCTCTGTACAGTGGAGTAGTATCTTATAGTAGCGCAGCTTAGCCCGTGTTTTTGGCAAGTTTGGCATATACCTAGCAATCCTGGTGGACTTGACGTAAAACTAAGGATAATTGAAGTCAAGCCGCCTGGAATAATAAAGAAGCCGCCTGGAATAATAAAGAAGCCGCCTGGAATAATAAAGAAGCCGCCTGGAATTAATGCTTACACTCATGAAGTTAACGGCAGATTGTTTTCCAGAGGGTGTTACTGAAGTGCACTGAATTGTTTGTAAAGTTGCATTTTTTAAAACAGGTTAAGCATTTAAAAGATAATTGGGGTTGTTTCTTGATATATTTTTTGTATTAGGGCTAGAACTCCTCAAAACCAAATATCAGTCTCACATTTAGAGGGAAAAAAATGCTTCTCCTCTAGCCCTAGCAGAAATAAGTGTGGGGGAATTAAATAAGGATTGACAAAAATGTAATAGAATGTCCAGAAAGATATCGTTCTGTTGATAATGCTGTGAAAAATGTTTCTGTGAGGCCTCTGGCTTCAAAATTTAAGGTTTTAAGGCTATAGAACGTTTAATTTAGGAGTTATTAAACTATAAATTCTTCACGAGTGTTGCAGGTTGCATTTGACATGAATATTGAGATGCGCTTTTTAACAAATCCTTCATATTTTTTAAGTCAATGTGCAATTAGTCATGTCTCCGTGAAATTCTCTTTCTTTAGAGACCTTATTTACAAAGATTGGGTTCGTGTGAGAGCTGTAATAGTTATTTACGATGTGCTTTCTTTACGATGTGATTTCTTTCTTGATTTGTTACTCAACAAATCAAGAAAGAAATTTAAGCGTGGGTATTAAATTTTTAAAGATTGGTGTGAAAACAAAGTTCATTCTATATCGGAAAAAATTTGATTGCTTACTTTTCTGGCAAGTCAGAGAAGGATAAACCAAGTAGTTATTGGTTTCGTCTATACTACTGAAATAATATGAGACAATTTTTTTTAATATCTCTCACGACCTTAATATTTACACTAGCATCTATTTCTATATATTATTGCATATGAGAGATGTGTTTCAAATAATTGCCAAGGAAGTTTCTCGCAATCCCAAATATTTATGTGAAACAGAACTTCAAATTTCGCGATTACGGTAACACTTAAACAACATTTTCTAAAACACGGCACGTAATTTTTCAACAAAAATTTCCACATAGAACAAGGTGTTACTCTTCTAAATTATTCTGAAGATCATATTTCAGTTTAACCAATTGAGACAAAAAAATTGAGAAAATGTAAAGAAATGTAGTCACCCTCACAAAAATTTACCGCCAAAATTCTATCTTCACAACCGCGCCGACAAACTTGGACACGCTGCTGCAAGGGAAGGGACGCGTTGACCAATCTCTAACAGGCCAATCTCTAACACCACCCACAGTTTCCTGTGAGTGGTGCAAAATCCCAAAGGGTAGAAAGGACGCTGTTTCAGGAGGAGGGGGCTAGTTCGTTTACGTACGAGGTGGAAATATCGACATATTTCCCTGCCAAAGGAGAGATTTTGCTTGCGCGTACGCCACAACGAAAAAATATTTCTGAGCGGGGTTTTCCGTACAGAATTACAGTCAATAGACCAATTAATATTTAGAATTTTAGCAACAATTATTTCAAGATTTAGCAATCGATTTGTAACTCCCCTCAACCTGCTATTTTGATATGTTCATTTCAGGCACAATTTGCGGAGCCTTCCCGGCTGTTCTAACACATATTTCGAATTTTTTATAAAATTATAAATTGTTGAAAAATTGTTAATTTGCAGTTCTAGGATGTGGGATATTGGGAAACTCTCCCCTCTTTAGATTTGCAAAAGTTGGAAATTGTTTATAAATTTTTATTAATCTAACTGTCAAAGGCGATACAAAATCCCGGAATCCGATCGGTGATATCATATTTCGTTCTCGAGATATGTGTAATTGTTAATAAGAAAATGTGTAATTGTTTGTAACATATAGAAAACGCTCTTTATTATTGTGTTTAATTTTATATTATTAATAAATCGAATTATGGCAGGTGTCCTCCTATATATTTTAATATTGACGATAGATATTTTACATAATGTAATCTGTTTCAAAATTCAATATTTAAGTAATGTAATGTAAGTTTATATCAAAAATTGAGAATTTCTCGCATAATTTTGAGTGACCATTGCAAATATTGATAGAAAGTATGTCCAGCTGTAATATCACTAGTTTTTTACTTTCTCGCTATCGCTTACGCAGTAGAGAGAAAGTTATGTAATGCTGTGGGAAAAAGCGGAGAATTTTCGTCAGAAAAACTCTTATTGTCAGGCCTTGGTAGCGAAAAAGTGAATAAAGCCAGCTGCTAACTTTAGAAAAAGAATCTCTGACACGTGGTGTAGCCAGAATCCATGTCTTGTGAGCCGAAACTTCATTCCGAAATATCGATTGACGGCAAAATGTCTGTCCTTCTGTCCGTCCGCCTGTGGATCACTCTAGCTGCTAAACTGTTCATCCGATTTTCTCCAAAATTGACATTACCCAATCGATCTGGCTGATGTCGCGTCCCCTTGAATTTGATACCGATATTATATTAATTTGGGAGGTGGGTACTTTACATGAACCTCAAGGGATATTTTCAATATTTTCAAAAAATGGATTATGTTTCTGATTAAGCTTATTGGATATTGTAAAGGACTTTCAATAGAATGTAGCACGTCTTATGTTCGTTGAAAACCCTACATTTTCGAAAATTGCAAAAGTCCAAATTTTTTTCAGTCTTCCTGCAACTAAAATGTTAAAGATATAGATTTTGGCTTAACGAAATCTGTTCCTTAAAGATAGATTTTGAAAGAAGGTCATGAACAATTTTTCGAAAACTTGAGTACTTTTCGCGTAATTTTTCGTGAAAATACGGCTGAGAAAATAGGAGGTTTTTTTTAGCACCACTAGCTTGTAAAAAGTGCGGACTCTAGCCCCACGTTAATCTATCAATAGCTCCGACGTGGACTACCTTCTTACAAAAAATCAACTTTATTAGGCAAAGAATTCTTTAGTAATATTTTCCATTGATGAAGCAAGTCTGAGGGAAATACCAGTCTATTTTGCATTCCGATACTGACTGAAAATAGTATTTTATGCCATTAGTTTATAATGTTAGGCTTTATTGCATGAGTACAGTAATTTGTACGAATGCAATAAAACAACATAAACGAGTTGCATACATTAAGAGAATCAAACGCAATTTTACGAAACAATTTGAACATTCTTATGACGTCTCGGGCATTTGACATTGTGCGAGAAAAGGGTGGTCAACCAATCCGTTTACCTCCACTTCCCCACGATTCTCCCGCTGCGATTGGCTGAATGTGTAATGACGCAATTATTCGTGCCGTAAAATGCTAATACGTCATCATTTCTGCCGTAAAATGTCCGATTATGAACGACTTCTTGCAAAAGAACAGGTCGTTTATAATGCTGGTATTATTTAATTCTTAAATCTTGTCACCAGAGCGACTAAGCTTAGAAGATCATAAAGGGAAACTATTATGTGCAATATCATTCTCTTTCTCCAACCATAAGATTCGGCAAGAGATAATGTGTGGAGATTATGATACAAGTGCCATGCCGGGGAATATGCCATGAAGGGAATAACTAGTTCCCTAAGTGGTTGAAGGGAATAACTAGTTCCCTAATTTTATTGTAGACTAGCGTAACCATGCGAGAAGTCTCGCATGTTAAATCCTACCCTATTCCCTATTTCTTCACTTCCATATTAAGCTTGTAATACATTTTTGTTTTGAAGACCCTCTCATCCTCCGTCACTATTTCTGTATGTCTTCTTGTAATTGATAACAATACAAAACCCCCTTGTCAATACAAACTATTCTTAGTTAATGTTATTACCGAGCAGAGACGTACACCCGTATAATTAAATCGCCTAGAATATCAAGTAATTAGTTTAATTTCACATACAGTTGCATATTCCACAGTTAAAGAGAATACAAAATTATGTAGATAAAAAAAATCAGCCTCCTAGGGCAATCTGTTGCAGAGATACAACGAGAAACGAATTTTGCATGTTTTATTTTTTCTCAGCATCTATTGCGTGTATCTTGCCTTAAATCCATATGGGTAGTATAGTGCATGTAAGTGTATAGAAAGAGTGAGGATAAGACAAGGAAAAGGAAGGAAAGATCGCGTATGACCCGTGGCCCGTTTCCTTAGATTATTTTTTGTATTGATTGATTAGTGATTTCGGGTGCGTCCGCGGCTGATGTTATTAGTCCCGGTAGTGTAGTTCAAGTTTTCATTGCAGGTTCAGTCGCTGTCTGGAGGAGAATTCTAGCGGCCGGCTGCTCTGATCCGTGGTTTCTCCGATCAACACCAGGCGAATGCCGGAGCAGTACCCTACCAAACGGGCCACGGACCGCGCGCGATCTGTCCTTCCTCTTCCTTGTCCTATCCTCTCCCCTTACACACACACTTACACTAACATGTACTACACTACCACATATTCCGGGAGACCGGTCGGGAACTTAGAGCTTGTCCCGGCTGGAGCGGTGCCCCGTTGGTGGGAGAGTCCTGGTTAGGGGGAAACCCCGTTGGCCGACAGTAGGTCGGCGCCGGATCTCGCCATTCAGCGGGGGAAGATCACCGCCAATTCCCGAAAAAACATGCACTACACTAACGGGATTAATTACCAAAGCAGTTGACGCGCCCAGAAACATGAAAAAATCAGTCAATCAATCAATTCATCGCAGGTGGTGATGGTGATGTTCCCCCGCTGGCTGGCGAGATCCGGCGCCGATCTACGTCGACTTACAGGGATTTCCCCAACCAGGTATCTCCCACCAGCGGGACACCGCCCCATCCGAGGCAAGCCTGAGCTCCCGATCAGTCTCCCGGCATATGTGTTAGTGCAGTGCATGCAAGTGTGAGTGTGTGTAAGGGGGTGAAAATAGGACAAGGAAGGGGAAGAAAAGATCGTGTGCAATTTTATTACTTTAACAACTATCAAGGGTGAGGGCTTGGTTCGGTACAGTATTGTCATTCATAGTAAATGGCCAAATAATTCATCACCAAAAATTATATTTTAAGACTTTATTTTTATTTTTAAGACACAATTACATTAACCAATTTTTGTACATACATTTATATTTTCGTCCATTAAAATATATTCATGCTGTGGTATACATTATCAGCAAGATATTACACATTTTAATGCAACTTGACGTAACAATATTAGTAACAATAAATTATAATTATTATAACTAGTAATTGATCTTTATCATTGATCCGGCCTCTCTCAGGCGAGGAATACCCATTAACATTCCTAGACCTCACATAGAAACTGGTATACAAATGTTATTAACAATTGTTTGATATTTACGTAGGACTTTTAAGCCTCTCAATTGTATATACTCGCACTTCGTGAATCCTAATAATTTAATTCCAGACATTGAAAATGGATTGCAACGGCAAAAATATCCAATGTATTCTATCAGTGGCACTTATTATTTAATAGAGCTCTCATACAAAAAATAATTAATAATTATCTTCATTTCATTCCTTCACAATCGAGAAAATTTAAGATCGGGGTTCACTGCCAAATGGCTGCATTACGTATTACAATCAATTTTAATATTTTAATGATAAGACAAGATGATATATTATTATCTTTGAAATGTTGAATAAACGATATGACATTCTCTTTGTTCGCGGATACCTTTTTAACTTTTTCAATTCTTATGTAATTTATTAAAAATATATTTTTGAACATGATTCTATCACTATTGTTTACAAAAATATAGATATGGAAACATGGCATGTTAATATAGTGCAAGAAATTAACTTAGAGTATCAAGTAGATACGTTGATACAACATTACAATCTTAAGCAAATGTTTATTGGTTTTGTGATATCTTCCAACAAATCTCATTATTTTAAAAGTGACGCTTGCAAAACCGATTATTCAGTTACTTAAAATGATGTGAAATATAATGTTCGGACGAAATATCTGGTGTTTCAAAAATGCAAGTAAGTTGAGATGAAACGAACAGTCAAATACGAAATACAGCGTTGGAGTCCAAATGGATTTTTTCAATTGAAAATATTAGGTAACCCTCAAAGTGGTATTTCAAGCTAACATTTTTTTTTAATTTCACTTTTCCCTGTTTCACAGAGCGGCTATCGTTGACAACCCCTGAAATAATTTCTGGATCCATCCTGCCCTAAGTAATATCAGTGGTAGAAACTTAAAGGAAAAACAAGAAATGCCATATTTTTAATGCTTCAATTGGCAGTCCCATTACATGGGGTGACATTTAAAAAATTATAGTTTATATTTGGTCTCAAACGCTGTACATTACGTAGCCCATTATAAGCCCACAGGGATCTGGCTAGACCTTATGGTGCCCGAGACGTACTTAGTGTTTGAAAACGGAAGAGGAAAAAGAAAGAACATTCTGGCACAAAAACAACAAAAAAACATGCAAAAACATTGGTGAAGAAGAGGTGATTACGGTGATCACAGTGATTAAACGAATGAGTGAAAATGATGACTGACCATTCTCATGGATGAAAGGTGCCTTTTCACAAGATTTCAATGGGAATTATGGAGAAAGGAAACATATCTAAATTGTGCAACATATTAATGGGAGAAAGATTGGTGTGCCAACGTCAGGATTGGTGGTCCCTATTGTCCGATTTAAATTATAGTGACTTGTGAGAGATTATCAGCTGTGACGCAGTTATCCAATCGGGAGCTTGAATACCAAAAATTAAGGACGTAACAACGCTCCTGATTGAATAATCGCGTCCAGCTGATGATCCGTCAGAAGTCACTATATTGAAATCGGAAAAGAAGTATTTTTAACCCCCCCCCCCTTCCCCGATGCAATGGAAATGTATCATTTCGGGGAGCCCCGTGCCCGTCCAGCCCGCTAGGCGGCCTTCTGCTTGTCGGCGTCGGTATCGACGGCGGCGGCGTGCTGCGGGGGCACCAGCCTGTCCACCACGGAGTGGTCGGCGGCGGCCTCCTCGGGGATCTCGGGCGCATAGGCCGCCCACTCGGGGTGCGTGCCGTCGCCGTAGCGCGTCGCCACCCGTCGCACCAGCGACGTGGGCGCCGTCTTCAGGTCGTACGCCCAACCTATGCGCTCGAACAGCTTGATGAGGTGCATGGTGGTGTTGAGGTGGCCGTACTCCGACGCTTTGTAGTCCCAGGGGAAAACATGGTGGTAGTTGTGCCAGCCTTCGCCCATGCACATGAAGGACACGAACCTATTGTCAGCTGGGTTGATGTATCTGTAAAGATACGTTATAAGGTATTAAGACACTCTCCTTGAATCTTGCCTCAAGATGATTGTATGAAAAATTATTTGTTCAACACCCTAAATAACCCATCTAGAAATTGATCAGGAAGAAAATAAAATTTTAAAAAAGGTATTAAAAAGGAGAATCATGTGTTAATTGTTCAAAATAAGTAAAGCGTTTAGAAGATGGATAAAATTTGAGAGCCCGGTATACACTACATATGTGGATGTTAGAAATTCCTTATTTAACGGTTCTTTACTTTATGAAGTGAGACGAAATGTAAATGGCGAGGTTTATTCATTAAGTTGTATAATTTGATTTACTAGACTCATTAATACATCTATTGTGTATAAAAGTAACTGCATAAACTGGTTGTCAGTTATAGTTTGAATTAATATGGTTTTTATTTATAAAAAAGTTATACTACCCTAATTAAAAGTGACATGATAATCGTCATAAATATTCAACGATGTCTCATTAGTAAACATTGAATTCCTTTTTAAATCAACATGTAGGTAATAATTGTGATTGTCATTGATAGTGGTATGTCCGAAAAGATTGTGAAGCCACTTTTTTTATATAACTGATTACATGATAAAATTTCTGTTAGGAAACTCTCCGCATGCCCTATTACATTCCAATGTTTCCGTCATGTGTGTGCTATTAAGAAGCAGATCTATATTAGGTGATGTTATTGAGATGTTATGTTTCAGTTCAATTTTTTCAATAGTATTTTAACTTTTATCTGTAATCGAGTTTATATTTAAAACAAACAAATTCACAATTAAATAATCAAATTATTTATTTAATTATTAAAATGATTGAATTAATTTCGCTCTACTCTTGCTTCTTCGTCATCAGTAATCGAGGAGAGAAGGACCGCTAGGGCACGTTCTAAAATACTTAAAGTATTCAAAATAAATTAGTTACTAATGACAGCAACGGACAAAAATGTCACTCTGGTGACAAATAACGAGAATTTCAAGAAGACAAAAAATAAATATTGAGCTATTAGGCGAGAAAAATAATTCTGAAAAACACATTAACAGAACGTATTTAAAAAGATCTGGCAAGCAAAGCACATCAGAAAATACTCCTATATTGTGACATGAGGTATTGAAATGTTGCGTCAAAACAGAAAAGGAGAAGATCCTGGTTTGAAATTGCTCAAATTAGTGATCAGACGTGTAACACTTAGTACATCAACCGTCCACAATATATTCTTAGAAAGTTTTAATGATTGTAAAGATCTTTAAAATATAAATACTAGTTGTAAATGATCAATTCAAAGAGTAGAAGAATACGTAGTTCATTTTGATAAAAAAAATTGCTTTTTCTAATTATGTCTTTCAGCAAAAATGTTTTCTTTGCTGAAATAATTTTTGCTTACTCCTAAAAATCTAGTCAAAAATACTAATTGTCCTAAAGTTCTCAATATATAATTTTCGTATGATTTAGAGTAGCAAAATATTGTTTTACAACAATACAATTTTACTTACTCATGAATTTGCGAAGTTTTATTTATTTTTTTAATAATTTTCTCGCACTACGTTAGTGCAACGCTAAGTTTATGCAGGGGTTGGAGTTATTTTGAAATATTATTTAATCTCAATTTATTTATTTATCATATTTATAGTATTCTATAAGATGTAAAAAGACAAAAAGCACCTAATTCAATATTACCTTGTTTAAATTTAAACATCAAGAAGAATATCATGTAGAGTCTACTTGAAATTTGTCAACCATCTTCTTTTAACATGGAATCTCATTGTCCTTCTATAATTTACGTATTTTGATTAGTAATTACTAAAATGTATCGCATAACATTTGATTGTATTGATCATTATTGGGTCCATTCAAGAACAAGTACATACAGTTTATTCTGTTGTTTTCTTACGACCCCAGCGACCCCATTTCATTCATCCATTCATGAAGTTATGAAATTCATCAAGTCTATTCATTAAGTTCTTTCATTAAAATATAACTTCCAACTTCATAACACTTCGTATCTTAGAGAATATTTACGCTTGCTCAGGCTCGGTGT
Organism: Teleogryllus occipitalis; assembly: GCA_011170035.1. NCBI lineage: Eukaryota > Metazoa > Arthropoda > Insecta > Orthoptera > Gryllidae > Teleogryllus > Teleogryllus occipitalis. The sequence continues at coordinate 442,789 of BLKR01000562.1, forward strand.
TTCTGCATAACATGTTTACATAAAATACTCTGATGGATTTTTCACAACATTTACACCATTTATTCATATTTTTTATATTTTTAGCATTATGTAGATTTATGCATTTTTACGATTCCTACAAATACGATACGTACCAGAAAATAAACAAGGAATTAACAGAAAGACTTGTATTCGCGCTGTTTAACAAAAAAACAATAAAATCACTAAAATTAGGAATGTTACGCGTGACATGCGTACGTATCTTACGAGTGAGCAAAAAATCAATTAAAATATGCATATTTGGTGTTGGTACGAGAATTTAATGCTCTAGTTGTGGGTTAAATTTTCATTCTCGACATTCAATACTTCTGTTAATGTAGAACCTTCTCCTCTATCGTCAGCTCTTTTACTTTTTTCCATTAAATGAAATAAATAAATAAAATAATTGCCATTAACATGTGAAATAATTTTCACAATTTTTGTGTCATTTAAGAAAGATATTGTGTAGATTTCCAACGCACCTATACTGCGAACCAGAATGCTCATTCAGAGCTTCAGCGCTTCTGGCTTCGTGGAATTTTGCTGCAATAGCGGTTTTAATACCTTTGCCAGAGCAGCAACTATGTAGCTACAAGCCGCCAAAGGTCAATGACACATCCAAGTTTAATAGATTTATTTCATCTTTATGTCCTCGAATTTGTCTTATTGAAGTTTGAGTCGTAATATCTTTTCAACATTATTCCATTTCTTCTGACTAATATTTATTATAATTATTATTAATTACATAGGGTAACCATAAACATTTATTCATTATTATTATTATTATTATTATTATTATTATTATTATTATTATTATTATTATTATTATTATTATTATTATTATTATTATTATTATTACTAGCGTACCCGTGCGACAACTCTCACAAGTTAAACCCCACTCTGTTCCCAATCCTTCCATCCCCAATTAAGAGGAAAACCTGTTAACAATATGTGTTTGTTTAAAAATTGTATATAGGAAAAATAAAAAAACAATGCAATTGATGTTTGAAACAAGTTTTCAATAAAGGTGTATTCAGTGTTATAGAGAAATTTTCTCGTAAAAATTCACAACTCTTACTTGAAACATTTGAAGTAATTTTACAATCTTTCTTGATAGTTAGCTTTCCGCTTTCGTAGATAGTCACAAAAAATATTAGAAAAGCTTTTTACTCTAGAGAAAGCTACGTAAAGTTGCCTATGCGAAAATACAGCATTCGGGAAGTATACAACCCTACTGTTTGAAATAATTTAACTTTATAGCCGATCAGAGAAGTAAATCCATGCAACTCAATGGCATAGAATATGAAATAATTAGTTTAATACCACATACAGTTGTAGATTCTGTATGTCTGTGGTGGGGTAGGTAGTACAGTAGTATAGTAGTACTGTGTGTCAGGAACGTTTCTTTGAGGCTTTTGACCTAGAAATATTTAATGCACTAAAACGCTTTGTTTAGGAGTTATTTAACAATAAAGATTTTAAAGAACGGCAGAGTGTTGCGGGTTGCATTTGATACGAATATTCATATGCTTTTCTAAAAACAAATCCTTCACATTTTGAAATCCATATGCCATGTAATAAAAACAATCTAACACCTAAGCTTTGATTTCCATATGTATTTAATAATTCGACTCACAAGCTTCATCACTGTATTATTTATTTATTGAGTTATTCACTATGACTCATTCAAAGCGTCATACAAGCAGAACTCACTTGTTGAAAGGATGTCCTCCGTAGAGATGAGCCGCGCTGTTCACACTCCACACGAAATTGACTCCGATTACCCATCTCGCCATGCACGCACAGAAGGAAGCCATCCAGGTCTCGTTCCAGAAATAAACAGGCACCGCAGTGGGCATTAAGAAGCAGAGCACGTAGAACATCTCGAGGTGATGCCTGTGCAAAAGAAGACAGTTCTCAGCAGGAGTGTCAAACTGATTTAAGCCCCTGACAATTTTTCAAACACCTAAAGCTCTCTGGGGCATGTAATATACATTTGTGCTATTATTCTATTTCTAATCGTCTATTTAATTCTTACTTTTAAAGAAATATTGTATTAATAGATACATGTAAGATCTGTTTTGTTGAGTTTTAAAAATGCAATAATTAAGAAAATATCAATAAAAATGACTCTGATTCCTGACTAGAACAAAACGATCAAAAGACGGATCAGAAAATAGTGAAAAAGGAACATGCACTTCTTTTCTAACTATTTATTAAGAAGTTCTAATTAATTGATTATTGACAATTATATTGAAGTAAATTGTCGTAAATAATTTAATAAATCTCATTATAACATTCGTGTTATTTGGACTTCATTTTTATACGTCGAATGTTTTTTATAATTATAATTTATTGATTTATTGTAGCTTCAACAATAAGGTCGTTAGTGACATATAAAGAGTTTTTTATTCAATGTTTGTCACTTTTCACTTGTAATATATTTTTCGCTGGATATCAATTATTTACAGACACATATTACATTGCGGAAACAACAATACACATCAACGTGACAAAGTTTTTTAAACACTTACGGCTTCCACAGCATGTAGTACATTACAGTAGGTGTGCTTTGGGAAGACATATTTTCCCATCTTCAGGTTATTGCAGTATGTCAAAAAACGCATTTTAGCATGTTAAAAATCAATTAAAACAAATTATTTAAAATTCATACTCGTAATGTCACCTATGAATATAAAGTGTATATATGTATGAATATTAGGTGTTTGTAGACGACAAATGATAAGGCTTGTATAACACATTCAACGCAAACAACATTGACCATTATTTTTAAACCTTTTCTCTTTAAAAGTGAAATAAGCCACACGGTCATGGATAAACAATGTCCGCCGACAGACGGCGACCTCATCCGATGTGGCAGTGAAGTGCATTTACCGCTCTTTGGTATTAGAATGACGTAAACAAGTTTCATGGAGGGGAAAGGAGTAAGGGGAAGGAAGGCCCCCTCCCTTCGGGAACATTTCTAAAACGGCCGATTAAAGTATACGAAATAGTTTCGACGAAAAATATTCTCAAGAGTGAAGAATTTTAACGGCAGTGTCTCAATTCAACAGGCAAAACGAATGCCCATTGGACGGATTGGATATTATAAAGAAAGCTCACTTTTTTTGACGGTTTCAATTAGGTCAGAAAGAAATATCATCTCTTACGAGTCTCAAATTCTCTGGACTTACGAGATATTTATTGTTGGTTCTTGGCATGTCAACTGCAACGTCATTAGTTGCGATAGTGTAGTGTATGATTTATGCCAGGAGGTGGCGGAGATTCCCTCCCCCTTGGATGGTGAGATTCGGCGGCGACCTACGGTACACATCGGCTTCCTCTTCTAGGTATCTTCCTCCCTTGCGGGGCACCGGTTCAGCCGGCAGAAGTTCTAAGCTTCCGAAATATGTAGTAGTGAGTGCATGTAAGTATATGTGTAAGGGAAAAGAATATATCAAGGAAGAGGAAGGAAATATTGCGTACGGTTCCGTTGGTTACGATACTGCTGCGGTATTCGCTTGGTACTAATTAGATAAACTACGAAACCCTATCGATCAGAGCAGCCGTCCGTTGGAATTTTTCTCCGGTCAGCGGCTGAGTTCGCCCAGCTCTATAGCTGACGATGAAAACCACCGCCGAGACTCAAACCCTAGGATCTTCCCGCGACAATCACTGCAGAGACTGCGACAATACTGACGTTGAGCTAAACTCAACCGGCCGAACCGATAGAAACAAGAGAATGGAACGTGAAGATGGGTTGGGCCGTACTTACTTCCTTTGGAATTGGACGACGGGGTCGGCGAGGACGTCACTCATGTCGACGGTCTGGCCGCGCCGCACCACCTCGGGGTGCTTCTTCACCATGAGCCAGCCCACGTGCGAGAAGAAGAAGCCGCGCCGTGCGTTGTGCGGGTCGGCGTCCGTCTCGCTGAACTTGTGGTGCACCCGGTGGTCGCGCACCCAGTCGAAGATGCTGTTCTGCAATTCACACGAACATCATATTTTATTCATGGTTGATTGATTGATTAGTAATTACGGGCGTGTCAACTGCTAAGGTCATTAGTCCCGTAAGTGTAGTGCATGAGTTTATCGTCGGATGTGATCTTGCTCCGCTAGCAGACGGGAGTCGACCTATGTCCCCTAACCAGGTATCTCCGACCAGCGGGACACCGCCCCAATCGGGGCAAGATTTTAAGATCCCCACACATCACATTTAATGCCCTGAGCCAGCTTTTCCGGTACATTTGATGCAGCCTTATACACCAATTCACATTGATGATCAATTAATTATATACGAGCATGCAGGAGTCTAAATGCGAATTAATTTTGAAATGGATATGTTTGATTTAATGTGAAGATGGGATCGGTGGAGAAATATTGAAGAACAAAGTGTCAGTCGTGACGAAAAACAACGTTCCCGAGGAAGGTAATTAATTACTCCCTCAGATTTTAGTAAATCTAATCATGATGTACTTTTACTTAAGTTATGAATTTTTTTTTACTTAAAGTTCTGTTTCGAGAAAAAAACCTTAGCGCATCGCTGAATATGTCTATAAAAAACTGCCAGCAAGATTATGTGACAAAATTGGATCATTTGTCTCTTTCTAGCTACGTACTAACATTACAGTCAAAAAGCACCTTGAAAATTATGTTATAGGACTATGTTAAGAAGGAAGGGACAATCAATTCTCTGTTGTATGAATGTGATTTGAATTTAAATTAATATTATTTTTTAACATGACTCCTTGATGAACTACTTCGGAATTTGGAAACACTGCATAATTATTTTCAACAGCAAAATAGCGACTTACTGCAAATGATGTGCTCTCTGGCACACGTTATCAGTAATCGATTTAAAACGTTCCTTGGTTGAGTGAGTTTAATATAATTTTCACCAAATACAGGAATATCTTTACACTGGCGCATGGAAATAATTCTTCTTTTGTATTACGCTCTCCAGTGTTAAAAAACAGATATCATCAGGAAACAGAAAGGGTTCATAATATTGAAGTTCCTATTTCGTAATAGTCGACTTTGTTCATTACTGAAATTTACTTGCATGGCAATGGGAAAAATGAGGAGGGATAGAAGTTCCACTACATATATTAGTAAATGATTGACCGAAAACTAAATAAAGTATATAAATTAAATGTAAAGGCGGGTCCAGAAAAACTTTTTTGCTAAAAAAGTGTTTCTCAAGGTATCTAAAGAATTAGTATGTTGCAATACTTAAAATATTACTTATCCGTTACAAATAATGCAAGGAAAATCCAGTTGTAGCACCAGGAGTTTCTCACGTTTTTATGTCATGCATCTGTAACACATGTTCTCCCTCCGATTTAGAATATGTCTTTCGAGTGTCTGAAATGAATCTTCTGATAAAGATGGTAATGAGTGTAATATGCGACGAATGTGACTAATTATGTGTTTACAGAGTGCGTGTGCTTCTCATTAGAAGCAGTCATTACTGTAATTTAAGGCGTTCCCGCTGGCATAAGAGACTAGTCCACAAGTTTATCAATGCGAATGGTTTATGACACTTGCTGAAACCCGATTCTCAGCAGAAGCCTTGTGTGAGTGGTTTTAAACGCTACCACATCCATTCGAATTTATTTTTCGGCGAAAAAGAGCCCTCTTAAGAAGAGATGTAGAACTTATTCGTTTAAACCCAGTACAGAATAAAACATAGCGACACGCAATTTTGAGTTATATAGTAACAAAATTATTTTTTTAAACCTCTTCTACGTCTTGAATATTGAAACTAGAAAAAATATTTCTTTCCCAATAAACTTAAATCTTGAAATCATTTCAGGAATCGTTATATAATGGTATTTTTGCGTTAGTTTGAATTATATATTTCTTAAATGATGGTTGGAGTGTTACAAGAATAGAAAGTTAACAATTAGGAAGGATGGCATTATTATATTACATAATAGTTACCAATAATACGAGAAAATATGTGCATCACTAGTTTGAACTAGTATATTATACGAAAAAAACATTACAAAGAGTGTGCATTAAAAAAACAGCATTGGATTTCAGCCATTTATTCACGAAACAGTATTAGTCATGTGATAAATTGTGGAAATTCTTTTGTGAAATATTCCGTTCGTGCAACTAATTGTATAGTATTTACGCTGAGTTAATTTGTGTAAGATTTGAAAACTGATCTTTCACAAGTGACAACAAATTATTGTCAAAAGAAAGTATCATTTGCCCAGAATCTAAAAAAAAAAAAATAATAATATGGAAGTAGGGGACTGGAAAATTTTATGACAAAAACAAAACTGAAACGAAAAGCACCTACCGTTTCGAAATTTAACTTATCTTTTACTAATGTAATAACGAGGGTGATGTTTCGCGAATGATTTGAGAACATGCGATTACCGATATCCCTAGTAATTACAGTAATTATCCCGTAATTACAGAACTAACGAACCCCGTCGGCAAGAACATTTGCAAATGTTTTCCTAGTGAAATATTGAAGAAATTATGAAAAAGTATTGAAGAAATATTGTAGACGTCAGTATAAATGGTTGTAGAAATTGTGATTTAAACATATCATCGTCTTTCTACCCCCCTTTTCAATCAATTTCATTTTTACTTTCTCGCTACTGCTTACGCAGTATAAAAAGGGTTGTGTAATGCAGCGGGAAAAATCGCGAATTTTAGACAGAAAAACTCTTATTGCCGGGCCCTAGAAAAGTGGATAAATCCAATTGCTAAATATAAAAAAAAATCCTGAAACGCGTGGTGTAGCCAGAATTCATGTTTTGTGGGTCCTTGATACCGACAATTTGTTTGTCGGCAAAACATCTGCCAAAGAAAGTGGAACTGGTTCCATTTTCTGGGCAGTCTCCTTATTTCTGAAAATTGGGAATAAATTTGAAATGGTAAATTTGGAGTTCACCGGAAGAAAAATAAAGCGATGGATATTTGAGAATTATAATGTTCTCTACATTCAATAAAATGGTATATTCAGCTTTAGTAAAATCGGGAAGATACATCGAATAGCGTATATCGGATAGTATTTAGTTCTGGATGTTCAATAGCTTTGTAAAATTATTCTTGTTTGTCTGTATGATGTGCTGGAAATTATATATATATATATATATATATATATATATATATATATATATATATATATATATATATACACACTATTACATTCAATTCATTTACTATTTCATATTATTTTAACTTTTGCAAAAACTAACGTACGAATTTGTAACAATTTTTGAAAGAGAGTTGGGAGAAAAAATGAAACGTTTTAGCGGGCTTTATTGCTTTCTGGGGCATCTCTAACTGTTTAATGTCTATTTGAAGACATTAATTATGAAGATACTAATTATGGTTTTGTTAGGTTGTAAGAATTCATTTACAAGAAAGCGAAACACTTAAGAATAAACTTAGAATACACTTGGGCCACGGCGAAAAATAATTTCATGTATTTCAACCAGAAGAAATATTGTTGAATAAAGAACGCCTTGTAAGAACTTTTATAAAAACACAACAATGAAAAGTGAAAAACAGTTCCATTTATGGCCAGTGTGGTGTTTTAGTAAGAATTGATAAGAAAAAATGTATCCATTGGTGTCAACGCCCATTGCCGCACGCGTGCATTTTTGTCAGATGTCCATTGATTGAGATGAGTTGATATAAACAAAAATTGCAGTATAATAATATTATGTAACCTTTACTAAGGGCGAGAAAGTGTGTGTTGTTTTAGAATCACTAGTTTCTATTTTTGAAGTCAATTAGAACATGACGTAACATAAAACTACTTCACGAAAACTAAGTTAACTGGATTTCTGACTTATCGTAGAACTTTTAATAATAGTAATCTTTTATATTTCATTTCATACATTTTTTTCATACTTATTGATGCAAAGTTTCCATTGTCGTGATAATGATCTTATGTGCTCAGGCAGAAATTGAAGATCCTTCCTGTAATTTAAAAGTTTCCACAATTTGCCTCAAGGCCACGCCACCCAGTGCCCGGAGAGTTGCCCTGTGTGACCCCGTCTCAGAAAGACGTCTGAGAGTCGGGTGCCCGACGTTGAGTTGGCGACAGTTGCGTCATACATATAAGAAGCAGAGCAACTCGACACTTGGCGAAATTAAATAAGCACTCGGCTACAGTTATGTGTGCTTTTCACTGTTCGCCGAAAGAAGAGTACGATAACAGAAATAGCACATTTAAATCTTTGCAACTTAGCAAAGGTACACCAAGGATTTTACTCTGTATATTTGAGGGGGGGTGGTGGCTATAGGTTCAGTCGATTATAAATATTTTTCATTTATATAAGTAATTCGTGGAAATAAATTTTCTTATAAATAATTTTTCATTTATGCAGAATATAAAATATATTTTTATATGTTAGCTTATAGTTAATACAGTAAACCCGCATTAACAGGAATTCCAAGGGACCGAAATAATCGGAGTTCTTTATAAAAATACGTGTTATCAGAATATTATAAATGTCTGTATTACCGTAATCCCTTGCCGGGCCCGAAGTTTTGTTCGTGATACGGCGAAATTCGTGCTAAGCGAGTTCGTGCTAATGAGGGTTTACTGTATATATGAAGTAAACAATTGATATACTGAATGCTTCTCTCCCCATCCTTCAGTGCGCCCATCAACTTAGAAATGTGTAATGATATTTATTCTGATGAGCATGTAGATTAATCCATCTATTTCTTCTAACATATTCATCTTCTTATTGATTCTCTTCGCTTTTAAAAGTCAACCATTCATACAAGAGTACAAATGCGTAGATTGTGCGAACTGTAGTCAAGATACTTTCCAAATGTAACTCCCCATAATATGGTGCCCATATCTTGGAGAATATTCTGTATCAAAGAAAAGTTAAACATTACAAATTATGTTCCTAACGAGGCCTAAGGGTGTCTTGTGTCCCGCATGTGGCTCTACTTGTGTATATCTCGCAAAAATCTGAGGTACAAATTACGTAATTTAGACGATGAAATGTAGTATTTCCCTGAGCGTTAGGTTTTACAATAAGGTTTCGCCACCCATCGATGCGTATCAGCAGAGAGCAATAACTCATCCTAAACAGATACTCAGCGAACTTCCTTAACTAGTCAAGTGTCGTAATTCAAGCAGTTACCAGCCAAAATTGGCATGCAAAAATGTTTGATATATGAAACATGTATTTAAATATTTTACGGTTTTATTAATAGCCAGTCTTAAGTTTGTCAAATAATAATTTTTTTGCTATTCAGCTTTTTGACTGCTATATGCTTGCTTACAAATTATTGTGTTAAATATTTTAAAAAAACTAGTTACTTTTTTCAAACTTGTCTATGAATGCCGAGCCTCCCAACTGCTTCAATGGTGTTATATACCGTAAATTGTGGCTACAATTTATCCTCGAAAATGAATGTTCTGTGATACGGAGTAAGTACGTATATTCAAACAATGGAAGAATTCCTCAAAGTTAAGTGATCATTTCCATTGTTTGTGAAATCCAGATGAAGTTAAAATAAGATTAGAGCTAGTGGTCTGAGGGACATCACTTTAAATGAAGATAATAGTATTCTCAGCCCCAGCGCACTTGTCATTCAGCACTTCAATGGGATGTTAATACTACAATCACGCGACGTTTACGAGCCCGTCTGAACTATTCATATGGGGTCTCGTGTCTCGTCACTAATGGCGAAGCCGTTTCGCGGAGATATCCCTCCATGGGTCAGTTACTGTCAGTCTGCAGATCGGTATGCAATGCTACTTAAAAAAATATTCAGTTAAGGGAAAATATACGAAGAAATACGAAGATTTCAATGTTGTGCAACTATGGCAGTCAATTCTGGTATTCCAAATGCTTTTTTTGGAAATATATTTCATCATACAGCGTTATTCCTAGACGCACTATTATTGGGAATAGTACCTGAAAACATGGAGGCGAGGATTTATCGTGAAGAATATGTTCCTAACTTGTTTTTTGGCATTACTTTGGTTTTATATTACTTTTGTTTTTCACATGTGTTGATTTAGAGATATATGGTGTTATTATAAATAATATTGTTCAGATAGTTGTCTTCATTCCTTGTGTTGTTTGTGTTTTACTGTAGCTTTGAGGAAGGAATTACATATTCCGAAACGCTGGCGAACTTATGTGTTTATTAATTGACCAATCCCGTGATCCACATCCCACAATTTATTAATAGTCGTGAATACTACAATGGTCATTCCATTTTCCTCATTCTCTCTCTTCTGTTCTTTTTAATAATATGCTTATTTTCTGATGTTCCTTTTTTGTGATCAATTTTTCCTGTTCAAATCCAATGTCTTATTATCAATCAATTCTCGTTACTAATCCCTCATCTCCTACACATAGTATGCCGAACATAATATAGAAGTCCAACAAATGTCTAAAATTCAATAAGTCTGTCATGCGGAAGAAAATCCGTAAAAATGGGGCGACTTACCATGCCAGCTATACCGTGTCCAATCATCATGATGATGCGTAGCGGCAGCTTGGCCTTGTAGGAGCGATGCGTCCAGAGGCGATGGGCACCGCCCGTCACACCAAAGCCAGCCACGTGCGTCAAGAAGAAGGCTGCGGACACAATATTGATTTATTAATTCCTTTATAAATATATTTATGGGAAAACATACCCATGGCCTGTCTCCTCAGAGCATCACCGGAGTTAGCAGGATCTGCCCAGTTCAACTATATAAATTATTGTAAACAAATAAAACAATATAAATAATGCCATAATATTAAACAAAGTTTCCACCCACATAACTGTAAAAACAATATAAAAAAGTGTCATTATAGTATTTGTTCTACTCTCAATGTATAGTGCTGTCATTTGATGGCTGCAACCGGTTGCATAATGATACTCATTACGATACAGATTTCATAATCCTACAGGTCCTTGACCAATCACAAAGAAGTTTACAAACCGCGTTTTGACAATTAATCATTGAGAATCGTTCTAGTAAATGTTTCGTTCGATTTTGTACATTAAAATTTCATTTGTTATTATATTATGATTGTCAGTTTTAATTTGTTTTATTATTAGTATTTTTTCGTGGAATATTATTTAAAATAAATTGGATCGTAATTTCACTTTGATCGCATTTGACTAGCGCAGTACTCCCTCGCAGGCGGACTGTTTTTTTTTTCAATTTATTGATTTTGATGGTAAGTACATAGATTAGTTGTAAACAACTTTACATATGTATTGATTTCTTATAGACTAACTTAAAATTAACTTATAATTAACTTAAAATTAACTTACAACTATTACAATGGGAGAGGAATCCCTAGTGGGTCCTCTAATCAGGTTCCAATTCGGCGAATTTGATGAGAAATGAATGGTAAGGGTATTTATTTTTAATTCTGGTTTGATGGATGGGATTTTTACCGAGTCTGAAAGGCGCCAGGGAGGGGATTTGATTTAAGCTGAAGTAAAAGTTAGTGGAGAGATAAGCTATATGCTGTGATAACGGTTCGAGGTTAAATTCCTTATGAAGTTGGGGGTTGGATACGAACCATGGGGCGTTGGCAATTGTTCTAAGAAACTGATTCTGTATTACTTGAATTCTGTTAATGTTAGTTTTGGAGGCGTTGATCCATATGGGGCAGGCGTACAGTAGTAGCGGTCTTATGACTGTTTTGAATATTAGTATGGAGGAATTGAATGGTACCGAGCTATTTCTGTGAATTATTGGTTTTAGCTGCAGTAATTTTATTTTGGCTTGAATTAGTTTGTTATCTATGTGTTGCTTCCAGTTTAGTTTGGTGTCTAGTTGAAGGCCGAGATATTTAACCGGTTTGTTGGGAGGTAACCATTCTATTGTGTTATTGTTCAGTGTCATAGGAGTGGGTGGAGTGTAAGGTCTTAGTGTGAATATTTTGGCGGAGGTTTTATTTGGATTTAACTGTATCTTCAGTTTGGAAGCCCAGCTATCTAACATGTGAAGGTATAATTGTATTCTGTTTCTAATTAGATTTATGGATGTGTCTGAAGAGAATATGGCCGTATCATCAGGCGGACTGGTAACCACAGCCACCTGCGGCAGCATACTAAGGTAGGTTAGGGAGCTGTCAGCTAGGTGGCCTTGGCAGAATCCTGCATCTCAAATGCCACGAAACGATTGAATGTAAAAGTTTAACTTACAAAAGTTCTAGAAAAAGTATCGCGTTAAAGTCGATGTAATATGTATTAATACACCACTGTGATGTTTATGTTACTCGCTCCTATCATAACATCACACTCGTGTATTAATACCCATTATTACATCAGCGTTTCATAATGTACTATTGTAGGAATAATGCAACGAAATAAACTAGTGATACTACTAAATGCACACACTTTCTCGTATACATTATTTTACTATTCTCTTGAGTCGGGGCAACCTTTACGATTTTTCCCCACCCTCTTCTCAGCTGCTGTCTATCGGTGTCCAAAAGGCCTACCGGGACTTCTGGCGGTACCTACCGCACTTCCGGGACAATTCTCAATGAAGAGGTTGCTCGTACCTCTCACAAATCTTGCAGACTTTTTTCCTTAGACTCATTTCGGTTATCAACTATTCTGTATATGCGTAAGGGAGCACCGAGCCTGATCTCGGCGCTTGTATCATTGTTCTGAAATCCGATTGTTGGAATCCGATTTCTCAAGTACACACTTAGGCATATTCTTATATATCTCACACACAATTGCTGTTCAAGGGAGGAGATTATGAAATGACTATGGTATTAACGAGAATAAGGGAATTTTATCCCACGCCATAAACACAACACAAAACATTCATGACTCAAGCGGGGTCCAACCAGCAGCCTTAGTGTCCCCATAAAGCTACGCGCGCCCTGGATCGGTATTGCACGGACGGACGGAAGTTGTTGTAGAGGTCGCGCAGACTAGGCCGGGACGGTAACGGACGGACGGGACGAAACGGACACTTCTGGCTATTTCTGAGTTAGCTTGTTTCCTCGCTCCGTGTCTTGTATTGTGCGCGACACCTTCATAATTTAAGTAGAGAAGCAATCGCATTGTATTCATTTTGAATAATAGAAGAAGGGAATAGGCAAGGAGTCAAAAAAGTCCAAATTCTCTTCTTCTAAATATAACGATAATGACAAAAGGGGAATTTCACATATACCCCGACCGATGAAAAATTATTTCAGATCTTAAGAATGTCTCACGATAAATTTGAAGCTAAATTGGATATTTTGATAAATATAAGATATAAATAAATATGTTGGTAACACAATTAAATTGAACTAAGGGACGGACTTATAATTGAGTTACTTTATTTAGAAACTAAATTTAATTATTAATTGCTGAAAATAATATCAGTGCCAATTATTTTCGTTGTTGTTGAAAATGTGCCAAGGACTTCATGTAAAGAAACTTCAAACATCAAAGAATTCTTTTCAAAATAGGAGGGGTTTGACTGTGACTAGATTCACGGGAGTATATTCATTTTGGAAAAAAATTCTACGAACAGATTAGGCTGTAGTGTTGTTTCCAGACGGACGAACTTTTTAAAGGAAAAAAAGTGTCAGGGGAGCTCAAAACCTGATTTCCGCTCAAACCTCAAAATCTATTTTCTGCTGTATTACATAACTTTCTCTATACTGCATATGATGCTACTAATGGTACTAACTAAAGGTGCTAGATAATGGCACACTTACTCGTAGTAGTCGGTTTCCTATTCTCTTCGACGTCTAAAAGACTTGTCAGGCAGCTATTGAAGATGATGAGCAGTTCGGACAGTCCGAACATTGTGTAGACATGGGCTATCTCGCTTCTATACCTTTATATATGAGAATTTCCCCAAGTTATTCCTTGATCCCATCTCGGTGTTTGTAGTTCTGATACAAGATTTGGAATAACATAACTAAAACTGATTTTTGAGTACCCACGCCGGCTTTAATTCGTCTTCAAATTTTGAATCTACGTATCTTAAGCATTCTGAAATCATTTGTTTCCATAGTGCAAAGTTTTTTAGGTTTAAAATATAGCAACAGCAATCACCAATTTTCTCAAAATTAGTTATCTCTACAGAAAATGATGTAGAACATAATATTTACAGCTCATAGCCGTTAACACAGTGGTTTAGTTTACTTTCATGTAGTATTTATATTGAGGAAATTGTTTTTATCAAAAAAGTATTTTTAACACGCTGTGCGTGAAACGCGGTTTCTCGTGCTGGTTTTCACTACTTCGAACGGCTCGCTACCTCCGACGCAACTTGGGGACTGTAATGTTCAGCCCGGAACATTAAAATACCAGTTTCAAATATGACGGACCCCAACAAATCCCAGGTCGATTCGGGAATATGAATGTTGGAGAAAATCTTGAGTTTGATTTAGGTACTTGTGTGTTTTATAGAAGAGCAGACAAATGTTCGAAAAGCACACATCACAAACCCTCAGAAAATGGAGTCTGATTGTGAATATATTGCGTATTCGAGAAAGAATTACATATGGGAGAAAGAAAAGTATAAAACCAATTTGAACTATTCAATGCAATGCTAAGAAGTAAAATGCGATAAATAATTTATTAAGTACATGTGCAGTATCTTATCATACAAACTGTAAAAATGTAATTTTATAATTGACTTCTTATCCATAACAAATAGTGATATTGCGACCCACCCCTCCGCCGGCTAGCTCAGAATGGGTTTTCAAGGTGGGCGCAAAATAAAAAAATACAATTAGAATAGCGGGGATCAGGGTCATGTGGGCCGTTGTGGATTGAATGCACTTACACAGAAACTCAAGTCGAATCACTTTCCACTTACTTAAGTATATTCTAATTAAATTGCTGTTACAGTAAATGAACATAAAACACTTTACATATACAAGAATTTTGTCTTGCTGAAAAAAAGAAAACAACTTACACTCTTAATAATTAACTACACTGTTTCCTTTCTCTCATTTAAATCAATTTCAAAGAATACTTAAAACTTTGCCTAATCATTCCAGTCGTAAATTTCCTAGTTGCAACTTTACAATTAGCTAAGTTTTTCTTGAAAGAAAAGATTGATTCTATTTTTCACAGAATATCGGTATAAAGAACCTGTACTAATACTTTCTTTCCGAAACAAATTATTCCTTCTAATATCTACAAATTGTTCAAGTTGGCACGACCTTACTGTGTCTTCTCACGGCGTAGAGAAATCTGCGGCGTCGACTCTTCCAATCGCTCGATGTCCTTGTCCTTGCAGCTCGGTCGGGAGCAAAGCCGCCCCTCTGCAGAACCGCACGGTCGCCCCTTTCCAGTACCGTTGTTCAACTCACGATGTGGCCTCCGTCTCGTTTTCCGTTGATACTCTTTTCGTATTCTTTTATAGAATGTAACTAGCTTTTAATTCCATATTTAAAAGAATCTACAATACGACAACTGAGTCTATTGTATAAGAAGAATAAATATAAAAATAAAAAAAACTGCAAAGAAAAGAAATGAATGGCCTCGTTAGTTTCATGCTATTCACACTCCTCTCTCTTACAAAGATTTTAAATGCGTCACTTATACTTTCATCCTTTTCCTGATGAATTGTTTTAATGCATTGTAATATGATAATTACCTCCTCGAATGTCTTGAAGAGTTTTTATCGTAGATGCAGTCCTGAAGTCCGTAGCAGTACGAGGTGCCGCCTTCTCGTGATCGGTAGGTCCTCACTCTCCAGCTGTTACTTCAGAAAAGAAAGCTTTCTTTCTCCCGACTACCGGTGTCGCATACTCTACCGAGACGCTCTCTTACGGATATAGTTCGTAGTTTCCATTTTCGGATTGTATTCATGCGCGTTGGCGCGCGTTCAAACAGCTTATCTTATTCTTGAATATTGATGTGCTCCGTTTTCCGAGACCTCGGCAAAACGGATGGTCACAATATATTTATATAATTAAAACACAGTACGTTTAAATTACAAAAGTATTTGTTTCCTTTGGTATACACATAAATTGTAAAATCTGTCCTTTGTTTCGGGTTTATAACAGATGATGTGTGTATAGCCGTGGGAGAAGCCTTGGCAACAGCCCGGCCCACTTCGCCCCAAAGACCTCGTACGGCTTCTACGGAAAGGGGATGAATGGCGATTGTGTGTGGCCGCGCGCAAGCCCGAAGGAGATAGTTCCCTTGTGTGGCCATCGCAACGCACAGCCTGCCTGAAAGGTTTTACTCGACACTGATCTCCACAAACTTGTTGTCAGCTACATGGCTTACATCTGGCGTACTCTCTAAAGATAACTTACGTCCACCAATCATTCACTCAAATAATAAATCATTAATCACTACGTTCATCACAATTCCCATTATTATCTCATTTTCGCAGCAATATAACAACAAATAAATCGCATAATAATTCTGTAGTGTTCGTTGGTTGAAGGATATCTTAGAGGGAACACCCTCTTTCTGGGATAATATAACTACATGTTATTGTTTCTTACTGTTAAATGTCTGAAAAGGTAATTAACTGCACGAGAAAATACTAGTGGTGTTACTACAGCACATACATTTTCGTAATATTAATAACGGTTACGCAATATTAATGTATGGCACCTTTTATCGTATGAACAATGCAACTCTCACTCGAAAATGCAAAGGATATAATTCAAAATTACGCGAAATCTATTATTTTTTAAAACTCCTCTTTTGTTTACTTTCTCGCACTTACTAACGTAAGAATAGAATTGTAATCGTGCACTGAAAACCGGTGAATTTTTGGCAGAAAAACGCTTATTGCCGGACCCGGGGTTAAAGCAAGTTGCTAAATATAGAACAAAATTCTTCTAACACTGGTGTCGCCAGAATCCATGTTTTGTGCGTCCTTCATACCGAAATATCGATTGACTGCAAAACGTCTGTCTGTTCACAACACTAGCGCATAAACCGTTCTGCCGCTTTTCACCAAAATTGATATTCCCCAGTCGTTCTCGCTGATATCGCGTCCCATGGAATTTGAAACCGATATTTAGCGTTTTAAATAGTAAATTGTAATTAAAATTAAATTAATTATTTTTCATACCTTTCTTTGAATTTTTCTCGTGTCCCTTAGTAGATGTGAAACATATGTATTTAATTTCAAGCAGAAATTACGTAAAAACTACTAATTTAAAAAAACTGTCCGTGATCTTTTTTAATGAGCTAATTTTGTACGACAGATTTTGTCAGATACGAAAATCTCTATCTTCAATTTTTTATTTTTGAATTTTTTTCGCAATTTTCAAAAAACCAAACACCCAAAAATGGGATCAACACCACATTTTTTACAGTTCCTTATTACATACGTGAAGAAATTTAAAGAAAATAATTGGAGCGGTTTTTGAGGGAAAAAAGCGTAAATTTCAAACACAAATCACGCAAAAACTACTTGGTTGTGTAGTACATGACCTTTCTTAAAGAACTAATTTTGTACAACAGACTTTGTCTGTGGCAAAAATCTCTATCTTCAATTTTGTAGTTTTAGCTTTTTTTTGCCAATTTCGAAAAATCAGCGATGCCACCCAAAATGAGACCTGCACCATTCTCTTAAATGCCCTTTGCACTATTCAACAACAAAATTTAATCAAAAAATTCGCTGCAATTTTTTTGAAAATTTTGAAAATGTCCGAGAGGCTTTATGTAAAGTACCCCCAAAATTAAAATATCAGTTTCAAATTCCATGGGTCGCGACATCAACGAGATTGATTGGGGAAAATCAATTTTGGTGAAAATCGGCAGAACGATTTATGCGCTAGTGTTGTGCACAGACAGACAGACGTTTTGCTGTCAATCGATTTTCGATATGAAGGACGTACAAAACATGTATTCTGGCGACACTACGTGTTACAGGATTTTTTTCTATATTTAGCAACTGTAGTTATCCACTTTTTCGTTACCCGGGTCCGGCAATAAGTGTTTTTCTGCCGAAAATTCACCGTTTTCCGACGTACGATTACAATACTTTCTCTTCTTACGTTAGTAAGCGCGAGAAAGTAAAAATGATATAAGGGAATCTGAAACGAATTTTTCAGTCGAGAAAACTGCATTTTCTTTGGAGTATTTTATTACTCTCTCTGTTCTACATTTGTATAATAGGAAGAAGGTTATTTAGGAAGACAGCAACATGTTTGTTATGCACCCTTCCTAGCAAATAATTTTAACTGCGTCATTGCACCTGAGAAAAGATGTATTTAAATTTGACTTTATTTAACCCCGGAAGAGACTGCAAAATCCATAAAGTGCCTTGCATATGGTTTTGATCCAGGAAGTTCTTTGAATGGATCGAAAATTAGAATTTCAAATGTGATACTACGTAATTAAGCGAAATAAAACGGAAGCGGGATTCTCTATGTTCGGACACTCACTTCCTTGCACTTCTTCCTGTAAAAATATACATTCATACATGGACACTTTTAGATACCGTGAGAGATTTCACATACTTCTATGTAAATGATTCTATATTCTTTGTTTGTGACAACTGTACACCTTTCCATGTGAGCGATGCGAATGTTATTATCATAATTGAAACAAAGAATGTCTTTGTGTTCAATCATCAATGGAAGTTCATTGCTAAGTATGTATTATTTTCTAGTCGTTCACAATGCTATTACTGGAAAAGAACTTTCATTTCTTACTTCTTAGCAATTCATGAAATGACGAGTCCTAAAATGCGAAGCAATATTTAAAATTATTTATGCTTGAGTTTTTTTCACGTACGAGTATTTTCCAATTATTTTCACGTCTTGTGACATACGGGTTATTTGTCCATATTGCCTTAATGCATTGAGGAACAACGACAATATGTAATGTAATTATGATAATAATAATAATAATAATAATAATAAGTATTATTATTAGTATTGTTATAAATCGTTGAACAAGTATTTTGGCCTTTTTAAATAAACACGACAATATTATTTTTTCACCAAATTTATTAACTTTTTTAGCGTTAATAAAAAATGTCATTTCTCAATTATTCACGGCAACCAAACTGTGGCTATTCATGTAAAATGAATTTTATAACATACGAGTATTATGAAAGTTAACGGTTAGAATTTCTTTAATATCCTACCAAAACCAAAAACGGATTTGAAGTTTTAAATTCAAGCGTTTATTCTCTGAAGACTATTGGTTTATGTCGTTTGTTTGTGTGTTTCTATTTTTCATAAGAGATCAACAGTTTACAACCCTTTACAAATGTTGAAACAAACCCTTCTTCTCTACTAGCAAAATTCGAAATTCGTAATTACGTTAAATTCATGTCTCGTTTCGTTTGAATTATTTTCCGAAGAATTTAGGTATTGATTTGAGCGCCAGGAAATAATTACGACTGTAATCTGAATGTTTCCTACGTAATTTTAATATTTCCCATCCAAAAGTATGTCGTGTTAGCTCAGTTAATTGGGTTCGAAATTCATAATTGTTGCTACTTACTCTGCAACCAATTACTCAATCTGCCATCCATACGGAGTGACAAGGAATCTGAAAATCTTATCAAAATATCTACTACTGGATTGCACGTAACGAATAATGATAATCAGCTTTCTTTTAAAGTAACAAATTGGAGTTTATTATGTGAAATATGATTCTAATCAAAGTTAAACTTGAATTGTTACATCGTTAATCCAAAATGAAATTATCTTTGGTCATGACCAGCTCTTTCAATATTGTAATAATTATAAATCAACCTTGTTACATTCGCGGATATTCGCGCGCTCTTCACTTCTCCATTCGATGGCTCCCCGTAGAATCTTCTCCGTCGTCGCAGCAGAACCTTCCTTCTTCATAAATTCTTCCGCCTAATATTCGCGATCAAGTTCAAAGTCTCCCAGCTATACTATTATTACCCGTTACTTCCCTTACTCGCATCTCGGGTGGACGCCTATACATGTACTGACTATTACTTTGTAAAATTACTTCGTCTTTTCCCACAAGAACGTTTTATCCGAATATAAGAAACGATAGACTTAATTATACTACAAGTTATTGCATCGAATTTGGTTGTCCATCAACAATATTTCCTCGACTTGGTAAAATATCAGGAGCCGACCCGCTAATCACGGCGTTGCTAGAGAGAATGTCTTTCTAAAACCCAAAGCATCGGAACTCTGTATGATCTTCTTTTGTCCAACAAAGAGACAATACTATTTCCGCCTCCGCTCGTTTACTTCCACATCCTCTTCACCTAGCGAAAATGACCTTTAACGCCGGTTGTTTACTTGTCACATAGCGACCCCTCCCGCGATCGTCTATTGACATCCGCATATTCCACTTCATGTTAATGACATTCATAAACAAAAATGGTTCGTCATTTCGGTATATCACAACGTAAAGGAACTTTTGCATTATATAGTATATTTATAACTTTCCATGTATAAAGTGTTTAAAATAGTAGAAGTTTTCTCGTAACTTCGAATTATTTCATACCGAGTGCAACGTTCTCTAACCTTTCCATTACCATTGCAGCTAGAGATTTATTTGTAATAAAAATCTATTCCATAATTTTTTTAAATTTTAATCATTTTGTAGACACGTTTTAAAATATCAGCAGTCTTCGCGTAATTTTGAGCGAAAACTGCACAATTCAAAATCAAATACGTGAATATTTTTCTATTAATAAATTTTATCTTTAAACTTTTGTGTCATGAAGTTGAAAAATTATGAATTAATTTTATCTTTAAACTTTTGTGTACGGATGCACTTAATTACTTAGCATGAGCGTCTACTTGATATAAGCTTTGGTTTTCTAAAAAATAAACAATGCATATTTAAATATCTCTCACTTCGTTAATATTTTTTATTGCGTGAATTTTAATGAATATGTGAAAACATTTTAAATAATATCTTCTTTAGTTAATCGAAATCTCAATGGTTTTCGTTTGAGGGATTTTTATTTTGTGTTTGTCAGCGTATCAACGGCTACGGTTAGTAGACCCGTATGTGTAGTGTATGTTTTACTACTGGAGGCGGTGGTGTCTTCCTCCGCTGGGTGGCGAGTTCCGACCCGACCTATATGTCGGCACCATCCCATTCAGGTATCTTTCACCACCGGGACACTACCCGTACCGCAACAAGCTCTAAGCTCCCGACTATCCTCCCGACATACGTAGTGTAGTGCATGTAAGTATAAGAGTGTCACAAACTAGCTAGCGTCAGAACTATCGAGCGAACTAGCTAAGATTTATTCCACGTAAGATGTGACCCAGAGAGCTTGGCAATACCAACCTCCCGTAAACCACCCGCCATACATACTACATTGACTTAGGGACTTTTGATTACCATTTAAGTTGGAGAAAGTAGGTGCCAACCCCAACGTAAATTCTCCACGTAATGGAAGTACAGCGGCCAGGGACATTTTTTTGGCTGGAGACTGGCATGCATGCGAGCGAAATGAATTTGTGCCAACTTCAACGGTTTCAACCAGCAAAACGTGTGGAGATTGTGAGCTTATGCGAGTGAGCCGCATCCCGCACTTGCGTGCTAAAAAAGCCATTTTTTTTGCGATTCCAGTGCGCGAATTGTTTCCTAAGGAAAATCTTATTGTGCGCTGGGCTTGACATTTTTAGAAATGTCAGGTAATTCCAGAAATAACTCTCCAGTGAAGCAGAAGGGGAAGTGGATTTTATCGAGTGGTGAAAGGCAGGTCCTTCTTAATGTTTATAAGTACAAGAGCGAGAAAAATTCTCGTAAAGAAGTGAAACTTCCTGAGAGCAGTGTCATTGCAAAGGTAGCTGTAATTGTGGGGGTAAGCCATCAATGTCACAATAATTATTAACTTAATTGCATGCCTCAAGAACGTCTTCACAATGAACATGTGTGTGTGAATCATAATTATTTTATTGAAATATATTCATATATTACAGAGCTTATACAACTCTGGCAAACGTTATTAGAGATTATAAGGCAGGAAAATCTATTAAAAGTAAGAAGAGGTAGCGTTCACGACCGTGAGAGATTCAGCTGATGGATTTGCAAGAGAAGCTATTAGCAGATATATTTACCAGGAAGCTGATAATGGTAAGATATTTTATATTTAGAGTAATGATGAAGTATGTTGCTCACTTTTTGAAGACTTTCTAAAGACCTATTCATTTGCAACAGGCAGAAGGCTCTCACTTACAGATGTTTGGCAGTACGTGAAGGAAAATTATATTTTTTTCATTCAGAGGGTCATGCACAACATTGTACTGAATTATTAAGGAAATTGTTTAGCATGGAGGAAAGGAGACCCAAATATTCGTATTTGTGAGTCAAATTAAATAATTGTAAAGAGGTTATATTTTGTGGCAGACTATATGAAAAATAAGAGAAGTCAAAACCCAAAGACTGTAGTGTACCTTGATGAGACATGGATCTATATGAATGGTAAAAGAGCCCTTTGATAATGTATATTACTGAAAATATATATATTAAATGTATATTACTTATTTGTAAAAATTATGAGACAAAAATATCATTTTCATTAGGTTTAACTACTTATTCGTGGCAACTACCATTAAAGGCACCAGTAAAAGAGTAATTAAAAGACCACCAGAGGGAAGGAGGTTAGTTGTGGTTCATGTAGGAACAAGAGAAGATTTTGTACCAGGTACAAATGTTTTCAGTTTTAATGGCATTATGTACAAACTGAGGCATGTGTACGAAGCATGACATTTTGTAGGTGCTGGTCTGATATATGCTACTGACCTAAAAAGGGGGCAAGATTATCATGGAGCAATGAACAGTTCTACTTTTGAATCCTGGGTTAAGAAACAACTGATTCCTTGCATTCGCAATTTAAGACCTTGCATCATTGTCATGGATAATGCTTCATACCATTCAAAGCAAGTAGAGAGGCATCCAACAACAAAGTGGCGAAAGGATCAACTGATTGTAAGTATCAGAAATGAAATGAACCTATTGTGCTTAATGAAATAAGTAATGTAACCAAATAAAATTATTTTTAGGAATGGGTGAACCAGCAAGGAGTACGAGTGCCAGAAGCTGCAAATAAATCTCACATGTTGCCCTGGCGAGCCAACATTGTGAAAGGATAAAAAGGTACCACGAGATACATATCAGTGCGTTAAAGAATACATTTCATTAATATTTTGCATCATATTATCTTGTTCTGTTGCATCATTGTAATTAAATATTAAAATATATACTTTAAATATGTACAAATATATGCGTCTACACTTGTGATAAATAAATGATATATAAATCTAATAAATAACTGACCTCAGCAATGTATTGGTAAAGGTATGTAGTTGATGACATGCTGGCTGCAGAAGGCCACACAGTTTTGAGGCTGCCACCATATCATTACAAATTCAATCCTATTGAACATGTGTGGGGCATTTCAAAAGGGTACTACCACAAAACTGTACGTGAAAGGCCTGGGCAAGGAATGGAGAGAACTAAAGCTGTGTGGAATGAGGCAATAAATCAGGTAAAGTTTTCAATACACCATTATAGAAAAATGGTAAATATATGATAACAGTTATGATTATAATTTTTTTCAAAATTAGTAAAACAAGAAACTAGAAAATTATGTTATGGCATTAACAGGGTCACACCAGAAATGTGGAAGAATTCAGTGGAACATGCAGAAAAAATTATTGAAGAGTATTATGAAAAAGAGGCAGTGGAAGAAGATTATGAAGAAATAGTAGTAAATTTGAGCAGTGCTAGTGGAACTGACACAGCTGAAGAAGGCACAGGAGAGGAAGGAGACACAATTCCATTTGAGCCAATCCCAGGAACATCTTCAATGTGAAAAAATTGAAAAAAACATTAGAGATTCCACAACTTCATCTCAAGAAACATCTGACATATTAATACAACCACCCACAGTTGTTAGAGAACATGTTGGGACCCCCTGTGCAACAGAACAGGTAAGAACTGGAAAATACTCCATTGAGAATTGAAGAAAATTTCATTTCATTAACACATTCTCCCAATTTTCAGTCAATTGTTCCTGCCCGTGCTTCAGTTGTGTGTTTGGATCGAGTAGGATTGCAAAAGTGAAAACAGCGAGTAAGCATTAAAGCGTTTGGAATAAATGTGATAATCTTGTAAAATATGTAACTCAATATTTCAGATGTGCCTCAAATTATAAAACTCCTGCCTCCGTAAAGCGACCACCAAGTCAAGTTTAAGAACAAATTTGGTTACACTGTGCTCCGGAAAAGGTATAGCTTGAATTTACTCGATTATGGAATTGTGGTTATTGCAAGTTGTTACATTAATATTATTACATTACAGTCAATTGTTCCTGCCTGTGCTTCAGTTGTGCGTTTGGATCAACTAGGGTTGCAAAAGTGAAAACAGTGAGTGAGCATTAAAGCGTTTGGAATAAAAGTAATAATTTTGTAAAATATGTAACTTAATATTTCAGATGTGTCTCAAATTATAAAACTCCTGCCTCCGTAAAGCAACCACCAAGTCAAGTTTAAGAAAAAATTTGGTTACACTGTGCCCCAGAAAAGGTATTGCTTGAATTACTTGATTATAGGTGTGTGATTATTGCAGGTTGTAAATTAATATTTTTAAATTACAGTCAATTTTTCCTGCCAGTGCTTCAGTCACTCTGTTTGGTCTGAGAACAGTTGCAATGTGAAAGAAGTGAGTGTGCATTAATAGTTTTAATATGAGTGTGAGATCCTGAGTGAACTCCTGCCTTCTTAATTCAACCAAAGACACTAGTTAAGAGCACCATTTCATTAACATTAATTAACCCCAATGAATTAACAGTTAATCAATTTCCTTTACATTATCCCTGTAATACAATTAATCATTACTGCCAATGCCTCTGAGTTTGTGTTCAGTTTAAGTACGGATGCTAAGTGATATAAATGAATACACTTCGAAGATTTGACATGTGTGTGAAACATACATTACATTTATAAATGTTTCAGATATGCAATAATGGAGTTCAGAACATACATCATTTTATTTAGATGTTTTGTTCAAATGGTAATCAGTTGTTAAGTGAAATTAGTAAGTATTTATTTCATGATATTATTTGGCATGATATAGAGTAAAATTTAATGTTTACTACTGATGCGCTATATTACTTTTTGGTTATTAACATTTCATTTTAAGTTATTTTTCAATGATTTTCTATTTATGTTTGTAAATTTTATTGGTTTTGTAGGTAAATTTTTTTGGTTACATATTATATTGAATACTGTAATGTGAAGCAAAAATTCTTGGGCCAACTTTTCTTCTGGACAATTTTGTTTTTCATATGTTGCAGGAGTTTGAAGTAATATATAAGTTAAGTAGCAATTTTTTTATTTAAATGTGATAATTCCTTTTTTATTTTTTTGTTTTTCATTGCAAGAACATAATTTCCTAGGAATAATTTTTGATCTTATAACAATAACATGTCTGTTTATTGAATTTATCATGATTGGACAATAGATACTGCATTGATTGTTCTATGTTGCAGGGTTGCTGTGTTTACCAGATTATTCATTTTCTAAATATGGAATTTTTTATGTATATTATTTTATGTATTGTAAATGTCTCCATTATTTTGACTTATGTTTCTGTATGCATGCTAGAAATCGGCCCTCAGTCGTCATCCTGATCGGGAGGATGGGTATGCTAACAATATATGTAAAATTTTCAAGTAGTTTATTAATTTGTAAAGTCAGCCAAATTTCTTAATGTTGATTTTTAATGATAATATTTTCACAATCCAATTGAGGATTAATTCACTTTCTTATTCAATTTTTTTTATATATATGGTAGCATACTTACTGCTTTGTTTTCCCCGATCGCTTAAGGTAAATGCCGGGATGTTTTGTAATGTTTGTAAGCCCAGGGACATTAGGCTTTAAAATTGTTGTAAAAATTCAATAATTTTTGTGAAAATAAATTGCTGTGGATCATCGGTTTTCAAGAAATTTTAATGACTGCTCCTTGCAATTTGTCATTAAAATTGACCACCCATGGTGCATCAGTTTATTCTTTACTGAACCTTCACATTATATCAAATCATATATCTGATCAATTCCATTTTCATGAAATTTCAAACATTGTCATTTTCATACAGTAGATTTGTTCATTCCTTAGATATGCTTTGATCGTGGTCATGTGTCGATATTACGTGCATAAAACCATTATTATACAAATATTTCTAGTTCAGTAAAGAATAGTTTTATTTCACTTCATTGTGTACTGTTTGAAAATTAAAATTATTTTGAGTCTTGCATTTCATTTCATCTTTATTCTATAAATTCCGTTTATACCTTTTTTTCCCATTATATATACCTTTTTTTCCAATATTATATTATAAAATAACATTCTACTATTTAATTTATTCTTCAGTTTCAATAAGATTTTATTAATTCTGAGAGTTCAAATATTTTTAAATTTATAAGTAATTTAATTAAAAGTATTATATTTAATATTATAATTAATAAGAACAAATTTCATATATAAATTATAAATTAAATTATTTTACCATATGCCTGTTGCGATTTATAAGTCGTAAAACAACATTAACAAATCATTTCAGCATATCTAAATTTTTGAAGGCCACTACGTACATTTAAACAAGTCGCGTCGGCGCTTTCGCGTTTTATTTCGATGAGGTTGGCAGTGCCGAAACTCCGCCATCTTGAATTTTTAGGGTCTTTTCTTACGTGGAAACACCTATAGTATCGAAATTCCTGCCGCCATTGGGATTCACTGACAATGGAATATGTCTTCGGGGGAATGAGAGTTACCATGGGAAAACTCTGATGGGCCTCTCAGTCGGTGATTGTTAACAACCGGGAAGACAGTCGGGCAAAACCGAAGAGGGAGCCCCAACCCAAAAGATTAGGTAAGTAACTAGTACGAGAAATTCTATGCCATTTTGTAGCAACACTGGTTACTAATTGTGAAGAAATTCTGTTTAGGACCAAAGGATTCGTATAGTTTGAGAAAATTCGTATTTTCCATGATTGGACGTTGCTAATGTAAACGAGTTTTCCTCTCTCTCTTTTTGTTTATAATTTAGTAGCTCAATTACTTTAATTTCATTATTCAGGATTTCATGCCACCTGGATTGCAATACTTTTTTATTTTTTAATGTATTTCTCCATCTCCTTACTTCATTAATTTCTATTTAATGAATACGAGTATATTTAATTTTCTAATATTTTCGTGTAAAATTCGTACCAATCCCCCACAAAATAGTAGGTGTTAAGGGAAATGACGTTGTGTCAAATGTATAGTGTTAAATTTTTAACATTTCACTGCTTTGCAATTTTTTCTTTGTGTCAAGCCGAAAAAATGATGAACTATGAATTACGTATACATTTTTGCAGGTTCCTAAAACAAGGAGCTTACTTTTATTATTTTCCATAATTTTAGCATAAAAATTGAAATTCTGCTCGGGGTTGACGATATAAAGTAAAAAAAGGATTTTTCATTTTACCGTTGCTTTAAATGTCGATTATATCTACTGAGGCGGATCGTCTCCGCCCAGAAATAGGGATGTGTGTTAATAATCTTACACACAATCTAACGAAACATTTATTAGAATGATGACGACGGTTGATGTTGGCGGTTATAATGAACCTATATCATAATAATTATCATTGTGATTAATATAGTTATATAAAGGGAGTAGAAACAGCCAGATCAAACTGCGACCGCACGAGCTACTTGCCCACCTGACGCTCCTGCAAGTACGGGTCACTTCCCCTGACACCGATCCCATCCCCCACGCCCCAGAGAGAGGTGTACTTGCGCAAGCAGTGGTAAGGTGTAGCATATCGGAGAAAGGGCATAGCCGAATAAGGCGGTGCCCCCAAATCAAATCGATAATCGCGATGCGAAAAAAATTGGTTTTAATTTTTTTCACTACCGTCCACATTGTTTAAAAATCTGAAAAAATATATGTTAGAGAATGATATAAGACCCATTTTAAGGGATCTTAAGGGAAAAATTGAGACAATACTTCAACGTACTTCAACGAAAATTAATTTCAAAAATTTATTCATTTTTTTCTAAGTGAATTTGGCGTCAAAGTTCGTTAACAAAAATACCTTCAAATTGAACTCTTTCCCGGTCTCCGCAATTTATTTCAGCCTGATACATGCAATAGATGCCGAGAAAAAAATAAAACATGCAAAATGCAAAAAATCTCTGCTACAGATGCCCCAAGGAGACTGATGTTTTGTGAATCTACGTCATGTTTTATTCTCTTTTATATGATCATCGCGTTTATAGATTTGGTTTGGGAGCACTTTTCACCGCCTTATTCGGCTATTCCCTTTTATGCAACCCTTCCGCCAGTTTCTCTGAACCCAGTGCCCGCGAACTCTACGCTAGTTACCCCGTCCGCGACCTTGACATACGTGGGAAAAACAATTCTATTGAGTGCACGGTGCCTCCAAATTGCCTTGTTTCGCTTGTGTATT